>NKZO01001508.1:0-490637 GCA_002370185.1 Metschnikowia sp. 01-655c1
GTATGCTGGACTGTACTCCATGGTTATTGAAAGGTCCTCCTGATGTACCTACCATAAATGTTCAGTTAGTGTTAAGTAATCTACACTTTGATGTACTGAATGTTCACTGGGACTGCATGCAAGCAGGACAGATGAAACAATTATATGCAGGAATATGAGATGAGTGGACGACGTCGCGTGAAAAAGGAGCGGGCGTTAATACAGAATAGAAGGGACGACGCTGTATTTTATGAGAGTTCTTGGTATAGTTTAGATACAGATAAGAATAACCGCTCTTGTTTATGCGTTAGTAGATGGTAAAGCTCAACATGTGTTACCTTGTTGGACATTTTAATTGATAGCCAAAGTTCATTCTTGGCGAATTCTTCCAAGAAATAAAGACATTAAGTTGTACAAGGTGAGCGCATCGGGATTCCGAATGAGAAAAACAAGGACTTTTTCTAAGTATAGAAGGGCCATGTGCCTCCCTTTTTCTTGCTTCTGCCACGCACTAAATGCTCACTAAATGCTTAGCTTAGTAATGATTGGCACTTGGTAATTGCAAAGCTGAGTAATGATTTGGCACTTGATGCAGCTTCTAGCTACTGGAAAAGGCGACACCCAAGATAGAATTTTTCCAAGGGTTTCCCCCCCCCCCTATCTTCCACTATCTTTTGAGTGGTCATCTGGGATAAACTGAATGAATTCTATGAAGTCTACTAAAAGTTGGGTATATCTTCGATTGATGATGTCCATGGGATGACTGGTAATCTCAATGTTGGCCTAAATGACTTTGATGACCAATTGACGTCGAGGACTGAATATGTGGCATTCGAAAAGCATCCTCCAATTTCATCATGGATTGGAGCAGCTTCTAACAGACATTGTGTCAAACAATCACTTTTGCATAATTAAGGGTACCAGCGAAACTTCCATCTAGTTTGGTACCAGTCAAACACTACTTCAATGCTTTGAAAAGTGTTACGAATGACTTGGATCTCTTGGTTCAGAAAAGGACCTTTGAATAAGAATTCGGTGTTTGCAATTCAACAGAACCCTACTCAACTGGCACCAATCAGCCAGCAAAAATACCAAAGTTTAATATCTCGATGGTTCCGGGATCATCGACGATACCTCCATGTTTACTCAAATGTCCTTTGTTAAAGGGTACTTATCCACAACTGATAAGCTCAAAGTAGAAGGTGGAATATGGGAGGGTGAGGATAGCCCAGGACTGTCTCGTGAGGTAACTGGAAGATTTTTCAAGGAGAAAAGGTTTTCCCTAAAGCTTGGAAATGTTCATATTGATGAACAGAATCCATATTCAGGCAAATCCTCATTGGCCTCTTCTATGGTGTACACTTTTTGTGAATTGATGCAGAAACAGCTGTATGATTATGGCTGAAATCTTGTTACTTTTCTCTCTGAACTTTAATTCCTTAAAACTTTGTTTTACACGGTTTCTTGGCTTGCCTTTAGTAAACTGAAAAGACCGGACAATACAATGATCATACTGAAATCTGGTGAACTTTAATTTTGCTAATATACTAGAAGTCTAAAGAGTGGTGCTAGCAAGTTTATTTGTAAATAGAAATTAGGTGCGGATAGTGACCATATAAATAAGGTATAAGTTGCCAGCGATGCGAAAAATTTCGCTATGAACTAGTGAAGCATCCCATGCAGAGTCGCTACCTGAAGTTGAATAAAAAGGTTCATCTTAAAGACATTGTCCAGAAATAAACACGAATTACCCAATTGAACTCAAATCCATCGACTCCGTTATAATTCTGACTACGAGTGATACGTACCGAAACATCAGTACACCAAGTCTCACACTATTGGTAAGAATGTACAGGGCATTACAAAGACTGAACCCTTCACAACAAAAAGCCTAATCAATTGACCTCAGTAGTATAGTAAAGATACACCATCTAAAATGAAGTATATAAGATTTTCATCCCTCATTGAAATCCACAAAAAATTGCTTCGAAGTGCATTAGATACAGTGAACAATAGAAACAGCTTGGGGCAACCTGTTAGATATGTTGCTACGTCGTGCACTTTAATGAATCGTCTCTGTACAGTGTTTTCCAAAACTATTCAAACCAGCGCGACACAATGTTTGGTACTCCTTCGCGCAGTCTTTCAAACCAAATGGCGTAATGGTTTCACACCACCTTTCATTAGATTTCAATATTCTGAAATGTTAAATCTGGATGATTGCCTTATATGTACTACATTTGGGAGTCTTTCAGTACCAATCAAGGGTCAAAACGGAAGTAACTGAAGTGGAAGGGGTATGAAATCTTTCGAATTATTGGTTTATTTAATTTTGCTAGTGTGGTTTGAATCGTTTTGCCGGGCTGATTTGAACAGTTTTGAAAAACACTGTATTCTAGGTGCGAAAGATATTAAGGTGTCTGTGTTGCGTTTTGTCATCTACTAACGCATAGACTGGAACGATTATGTATCTAAGTTATACTCAGAACTTTTATCAACTCAATGTCGTCTCTTATTCTATATTTTCTTATGTTCCCGCCCGCTCCCTTTTTCGCGGGACGTGTCCACTCTCGTCTGTTCCTGCATATCACTGTTTCATCTGCCCTGCTTACATGCAGTCACATGGAACATGCAGTACATCAGAGGTGTACTGGTTCCTCATGTTCCAACAGTCTGGACCGAAGTATTGGTGAGGCGTAAAGTCGCACACAATCACTAAGGTGAGCAGTAAAGCGTCGCCATGAAAAGGTCCAGACTGATATGTGGTACGATATCGGTATGGCATCTAAGAGATGCAAGTATAGGCGGTCTCAGCTTATTATAATTTATTGAGTAAAGAAAAGCTTTTTTTTCACCACTACTTCTGGTCTCATGAATCGAGCAGTATAAGCATTTATCCAGGTTGATAGTGTGTGACTCATATTGGGTGTAATGATTTCCCATTTAATACTTCGTTAAATGTACGATGCACCGCTACTGTGGTTTCATTCGGACACATTTGTATTTATCCATTAATCTGCCTGGGGCTGAGTACTACAATAAATACACTTCAATAAATAAGCGGTCTACATCATGTAAATCATACAGTGTTATTCGAAACGATTCAGACCAGCGCGGCAATTGTTTCAAACCACACTAGCAAAATCAAAACAATCCAATAATTCCAAAAGTTACTGTTTTTAATATTTAATAAGGACTTCACATAACCAATTTATTTTAAATTCTTGATCCCTAGCAATTTTCAAGTCATAAGTACAAAAGTTTTTGAATTATCGGTTTGTTTTGATTTTGCTAGTGTGGTTTGAAACAATTGCCGCGCTGGTCTGAATCGTTTCGAATAACACTGTATCTGCAATAGGTGAGAAATAGTCGAATGAAACGATCTTGAGGTACGGGTGGTTCGCACCCGCACCGGAGTCAAAGCCACTTCGATTGTATAATACTTTCGCGCCTTACACTTGATTTCAGTAAAATGCATTTCATTAATCATAATTTTCTAATTCTAATCTAACTTTTTAGACAACTCTCAATTCAATGGAGGTTCCGCCTGGGCAGTCCTTGTTGGACAAAGACAATTCGCTGCCTTCAGATGGGCATGCATTCCATGCAGTGTTTCCATTGTATGCCAAGTGTCCATCCTTGATGGAGAAGCCAGTGGTGGCAGGTTGACGGCCGAAAGGAGGAACATCTCCCAATTCACCGGTATTCTGGTCTAAGTTAATACCTTTTCCGTTTTGGTCAAACAAGGTAGTCTTGTCTTCACCGAAGGTCAATTGCAAGTCTTCACCCTGGTCTCCACCAACGGCGAAAACGTGTGGGTGGCTCTCGACCTTCTTGATGGCAGCATTTTGCACATTGGATCCGGAGTGGATAGCAATGAGTCCAAACTTGCCGTCCTTTGATTGTGCTGCTTGAGAGGCTTCGGTCTTTGGAGCCGACTCAGTTGGCTTGGCAGATGCAGTTGACTTTGGGGTTTCGGTGGTGCTGGCAGTTTCAGTCTTACCCTTTGGAGACACATCGTCCACCTTCTGGGAGTCCATGATTCTCACGGCAACACCCAAGAAGTCGGAGCCGCTCTTGTCAAATGCAATTTTGTTGTTTTCAACACCGAAACCACCATTCAGGTCGTGTTCCAAGTGGTTGTCGTCGTTGATGGAGAATCCCTTTTGGGCCTTGTCTGACAAGGTAACGTATCCGTCAGGTCCGATGTTGATATATTTTTGGGAAGCAGTGTCGACCAACGATCCATCGTCATTCAACACCAAATTCAATTCAGTCTTTCCGTTAGGAACAACATTGTCACTATCAGCACCCAACAGAGCATATTGGTATTGGGAACCGGATCTAATGAGCACAGGGCTGATGGATTGACCAGCAAGTGCGACGGCGAGGATGCTCAAAAATGGAAGGTATTGCATTGTGAATTATTGATTTGTATTTGTATTTGGATTGATTTATTGATGATGAATAATTTAATTCGAGCAGGAATGGTTCCCTTTATATACTTTTGCCACCGTTTGAAATTGTTATTGTGAGAATAAAAATAGCATCGCATTGCATGCAATTATGCGCGATGACGTAGTTGCTGTCAGAAAAACGATCACTAAGCCCCATGCTCATGCACGAAAAAAAGCCAAGCCCCGAGGCAAGCGACGAGGAAGCCGAGAGACAATGGCCTAGGATTGGGTATCCCTCAAGCGAGTCATGTATATCGTGAGCCTTGGGATTTAGATAGGGGTGTGCTTCTGTTTACACAGAAATAGAACTCCTCGTTCTTTTCGTAGATACCCGATTTTCTCGAACACTCTTCGGGTATCCTATTATGTAGTCATCAATTTATTAGGCAATATGTAGTTGACCCAACCACAAAAGCACACTGTCAAAGTGTCGGGATACACACTCATCTCGTGACGTGTGACCCTATGGTAGTGCATATGCGCTCGCTCGCGCATGGAAATTCTTAGACTAATAGCAACGTGACGTAATCAGCAACCCCATACTAGATCTAAAAATAATCTAAGACATGGTAAATCGATAGAAAACCGTTTTGGGGCATGTTCGGGTTTCCTAAATTTAATGTGTTATGGAAATACAATCAGACTAGGCCACAAGTAAAGGTGTGGAATTATCCGAACGGTTATGAGGTTTTATTCCAAGGAAACGGTTAGGCTATACAGTTTCCATCCATTTACCACGGTTGACACAGGTGACCTCCGAAGTCACTTTTGTTGCTCCCACGGATGCATAGATGAAACATTCACGTGTTTAGCGGTAACTGAGTGGGGTGTGCTCGGTGGGGTACGTTGTAGTACCGGCGTGACCGGCTCGGACCGGGGACCGCAAAATTTGCACCCATTCCTGCACACCACCGTAACATTCTTGATGACCATGGGTGTACTGGGTAAGCTAATGTAAGTCGGCACAAAAAAGCAATGATTCTAATGAAGTGACAAAGTAGTTTGAGTTTGAGTTTAAGTCTTGAACTAAGAAGGATAGAGTTATCCCGAGACGATCGCATTGATCATTGGACACTACTTATGCTGAATGCTTAGGTATAATAACTGGCTGAATAACAGAGAACTAGAATTAAAGAGAATACCGAGATTCAGATTTTCGGTAGCAATGATTCTGTGTCACGAAGAAGTTCCAGGATAATGCCGAATGTTCCATCTATTCCCATTTCCTCTAAATGTTATCACGAGCATTTAAAACACATGGAGGACAGCCAGGCCTCTGTGCTTTTTTTGCTCTCACTCCTTTATTTTTCTTTACACACATACCGGTACTCTGATTTTGGTTTATCACACTGACTACGAAACCCGACCCGTTTTCACGCAGATGGACCTGGCTTACTGGTGCAGTAAGCTTCAGAAAGGGCCTCATCTCATTCCACTGTAGTCCGTGTAAGCAGTTTGTTCAATATAGATTTGTCTTTGTTGATACTACACTCCCGCGGTATTTTTCTTTAGTAAGCTTAAGTGTAAATATGTAGTGCTTATATCCTGGTTTCTCTGGTTGAGATAAACTGTTATATGCAGTCCGTTGAAAAAGTCTATGACTCATTACCACCATGTAAGTCAAGACTCCTTCAAAGTAAGTGTTAAGTACTTCCTGTGATGAACCCTTTATTTGGGTGTTCTTGGAATTTTCCTACAATTTGGGCATTCATTCATAATTCTCAATATAGTACTTTCACCCAGGCTTCATCCCAAAGTGCGAAGACGTGCACAGTTTCCGATTTTCTACACTGGTGGGCTTAACCCAACTAAAAAGAAAAAACACATACAAAAATCCAAAATGGGATTCAGCCGGAATCAGACTTTAAAGTTGAATTACAATGGAAATTTCAGTACATACACAAAAGCAGCACTTATCTGGACCATTTTTCCGTTGTGTATCTTCCAAAGCTAGAAAAAGAGAGGTGCACTGCAAAATCTCACGCACTATCGACTTTCAACTGCGGTGCGAATTTTGCTCTTCTTCGAGAAGCCATAGACAGCACACTATTCACTTTGATGATAACTATGAATGTTTAAAATTTGAGATGTATATTTGTGAAAAACATCAGTTGCATAGAATAGGCTCGATGCATATATGTATATAGAGGACTACATTCAGCTGCAGTGCCTTGATCAATTAACCTAGCTGTGCAACAAGCAACCACATCAGTTGTTTCACCAATCAATCAACAAAGCTTCTTCCAATTTGTAAACTCTTTTATGGCAAAGTTTTAGCAGTCATGATACTATCGCTTTTAGAATGTCACTTCAACAATGTCACTTACACAGGGATTTCAGAGATACCCTTTTCAGTAACTTAGGTAAGGCCAGGCCAGGCCCTGACCTTTAGTCGTGTAATTCCAATATTGAAGTAAGTCCGAATCACTCAGTAATGTAAATGGAATCCCACTTAATGATGGTATAGGCAATGAACTTATTGTCCAGACCTTAAATAGTAATGCGAGGAAGTGAGCTCCTTCAATGTTCTATCAGGCTTACGGTTTCTTTTAGATTATTCAAGAGCGGTAAATTTTGGTTTTCGAGAAGAATACGGTAATGGTGACTTTACAGGTGGTACTGGAAACAAATTTTCATGTGTCCTTCAGAGTATAGGTCATAATGCCCACTTATCTTATATCTACGAAGAAGATTCAGCCTGGGCTAATTGAGCTTGATTAATAGAGTTCGGAGTCAAATTGAAGCACATAAAATTCTTTGTGATGTAGTCAGCTAAAGGCTTTCTTGTTGCACCTGTCAACCACCACTTCTACCCAACTTACTAATAGCGTATCCTCAACCACTAGTACTTACCCACCACCTGACTATTGCGATATTACCACTTTTTCGTCTTCAGCATTCATCCATTTCCTTGATTTTTTCCACGTTCCTTTTTTTTCGTGATCATTGTACTTCCCAAGACCCTTAGGTATAGCCTAAGCCCACTGTATCCCAATGCGGCCAGTTCACACATTCAATTGAACTAATTGTTATCATTTGGTTACTGAATTGATGTTCCAGAAATAGATTTACTAAGACAAGTATGTGTGTCTGTCATATACACCTATGGCTACCACATCAGGTAAATTGAGAGTGTTTCGAGCACTAACGTCCCAAATACCCCATCTACAATTCCCACACAGACTGATTCTCAAAAAAAAAGGCTTTCTTTGAAAGATTGGCCGCATTCAATGTAGTAATCAAACCCCAGTTCGCTTCTGGTAAGATCGACTACCCTAGATCTAGCAAAATAGCGTATTCCGGCACGAGTGAGGGAAACCTTCTCCGAGAAATGATTAGCACAGAGCCATGTTTAAGTTTCGAGATCCCTTCAAATTTCAATACCAAAAGAACGGATTTTGAAAGTTCCACATCTTCCGGTGCAGTTCATCACCAAAGCAACCTCTATACACACAACACCAGAGCTATATATTATGAGCATTACCACCGAAATCAGCCCCTTCCCCAAATTACAGCCACTTAGGCTCAAGTTCACTCTCACCGCATTACCCAGAGAAAATATTCATCTCCACAAAATGAAAGACGGCTGGTTAAATGGGTATTGATTGGCTGAATCGACTGGCGATGAACTTCAACTCATGAATGTGTGGCTTGATTTTACTCAATCTGAATAAAAAAAAGCCTTTAATTCAATAGATAACCATAATACACGGTTAGAATCACAATTGCCCAATATTGGCACATTTGAGTTGACTCTCCCAAAGCTACACCTCTGGCAGTTTTTCACCAAGACCGCGGCCCGGCAACACCCGTGCACCAATGCGAAATGGTTGGTCAAGATTCATTTTTATCAAGTCGCAAACCAACACCCTCAACACCCAGCACTACGTCCACCATGCTAAGTGCAGCCAAAAAAGGAACGGTACCCCACGGCCTTTCGCAGGTCGCCAGACGCTCACTCATTAATTCTCCAAGGTTGCTTAGCATTCCCCAAGAGCCCACGAAAAAGCCAGTGACTTCTCAACCTGTCAAGAATGAGATCAACAAGGTCCATGTGACTCCAATGGCAGCCAAGCCAGCAACCGGAGCTGTGAATGAAGCAGTTAAGGAGAAGGTGAATGAGCAAAACGCTAACCCTAAGAAGAAGAAATTTTCTCTCTTTGGATTCTTGCTCAAAGCAGTGTTCTACTCCTCTGTGGTGTACGGTGGTACCATGTTTGTTGCATCCAAAAATGACCGTGTGATGGACTTAGTCATTGAGTATGACTTGCCATACCATGACGAGATTATTGATGCGATAGAAAATGGTTCTATCGAGGACTTGAAGAAGGCTTGGGGCAAGCTCTCGGCCAAATTTTCCAAGGAAGAGATTAAGGAATTATCACACACGATTGAGCAGAAGGGTGAGCAATTGGTGGAGGAGACAAAGAAGAAATTTATCTCGGAACAGTCTCTTCCAGGGGAGCAATTGCAAAAACCAGTAGAATTCGAGTCCTCCAAGAAGTTTGACAAGATTCCTTCGGTCTCTTTGACTGCCGGTAATGGCATCTGCGATAGCTCTGTGCAAGCGACCATTGACTCTTTCAACGACTTGCTTGCATTGCTTGACGGTAGCAATCTTGGGCCAAACAAGAGTGCGTTGGTGAAAAAGATTAGTGACAACATCACCGCTTTGTCAACCAAATTAGCTGCTTTGAACGACTCTTTCGAACAAGAGTTGCAGGCGAAGTTGAAGGATTCGGAGGTCAAGTTGCTTACGTCTCATACCAAGAAAGAATTGGAATTGACCCAGTCAATGTTGGAACAATACAACTCCGAAAAGGCCAACTTGGAGAAGAAATACCAAGAGAGAATTGAGGTCGAGGTGGACGCTGTGAAGAGGGCTATCAGTCAAGCTGCAGTGAATGCCACAACTATGGTTCGTGTCGAGCAAACCAAGCAGTTCGAAGCCTCTCTCAAGGAGAAAATCGATGAGGAGAGAAACGGAAGATTGAAGAATTTGGATGCTGTCAACTTGAGATTGGAGCAGCTCGAAACCATTGCTCTTGACTTGGAGAAACAAGTTTCTGCTGCAGGTTCCAAGTCTCTGATCAAGCAAGCTGTCTCTAATTTGAAGTCATTATTGTTTAACACTTCTGAGACCGCACCTGCCAAGAACTTCAAGCCATACGTCGAGAAATTGCAACTGTCTATCAGCAAATCCAACGACGAGTTGATTGCATTGGCTGTGGAGGAATTGAAGCCATTGCTTAACAAAGAGAGCAGTCAGTCGATCTTGACTACTCCACAATTATTGTCAGCATGGGAACAACTCACGCCTGAATTGAGATCTGCTTCTTTGTTACCTCCAAACGCAGGTTTGTTGGGTCACTTGGCTTCGATTTTCTTTTCCAAGCTTTTGATGCCAGTGAAAGGAGCTAAGCCAGATGGAAAGGACATTGAGTCTGTTATTGGTAGAGTGCAGCAAAGTTTGTCTCGTGGTGAATTGGACACTGCTGTGGAAGAAGTTGCCAACTTGAAGGGTTGGACTAGACAATTGGCTGACGACTGGGTGAGAGAGGGAAGAAAGAGATTGGAGGCGGAGTTCTTGGTTGACTTGATCGAGTCTGAGACCAAGCTCTTGTAGTAATGTAGCCACGATATATATCAATTATTATAACCAAATACGAAAAATGAAATCCCCTACGGAAACAGGAATATAAGCTAAACTCCGGTCTCGAGATCGCTCGTCACGTGACTCGGGCAAGATATAACCAATACTCGCAGTGTCAGAAAAAACACCCACCACATGTCTTCAGCAGTAGCATCCGCCACAGTGTATGGAGGCGATGAAATTAATGCCGTGGTTCTAGACTTTGGGTCGTCCACTACGCGTATAGGTTTTGCCGGCGATGATTTCCCCCGGGTCATAGTGCCTTCGTGGTATGCACAGGACGAGGACGGAAGAAAATTGTTCGACACCAGCCTTGACTTCCCCAAGCCAAATAGAGAAATCAAGCCCATTGTTAACGATGGCATGGTTGAAGACTGGGAAGCCATGATTGTTCAGCTCAAATACTATTTCGATGAGGTGTTGAAGTTAGACTACCTGGAGCAACCCATATTGATTACAGAGCCTGTGTGGGCAGACCAGCGGTACCGGCAGAAATTGGTGGAGACCATTTACGAGGAGTTCGATTTTCCTGCTCTTTTCTTGGCCAAGATCCCCACGTGTGTTTCTTTTCAGCAGGGAAGACTGACGTGCCTTGTGGTTGATATTGGCCATGACTGTGCAAGTGTGGTGCCCATTGTGGATGGGATTTGCTTGCTCAAAAACTCCGTGAAAACGAACTACAGCGGTCAATTCCTTAACGACCACATACATGACTTGATCACGACTAAGTTCCCAGAGGCGGACTTGACTCCAAGATATAAGGTCAAAGACAAGACGCCCGTTACGTACCCGGAAGCAGCACAATTCACCGCTAGAGCACTTGAAGGCGTGACGGATTCTTTCGAAAAATACAATCAACAAAAAATATTTGCTGAGTTCAAGGAAGTGTTACTAGAAGCACCACAGAAGGCCATGAAGTCGAGCAATCCGCAACAGGCCGCCAAAGTCAAGGAGATGTACGAGGACGAAAGCAATACCAGGTCGTTTGAGCTTCCCAGTGGCCAGTCCATTGAGGTGACAGAGGAGAGGTTTGAGTTGGCGGATGCCTTATTTGATCCAAGTGCTTATAGCTTTGAAGATAAGAGCTTGGAGGAAAAGTATCCTGCAGATAACGGCGAACTTTCTATCAGCAGTCCCTACGACGATTACCGCCCCATAAAAAGAGCCAGGAAAGCAGATGCAGCCCAATCAACACCTGCAACGACGCCCGAAACCACCGCCGCCACAAAGACAGTCAGAGGGCTCACGCAGTTGATCGCTCACGCAATATCATCGGTGGACATTGACCTAAGAACGGCCATAGCCAATAATATTATCATAACCGGCGGAACCTCGTTGATTCCACAATTGACCGAGAGATTGAACGCCGAATTGCTGAACGCAAACCCGGGCTTGAAAATCAGACTTCATGCTATAGGAAATGCTACCGAGAGAACGAACCAGGCATGGATTGGAGGCAGTGTGCTCGCATCGTTGGGAACTTTCCACCAGATGTGGGTCAGCAAGGCCGAATACGAAGAGGTGGGTGTGGAGAGAATCTTGACGCAACGGTTCAGATAACAAGTGGCAAATTACTTGTCCACAAATTACTTGTACACGCAACGGTTCAGGAAAAAAAAAACAGTCCGAAGTGTCATTGAGATCACCATGGACCAGTGTATGCTCAGTGCACCTACATAAACAGGTGGATTTGCAGCTACACACCAAGCTCTATTGACAGGCACTGACTTTGTAATATAGCTAGAGGATGGAGGAGGAATGGGAGTTAAAGCAAACACCAGCTTTCATTTGAACTAGTTTTGATCATATCGAATATTGACTGTATCGAACATTAGCTGTATCCAATATCCGTTGCACTGAGTATTGATTGTATGGTGGACCCAGTGCCCCAGTGAGAACTGCCTGTAGTGTAGAGCGTGGAGTGCACTCCACTATGGATCGCACCGTACGAATCGCACCGTGCCTCACGATTCGTGCCTTGATACACCCTTTAAGTATGATCACTCAAACAGCTTTATACCCGCCACAGCCCGCCACCACCCGGGGTTCATCCACTTTTGTGGCATACGATAAAAATAGTGATCGAATTGCCTATGCTTGTGGAAGCTCGGTGTTCGTGCGGTCTGTAGACCCAGAGTCCAAGCTCAGCCCACTTCAATTCACCAAACATACCGTGACTGCCACAGCTGCAGCCTTCAGTCCTTCGGGCCACTACATTGCATCCGGAGATGAATCAGGAAACATCAAGATCTGGGAAACTAGTATCAGGGACGACGAATTGTACTTGAAGAGCGAGTTCCAGGCATTGGGAGGCGTCGTCAAGTCCTTAGTGTGGGATGCCGACAGCTCGCGTATCATTGCTGTGGGAGACGGCAAGGAGAAGTTTGGCCATTGTTTCATGTGGGATTCCGGCAATTCCATTGGTGAGATACAGGGCCATTCGGAAACAATCAATGCCGTGGACATCAAGCCCCAGAGACCTTACCGTGCAGCCACGGTGGGTGACGATAAATCGATGGTTTTCTTTACTGGTCCACCTTTCAAGTTCGACAAAAGCTCCAGAAACCACCATACAAACTCTGTTAGAGCAGTCAAATTCTCTCCTGATGGAAAGTGGTTGGTGACGGTGGGCTCCGACCGCTTGATCGTGCTTTACGACGGAAAGACGGGGGAGTTTGTCAAGAAAATAGAAAAGGCCCACGAGGGCGGTATCTACTCCGTGGCATGGTTCGACGACTCTGCTTCGTTCGTCACGGCCTCTGCTGATGGGACCTTGAAGAAGTGGAATGCGGAGACTTTGCAAGAAGAACTCAAATACGTGATCTCGCTGGACTCTTCAGTGGAGGACCAACAGGTTAGTGTTGTGGTGACCAAAAACTCTGTCATTTCTCTTTCCTTGAACGGTCACTTGAATCAGTTTAGCCACGATAGTCCGGAGCTTTCTAACGTCATCTATGGCCACCAACGCCCATTGACGGCTAATGAAGCTGATAATGGAAACTTGGTAACCGGTTCCTCGGACGGCTCTCTTTTTACTTGGAAGATCCAGGATGGAAGTTTGAACTCGGTGTGCAAGCCATTCACTTCCGAAGATAAGGCCCATTCCAATTACATTTCAAGCATCAACTCCTTCGAGGGGAAGATTGTGACCACTGGCTGGGATGATAAAATCAAGTTGTGGGAAAACGGCAAGTTGGTGAAATCTGCAGACTTGCCTGGCCAGCCTAAAAGACTCGTGATTGCCAAGCATGTGGTTATTTTGTTAGAAACAAAAATCCAGGTCTACGACGGCACTTTGAGTCTTTTGGTTGAACAGGACTTGAAATACAATGCCTCTTCAATCGATGCTACTGTGGAAGGTGCTGTTGTTTTCGTGACAAATGAAACAGACAAGAGGGTCGAACAGTATGAGATTCTGGGCGATATCAAGCACGTGACATCTTATCCAAGCTTAAGAGCTGCCCCCAGCTTGGTGAGGGTTTCTCCAAACGGCGAGTACCTTGCAGTGGCCGAAACCAACGGAAAATATACTCTCTACTCCACGAAGGACCAGTCGGCAGTCACAACACGGTGGGCATTCCACAACAGTAGAGTCAATGATGCCAAGTGGACAAGCGACTCGAAGTACTTGATCAGTGGTGGCTTGGATTGTTGGCTCTTCGTCTACTCGGTGGCCAGACCCGCAAAGGTGCTTAAATTGGCCCAGGCTCATAAGAGCGGTGTGAGTGGTTTGCAGTGGCTCGCCTACGAAGGTACTAAGGGTTCTGTGGCCAGTACAGGCTTGGACGCTACGGTGAGAACCTGGAACGTAGACTTCAGTGCTTACTGATTCACGCAATTTTGCAATAGATAGTTGAAAAAGAAATCCAATGTTATAAAAATGGCCCATTGTTGATCGATTGTTGAACCAAATTGTTCGGAGACTCTTCTATCAAGGGGTGGAGAAGAGTAAGGTGAGAACCAGCAATTGGGCGTATTTTAGCAGGTGTGCATACACCAGCAGCGAGTTGCCCGAGTTCACCCCTGTTTCCGACGTTCCTGTACTGAAACACCTCTGAAACAGCTCCATCCTGCCTTTATATTAGAGTGCTATTTGCAACTATTCTTTAGGCATCACTATCAGGCGGGGCTGGTGCAGCTTCTCGAGCGGTACCCCGCTCGAAGTGGAGGTGCGTTTGACCTCGCACTTCTGAAACCTACATGGAATGGGTTCGATACAGCGAAACCGCATATTATCCGTGGGGTCAGGCCATATAAGACCGCAGTTCGCCCCAACTTTTATAGTGCTTCATTTTTTAACTTTTTTCATCAGAACCCTCTATACTCTTCAGACAATCGTCGTTGCAATCTTGTCGTAAGTTTGCACCATTGATAGGAGAACACTCAAAAGGGACACCCACATATGACAGACAATAAGAGCTTAATCAAAGGGGCTTTAGACTTGGACCCCTGGTTGGAACCCTACTCGCAACCATTGATTGATCGTCAATTGCAGTTCCGCAAATGGTTACAGACGTTTAAGGACTCCGAGGGCTCTCTCTATGACTTTGCTTCCTCGTATGAGAAGTACGGAGTCCACTGTGACCCGAGAACCAAGGAGATCGTGGTCCATGAATACATTCCTGATGTCAAGAGCGTTTCTCTTGTTGGAGAATTCAACAATTGGAACACGGAGACGCATCAGTTCACCCCGGTCAATGACTTTGGCTTGTGGCAGTTGCGGATCCCTGCTGTGAATGGAGACTTTGCCATTCCTCACGACTCCAAGTACAAAATCTTCATGAAGCTTCCTACCGGCGAGGAGATCTTCCGGCTTGACCCTTGGGGCGTCAGGGCCACTCAAAATAAGGAGAGTCCTTTGTATGACGGCAGATTTTGGAACCCCTCCGAGGCTTATACCTTCAAGAGCTCCAGACCCCATTTTGCCAATCACGATGGTATCAAAATCTATGAGGCTCATGTAGGAATTTCCTCCAGCAAGCCCAGAATTGCGAGCTACAAGGAGTTTTCGAGAGATACCTTGCCAAAAATCCATGCGTTGGGCTACAACACCATCCAATTAATGGCCGTGATGGAGCATGCGTACTATGCTAGTTTCGGATACCAGGTGACCAATTTCTTCGCTATTTCCTCCAGGTGTGGAACTCCAGAGGAATTGAAGGAGTTGATTGACCACGCCCATCTGTTGGGAATTAGAGTTTTGCTTGATGTTGTGCACTCCCATAGCTCCAAGAATGTTGAGGACGGACTCAACAACTTCAATGGTACCGACTACTATCTCTTCCATGGAGGGGCTAAAGGCAACCATGATTTGTGGGACTCGAGATTGTTCAACTATTCACACTACGAGACGCTCAGATTTCTCTTGTCGAACTTGAAGTTTTTCATTGATGTGTTCAAGTTTGATGGTTTCAGGTTCGACGGTGTGACCAGTATGTTGTACAAGCACCATGGCTTGAGCTTTGGCTTCAGTGGTGATTACAACGAATACT
This sequence comes from Metschnikowia sp. 01-655c1, assembly GCA_002370185.1. Classification (NCBI taxonomy): domain Eukaryota; kingdom Fungi; phylum Ascomycota; class Pichiomycetes; order Serinales; family Metschnikowiaceae; genus Metschnikowia; species Metschnikowia sp. 01-655c1. Next base: position 15,582 of record NKZO01001508.1, read on the forward strand.
TCAATTCTGAATATGTGGATAACGATGCGATTTCGTACCTCATGTTGGCCCATGAACTACTCAAGGAAATCAGTACAAAAGAAAAGGGCTACAAGTTCATTTCCATTGCCGAGGATGTCAGTGGAATGCCCACGTTGTGCTTGCCTACATCAGAGGGTGGTATTGGATTTGATTACAGATTGTCCATGGCTATACCAGACATGTGGATCAAGATCTTGAAGCACCTCAAGGATGAAGATTGGGATTTGGGCAACATTGTTTTCACCTTGACCAATCGGAGACACGGCGAGAAGTGCATCAGCTACTGTGAGTCCCATGACCAGGCCCTTGTTGGTGATAAGACCATTGCCTTTTGGCTCATGGACAAGGAAATGTACACTAACATGTCGGTATTATCTGAGATGACCGAAACCATTTCGCGTGGGTTGGCATTACATAAGATGATTCGGCTCTTGACATTCTCCTTGGGTGGAGAAGGGTACTTGAACTTCATAGGTAACGAGTTTGGGCATCCCGAATGGTTGGATTTCCCAAGAGAGGGAAACAATGAGTCATACCTCTATGCCAGACGCCAGTTCAATTTGATCGAGGACGACTTGTTACGCTACAAGTTCCTCTTCCACTTTGACTCGGAGATGTGCCATTTGGATACGAAATACGGCATTTTGGAATCCAGCCAAGCATACGTTTCGTTGAAGCATGAAGGGGACAAGGTGATTGTCTTTGAAAGAGCTGGCCTTCTTTTTATTTTCAATTTCCACCCTACTGCTTCATTCCCTGACTACAAAGTTGGTGTGGAAACCCCAGGAAACTACCAGATAGTTTTGAACTCGGACACAGAGGCCAATGGCGGATTCAGTAGAATCAATGATGCCACTGAATCAGGAGAGAAGTTGACATTCTCTACCAATGCCGACCCTTGGAACGACAGATCAAATTCTCTTTTTATCTACATTCCATCTAGAACAGCTTTGGTCTTACAGTTGAAGGAGAAGATCATTTAAGCTGTGGTAAATAGCGGACTAACTTTCCAAAGCTAAAAGAAGTCTTTAATTAAGAAGTTAATATTTGCAGGCGAGTTTGGCACACCTGTATGACTTTGTTCACCAACTTTTCCATATTATGACGGCACAGCGACTTTGGATGGATGAACTTAGAAGCCTGTCTCAAGGAATGGATACTCACCGGCCACACCTTGAGACTCGAATCGTATGTCTGCATGATCCCCGCTATATCTATGGCTAGATTTTCGCCGTAATTGGCTGGATACTTATGTATCTCCGGCTCTATCAATGCCTCATCTTTCATGTGTAAGTTTTGACATGCAAAATATAGAAGAATCTTGGAGATGTTAAGATTGATGGCTATGATTGCAGTTCTCTCGTCATCGAAATAAATGGTTGGAAACTCGGACTCGTGTTGTGCTGGCTTGTGTACGAGCGGCTTCAAGAACACTGGCATGTTTTTGACATACTCATTCAACTTGGAGTTGAGCTGTAGCCAGCTGTAATACCTCGTGTTCATCTCGTAATCCTTTTGCGTTATCACATCAGTCAGATTGGAAAAGTCATTGATTTCCCCGCAAAGTAACATGATCTTATTTGACCACCAGATAGTTCTATCCTTGGACACAATGTAGCTGGAGTAGTCTTCGATTTGTTTGCTCAGATGTGAATCCTCGGTTGGGTAGACATCGAATGTACTGAAGTAGCCCGAATCGAGAGACTTCCACATCTCTATTGAAAACATGTTAGGAAGCTCAAGTTTCAAAGAAAGAACCAAGTCACAGACATAAGTGGCCCAGAAACAAGCTTGATAGAATTGGGAGTCTTTCAAAAGACTTTTGCTTGCCGTGTTCTTCGACAAAATAGACATCAAAATACTGCCCGCACCCTTGACGTAAACACTATCGATAGCAATGAAGAACAACTCGTAGATACACAAGATGTTTGTACTGATCAAGCATCTAGCCAAAAGACCCGACTCAAGGCTATTCACTTCAGGCAAGCTGAGGTAGTGGCGAATGGAGTAAACGCTTCTCTGGTAGTACTTGAGTGGACACCAGGGGTCAATTTTCTGAGGGTACTTTCTTTGAAATATGAGCGAGCTGAGGCAGAGCAAAGAGTCCAACATCATCCTAGTATCATCGTAAATGGCGATCTCAGACACAATTTTCTCGAAGTAGTCGTAGGTGAGGAAGATATCAATGAACACCGCAATGTCCTTGCAGAAAAGATCAAACAAATTCTTTTCGAGTGGGCTTTCCAATTGTATTACACAAGTCTTATTGATGTCAACCCTGGGAGTAGAAATCCCCAAGATGCTCCTGAAATTTTCGTAGATCTTGTCGTGACTGTGCTCCTCAAGTCCTTCAGGGCACGAGCGCAGCGAGTACTTGTAGTCGCTTTCAAGCTTGTTGATCTTGGGCCTTGAATTCATCTTTGTCTGCGTAGGTTTGAAATTGGTTTCCGTACTCCCGTCTGAGGCTTTTGCAGGTGCATTCTGGGAATCTATCTTATTCTGCGGCAATGAACGAGAGGTCCGACTCCTATTAGAGGCATAATTTGATACCTGGCCTCCATAATTGGATGCACCAACGGAGGATCTGGAGCCGTAATTGCTGGAATTGTCACTGTTGGGAGTATAAACACTGGTCTGGTAGTTGTTCGAGAATAAGTTGTTGGAGTTGTAAGAATTGGAACGGTTGAGGGGATCTTGGCCCATATTCAGTGCCACGTAGCCCAGGTACTGTTGTTGTGGCTGTCTGGGATCAGGTCTCATCAAAACCTGTTGACGAAACTGTGCATCCGTGTAACCTTGTGACACGGGCCTGGAAGGCTCGTTGAGCCGAGAAAAGTATTGAGCATTATTTTGCTGCTGGGAATTAAAATGCTGGGGATGGGACATGTTGAAAGCAGAATAGTTCAGCAGCAGTACTGGCAGGTCATCATATTGCAGTCTTGACAGTAGAACGTAATGGTGTGGCCGAGACACGTTACCAGAAAGGGGTATTTGGTCGGCCTGTTTTCTGTCGACGTCATTTCCAATGCTAGCATTGTTAAAGTGGCCGAGGAGGGCATTCAGTTCCGGGATCTGTGAATGGGATGGAATATTGTTGTTTAAGCTATTGGAGGAATTCAAATGGATGGGAGGAATTTGTTGGAAGTTCATGGGGGGAATATGGGACAGCGTGGAGTGCAGTTGTGTACCAAGGGGCATGGCGAAATCACCTTGCTTTTGAGCCAACGAAGTGTGTGGCGAACTTAAATGCTGATCCATGCTAAAAGCAAGGCAAGGGTACGGCGGAATAGATGTGATGTACCGGACCCTGTGACTGCGAGGGTGGTTATGCGTTAACTAATGCGTAGGAACTGTGCGTGCACCCTGCGAGATGCACACTATATGGCCAACTACGAACGACGAGACCCGCAAAAGTGGGGAGACCGCTAAGGTTGAGTCTATATCAGAAAATGTTGTTATTGTTGTTTATACTTAGTTTCTGGTGGGCCATCGGATTTGTACAACTTAAGCACCAAGGAATGACCCGAACCTCAGGGGTCAGTCACAGTAAAGATGAAATTACCGAGTAATCACCATGCATAGAACTATCATGCAAAGGAGGGTTCAGGAATTAAAGCAATCCTCCTTTCGACAATCTCCGCCACAACCAGGAAGGACTCGACTAACGCCATTACGGCTTTACGGCGTATGGCGGGACATTGTTGGCACGCACAGCAAAAGGCGTACTATAGCAGATCGGCGTTAAGTGCACAACAGACCCTTGAGAAAAAGCGGCGAAAAATAATAACGAGTGGCCACTAGAAAGTGCATAAGGTAGACCATTGATGCCAGTGAATTCTTGCCCTTAGATAATTGTAGTTTCTTCGAGATTCCTGAAGGCGTTATTCATGAGGTTTCCGGATACCACGGCAAGTCTTTAGTGAAACTAGGTACAATGATTGTGTTTACGCATGTGAAAAGGCTAATTTAGCGAAACAGCATTTCTTGGCTTCTCAAGGGGCGTGCTTGAGGCGACATACCTGAATCCGAACAATGGGTTGCTGTGCGCATTGCGTTCCATTGTCTGCACAGATCAGCACGCAAAACACGACCGGGAATACAACCATGAATCACGTGGTTGATCTATCGCCGGCGATCTAATCGTAGGAATGCCGTTGGGCCAGACCCCTACTATGCCGTTGTTTTCCTTGTCTATGCATGTGCGGCCTGGCGGCAAGATCCCCGAGGCACGTGACCTCGCGTACCACCTTTCTTTTACTTAGACCTAGCCCTTTCCCCCATAATGGCAGAAAAGGAATTGACTGTGTTCATTGTGGATACGCAGGCACCGTGGGATTCTTATGACTACTTATTCCAGACTCTTGCCGCAAAGCTCTTGAAGGGCCTCAAAACTGACTACGTGTCCGTTGTAGCTTTTAATGCCAGCTCCACTGACCATGCTGCTGCCGACACGGGCAAGTTCATTGGCGTGAATGTTTTGATGGATTTCGAAGTGGCCTCCTTCGATGGGTTGAAGGCTTTACGAAAAAGATTTTCCTCATTGTGCAAAGACTCCGAACGGCCTATACCCTCTGGGAAGCGCAGTGATGCCATTCAAACCATACTCTTTTCTTCCCAATTGTTCAAACCTACATTGAAGAAAGTATTCACCAGAAACATAGTCCTTATTGTCTCACCAAACAATCCGACATCTTTAGATTTATTGGATAGGGTTCCCCACTTTTATGCAGATATACCCTCTAATTTATACGTGATTCTTCAAAACGATGATGTGCCGGAGATCTATGAGTTACTCTGTCAGAAATTTGTTTCCGGCCGTGCATTTTCATCCTCATCTGCAATTGATGCAATAACCCACCACCATCCAGTTAAGAAGACTCGACCCGTGACAGCCTACAAGGGCCAACTTCGCTTTGGGGCCAACTTTCCCACTATACTCCATGATCCATCCTACATGCCCGAAACCGACGAGTCTTGTGCAACTTTTAATATTGAGCTTTATCCTGCAGTGAAGTCAGAAACTTCTCTGCTGCTTACTCATGACTATGTTGTGGATAATGATGACGTGGTAAAAATTAAGCGTGTCACCTCACATTACGTCTTGGAGAAGAATGCTCAGGCAAAGGACTCGGACGATCTTCCAGTAAATTTGCCAGAGACGAAAGTTGAGGATATCGAGAAGTACTATGATAAGGTGCCTGTGGATTCTCGCACTCTAACACCCGGGCTCAAGTTCTCCAATTATGATCTTATAGCGCTCGACGAGGACCTCATCAAATCTTCAAAACTTAAGCTACAATCTGGACTCGACATCTTCGGCTTCATCGATTCCAATGCTCTTCCCCAACACTTGTTCACCGAAGAGCCTTTCTATGCTGTTCCCGAAAAGGCTTCAAAATTGAGGAACACCACAGCATTTTTCGCTTTAGTTGAAGCTTTGCTTGCCAAGAACCTTGCAGCTTTATGCCGTTTCATCCGTAAACAAGAAAAAGAAGTGGAGGTCGGGGCATTGTTTCCCGTGAGAATCAAACGAGCTGAAGAGCACACCCCGTGCCTCTTGTTCATTCGTTTGCCTTTCAAAGAAGATGAAAAAATCGGGAACTTCCCCGCTCTTTCGAAAACAAGCAAGCCCATACAAGATTGCGAAGATGACGACTTCGATGAGGATGCGGTGAACCTGCTCATGGAAGAATTCATTGAGTCCAAAACGGCACATGAAGACATTGATGATTTGGCGGATCAGCCTTGCGTCATCAATAATCCCAAGGTGACTATGCTTGGAAGCGAAACATCCAAGTTGTCTCTCCCTCCCAAAAAATCCACCAGCAACCCACTTCTGTGCACATCTCCATCCACCACCAAGTTCCACAATTACTTGCACAAAATTCTTCTTACTTCATTAGATGCAGAGAAATGGGTGCATCATTTCACGGATCCCAAGTTCATCGAGAAGTACCTCCGAGAAAAAGACAATCATACCAATTTCTTCACGTTGGCGAATTGTATGACCGCAAATTCCACATTCGACATAGCCAGCTGGCTCGGAAACAGAAACACTTCAAGCTCAGAAAAACGATTAGTGGAAAAATTAGATATCAAGTATGAGCGCAGAGAAGACTCTAAAAAACAGAAAGTCGCTGATCCAAATGCCCTATACAAGAAGAAAGGGAACTACGGTGCCGATGAAGGCGATTATGGCGAAGTCCCCGATTTTGGGTTGTGATCCAGTGCTATATACTATAACTTGAAGAGCTGGTTTCTCAAGTCATATTCCCTATCTTTGGCGGTTCTGGAGCGGTTTTTCGATTGGCCCGTGCCGTCTTCGCCCAAACTATTCGTGATGCGCTCATTGGTGGAGGTTTCCTTGATTCTGTCCTTCTCGGTCTTCATGAGCTCCTTAACCTGATGTGCATCAGCATCTAGAATAGCAGGCACATCGAAGAGGCCGCGGTATACACGAGACTTGCCCTGTCTCCAGAGGTTAGTCCAATGGATCGCCATTCCAACATCGTCGAACAGACCGTCTTCTCTGAGCTTCCGTCTTTTCTTTGCAATCTGATGGAGAAGCTCATGAACATCGTTTGTGGGATGCTTCATATACTCCGAATACGCAGCACCCAGAGGGTCCTGGAGGTTTAGGACGTACAACAAGTAGTCAGCCTGAACCACCGGGTCGATAAAAGAGGTGTGGATGCAGCCCACGAGCCCGAGTGCAAGCATTGTTTGCGAGTCTTTCACCGTGGGCAAAAAAACACCTGGAGTGTCATAGACCAAGATATCTGGATTTTGACTGAGTCTGATGATTTCACTGGTATTGCGTGTCACTCCTGGCTGGCCACCAGTTCGGGCCACCTTCTTCTTCTTAGAACTAATGGCTTCAGGAAGCTTTGAGATGTAACCCACCGATCGTAGCGTATTGACTAGCGTAGACTTTCCCACGTTGGGCATTCCTATGATCATGGTCCGTAGACCCAAAGGTGGTGGTGGTTGCATACCCTTGTAATGGTCGCCAATGGCATCTAGCACCTTACGGGCATCAGACTTGCTTCGAGTGTCCACGAAAACGAATGGTTCTTCTTCATGCCATTTTTTTAGCAAGCCAGGCTTAAGGATTGATAAGTCCTTCTTACTATACAATATGATCTTCTTCTTTCGTGCAAGCACCCGGTCGAAGAGCACATTGGTGGTTGAGATTGGGGCTCTGGAGTCACGGACCTCCAAGATCAAGTCGATTTGTGGGGCCAAATGGCCAAATTTGGTGAGTGCTTTCTGGTGGTGTCCCTTGAAGTTGGAGAGCGACAACCGGTAATCCGGAAACATCTGTCGTGGCACAAAACTCATCCTGGTGCTAGTATGTGTAGATGGCTGAAGTGTAGTCTATTGAGATGGCTGATGCACTCACTCTGCAGAAGATGCATCCCATCAGCGCGGCCGCACCGAAAGATGCCTTTCACACCAGAAAGACGCCCCCACCCTAGAGACGCCTTGCCATGCCTTTGATCACATTCACCGGACCGCCGTGCTCCGGAAAAACAACATGGGCCAAGAAACTCATTTCCCAACTACAGGAGAAAATCTCCCTTGCGCAGAAGGAGAATGGCCCGGGCTCCAACTACTCCATCATATACCACAGCGATGAGAGCCTTGGTATCTCGCATGAAATATATAGAGAATCCAGTTCCGAGAAGCACGCCCGTGGGACGCAGTTATCGGTGGTCAAGAGGGATCTCTCGAGGTCTGCGTTCGTGATCTTGGACTCATTATCATACATTAAAGGCTTCCGCTATCAGCTCTTCTGTGAGGCCAAAGGTGTGGTCACGCCGCACTGTGTGGTCCAGGTAATGAACCCAATGGACAAATGTCTTGAGTGGAATAAAAAACACGACAATCCGTGGGATGAGGATGTCATGGGCCAGCTTGCCATGAGATACGAAGAGCCAAATGCAGACTCTCGCTGGGACAGCCCGTTGTTTACTGTGGTGAGTGACTACGAACAAGAATCTTTAGCGATCGATCAAATATGGGATGCTTTGGTACTTAAAAGACCGCCTCCGCCCAACGCGGCCACTTTGGTTAAGCCTACTTCGGGAAACAACTACTTGCAGGAGCTAGACCGCAAGACTTCCGATGTGGTCAACAAGGTAGTGCAGCACCAACAGTTGATGGGAGGGGGCCTGGCTGTTATTGACAAGCTGCAGGGGCTTTATGTGGAGTTACCTGCCGATGGAACGAGTATTGCTCAGTTGCAGAGGATAAGGCGAGCATTTGTGAGTTTGAACCGCATGAGAAGCATTGATTTGGACCGTATCCAAAGTGTGTTTGTTGAGTATGTGAATAAGAGTTTGGGCGAGGAATGAGCCATTTCATTGTCATGCCAACTTTAATAGAATTACTTCTTTCTGGAGTTCGTCCACTTGAAAACAGTATTGCCATCTTCGTCCACGAGTTTCCTCTTGCTACCTTTCTTCATCAATTCTCTAGTCAATTCCAATTGCTGCTCCACCTCTCTGAGCTCCTTCTCACGTTGCAATCTCTCCTTCAACAACCGGTATTTTTGAAGCTTATCCTTATCGGTGGATTGCTTGTCAGTATGTTCGATTTCGTTCTTGATCAAACGTTCTCTGTTCTCAAGCTGGTCTATGCGCAACCGGTTCTCTCTTCTTTCTAGCATACTGTCGTCTGTGTTGAAGAACTTTGCTGCGTTAAAGGAGTCCTGGTCTTTTTCGGAGTCCACAAAAACGGTGTGTTTTCCCTGGGCCTTGAAATCTAAGGATTTGCGGAGTTTTTGGGCCTTCTGGGTCTCGTTTAGCCTCATGGTTCTCACATAGTTCACGTCCTGCGACTTAAGAAGCTTGGCCTGTTCATTTGTGAGGTTGACAGAGCCACGGTCTCGGATTAGAATTCCATCTTCATCTGTTTTCTTGTTGACCATAGCATGGTAGTATTCGTCGGGGTTGTACTCGGCAGCCTTGGCTCTCAATACCTTCAACGCAGCTTCCTTCTGGTGGTAATCATCGGCTCTCAACTTGTAGTCCTTCTTTTTCTCTAGAAGACCATACTTGAGACGATCCAGCGTCTGCGAACGCTCCTTGTGCTGTTTTTTCTGGACATTGTGAACCAACTTTGCCATGGTGGATGTTTGATGTTTGAAGCGTGGTAAAAATTGTTCGATGTGTGCTCATCGAAGTAGTGCATACCTGTGGAGATGTTGCGCATCTGCAGCGAGAGATGGCCAGGGGTCTTCAGGAAGATATAAGCCCAGAAAAAAAAAGGTTAACGAAAACCCGTTCCCTGTTTGAGTCTTCTTGTTCTAGCTGAATATCAAAATCCCCAATTGTTTTTGGTCGTTTTCTGATTTTTCAGTCCCACTTTACATGCCTTAATAATAGGTGAGAGGGGCTCAGAAAACAGTAAATGTGTGAATTGTCTCTAAACATTTGGCAAAATTTTAAAGTTTTAATTCCCTAAGATTCATCCAAATCATCAACATTTAATAACATTAATTAGCAACTCCATATATATTAGACTACCGGAGATTGAGTACAATATCCACTGTTCAGTGCCAGTAGCATTCTCGCGCATGCCTTTTTTTCAGGCCGTCGTCACTCACCAAGTCTACATACTCTACTCCCATGATCCGAATAGGCTGGGCCCGGAACCTAGCTGTTCTCCAGAAGACACGCTGTGCCTTTTTAAGACAAGTGTCTCTGAGTGCAGGCCCCTCCACTGATGCACAGAGTACTCCCCTTGGGGAAGACAAGGTGGAACAAGAGAAGCAAGTGGAGCAGGAGGGCCCCTCTGACCAGATTTCTACGCCTTGGTACCTACGGAGTGACATCAAATCAACATTGATCGAAGAAAAGGAGATCGAAATCCCCGAAATCCCCGCTGGAGCACCTGCTCAGGTGGAGGAATTCCTTACGTTATTGGCCAAGGACTACGGCATGCAAGATCTTCTGCTCTTTGACATGACCCGGCTCGACGACCTGCACGAGTTTAGATCCAATAACAATACCGTGGATTACATTTTGATCGGAACAGGAAAATCCGAAAGACACAACTTCAAGGCTGCCACGGAGTTGAGAAACCACATAAAGCATACCCACAATGTTATCCCATTAGTGGAGGGAATGGTGGCCAATGGCAAAACCCCTGCTCAAAGAAGAAGGCTTCTAAGGCAAGCTAGAAAGGGCCCTTCTGCCACAGACAACGACTACGGCAAATCGGCCAACAGCTGGGTTCTTTTCCACCACGAAAATGTGGATGTGCACCTTATGACTGCTGAAAGAAGACAAGAGTTGAATTTGGAGTCCTTGTGGTGTCCTAAAGAAGAGTTGCACTTGTACGAGCAGAAAACGTCCGTTTCGTCGTCTTCAGACCATATCTTCAGCGGCATTAGAAGATTTCACACCATGGTACCCCGAAGACTGGCTGCTACATCTTCAAGACCAAGTGATCTTTTGCAGACTTTGAGAGAAATGCCCCTTGACTCCCCTACAGAGAGTTTTGCACAGTTGAAGAGTCACTTTCAACGTGATTTCCAACCCCACGATGCCAGTGACTTCAATGATAAAATCACTTTTCTAAAGACACTTCACTGCCTCAATCCGCAGTTGGTTTCCTTCCAAGAAGTCGAAGATGCTTTCTATGAAAAACATACCCGGTTGGACCTCGAGGCCCCGCAAAAGAGTGACGATGTCACCGAATATTTGAAGCTTCTCATTGACAGTCCCACTAGAGACCAATCTTCAGTTGCAGCAACGGACCTGAGCTTTGGCCAGGTGTCCACGTTCATTTCCAACCTATACAGCTTTTCTCTGGAGAAGTTTAGCATGACCTCAAACCCACTTTTCATTCCTCTTCTATGGAGATTGACCTACAACAACTCCAACACAAGCATTACGCCCAAGCTTGTAGCAGATATCATTGATCAGAAGGTCGAGGCCGACTTCAGCGAGTATTCGTCGCCAGAAATCATGTTTTCAACAAACAATGCCCGGAATGTGTTGACTTTGATCGATTACCACAACCTGGCAATAGACCCAGACGCGCAAGTCAGTCCCCAATTCAAAGAGGCTGTTTTGTTCACATACGGTAATGCAGGAAAATGGGAACGGTTTTGGAGTGAGTGGGAAAGCATGCATTTCCCAAAGGCTCTTGAAGCCAATGAAAAAATAACCATGTGGGTCCAGTTGGTAGTGTTTCTAGCCTTGACCTCCGACAAGGCTCAAGCTCTTCACTTCTTGAACAACTATTGGAACAACACTACATCGGTTGGAGGCCTGTTTCTCGATGCCTTGAAGCTGAACAAAGGACAATTCAATAATGAGGCTGAAAAACAGGCCTTGGTGCGGGCAATGCTCCACATAATTGGTCTTTTCGACTCGGAAGCAAAGCCTGCTTTTGAGGGCATCAAAGCCAAATTACATAGCTTTGAGTAGGCTCGGATATCGGCTACTACTCATAATATTAATTGTATATAATACACCATGGGGCCATAAGCTAGACACTATAGACTTTAAGACATCGTTCCTGTGTGCGAGACAGAGAGCAGGCGCGACGCGTATAGCTGCTCCACGCTCCATCTTAGCTCCAACACCAAACCTAATGGCTACCATACTAGAGTACAAGGTCCGGATCAAAGAATGGGAAAAGAACTTTGCTTCTAAGCACGGCAAGCCACCTTCAAAAAGCGATGTGAAGGCCGACCCTGAGATACGAAAAGCTTACAAGATCTATAATGAGTTGAAGAAAGCTGCAACTGACACGTCCAATACAAGCGGAAAAGAGACAGAAAAAGAGACAGAGGAGACGGGGAGAGAGAAAGAAGTGCTGCAGCACAAGAGCTCATCGGATTCCAAAAGCAAAAGCCTACATTCCAGCAAATCAAAGCGGTCTGTTTTGGCCGCACTGCACCAGAGCACCAAAGTACCATCAGTAGATGTGTTTCTCACGGATGATGAGGAAATGGAAAGGAACGTGATTGTTCGTAATGCCGAGTTAGGTCCGACACCCCAGGCCAATGGTAAAGTCATGTCATTATTCGACCTGCTCATGAGTCCGCCTGACTCTTCTCCCATTAGAAAAGGGCTCATAGTTAAGAACGAGCTTCTAAGTGTGGGTGAATCTCCCCTGAAGCAGAATATCTTCAAGACACCTACGAAATCTGTGAGGCGGATCGAGACAAGCAATGTCACTCCTTCGAGGAGCTCTGGAAGCTTAATGGAGAGACTACGAACTGCTGCCTCACCCTCAGCTGGGAACATATCAAATGACCCTACCAACGAGATCATGGAGACGCCGTTCTACCTAGGAAAAGTCTCTAGCAAGTTCTCATTTAACGATACTCTAAATACGTCCCAGGAATCACCATCAAAAAACAGATTGGTCGGGTCTCCCTCCAAAGCTAGGTTGGCATGGTCTCCATCAAAGGCCAACTTGATCAAGACTCCCGAGAAACCCACCCTGTTGCTTGAGGAGTTTCAAGTCTCTCCTTCCCCGCTCAAATCACAAAGGTACCTATCGTTTGGAGGCTCCAAGAAGGTATCGCAAATCTTCCAGGAATTCCAGAGTTTGGCTGCAACTCAAGACTTTGAGGAGCAGAAACGGGAGCTTGAAGAAGAAACTCAACAAATTGAGAAAGTTCTTCAACAAGAGGCTGCTGCTTCACAGTTGCAAGAAGCTCCCTCTCTCGCCCGTAAGCGGAAAAAGGCTTTGACGCAGAAGAGAACCACCAGAAGATGGAAGATCAAGCCTCGCTTGATGGAGAAGAGTGAAGAAGCTACTTTTGAAGGTAAAGATGTCCATGAAGAGATAAACCGTCTTGAAAAGGCCAATCAAGCGGAGTTACAAACTTATTTGAATGGGGATGTTTCCGGTCATGAATCGTCAGATGAAGAAGCAAGTGATGATGACGATGATGCAGACCATGAGGCCAAACCGATCTTACGGAATCCGAACTTGAGCACGAAGATCAACCCGATCAGTAACAACTACCAAAGATTGAAGATTAACGATCCTCGCACCAAAAAGTTCAAGCAGCGCATGAAACGGCGCTAGGGCAAGTATGTATATGTTTATTTATGACGGAAGCGCAGCGACAAGCTCTGTGTCATCCATCAGAGGTGCCTGGACTCTATTGCGTGTAGGCATTGAGATCTCGGAGGAATCATGGTGCTTCTTCGATGAAACATAAATAGGCCGTTCCCATTTATCGTTCTCACTCTCGAAGTCCCATGTATTTGAAAGTAGTTGCTTTTCACCGTCGAGTTTGCTCTGTTTCAATGTAGTCTCCAATTCGTCAATTTCCTTCTTATCCTCCTTGGGATCATGGTCCACAACCTGCTTCTCGACCATTTTTACCTTTCCATCCTTAATGACCATCTCCACCACTTTCTTTGTTCTTCCAGTCAATGCTTTCTCTTGACTTTCCATTCTCCTGAGCTCCTTTTGTTGCTTTTTAAGTTGCAAAGCCCTCTCCACGGGAGAAAGCCATATGCTTCCACTCGAGGCACTTGGCATTTCAAAATCAGCCGCATTATCAATGATCTTGGACCTCTCAGCTCCAGTCTCTTGGAAATGGAGAAGGGTCTCCAATCTTTCTTGGGCTTTTTGCAAGTCTGAATCAACATCTTTCGATCTCTGGTAATGTTCGAGCTCGCGGAGCTGTTCGTCTCTCTCTTGTTCCCTTTTCTGTAATTCATGCTCCATCTCACGCAGCTTCTTTGCCTCTAGCTCCATGGCTTTGAGAGCCTCATCTTGCATTTTCCACAAGTTCCCGCCTGTAGTTGTTCCGTACTTGATTTTCTTGGATGTCAACTTCGATGGTTGTTCCTGGATAGACTTGTTCTTTGGTTGCTTTTGTTTTGTCTCCAAAAGTTCACGTTCAGATTTGAGGATTTTCACTATTTCCACTTTTTCTTGATCTGGGAGTAGCTCTTGGCCGCAATAAGAACACGGCTGAAGGCCTTCTTTATAGCAAATAATCTTTCCGCAGTTCAAGCAATTGGGAGCCACCTCAAACAACGGGTGCTTTGTTGCCATGCAATTACAGACTCGTCTTACAGTGGATGAGTTCTCAATGCTTGTGAGTAGCTTGGAGTCTTCTACCTCCAACTCATTCAACACGGCCTCAATGTCCTTCAAACTGTCGAGATTGGCCTTCTTGTTCTTTTTGGCCTGGTTACTCAGAAGCTGGTTTTTGGGCTTCAGATCAACCATCTCCGAAACCGTCATCGATGTCGTTTGCCTCCGTGGGCCATTATGCTGCTTGGGCTGAGGAGACGTTTCGCCAGTAGTCCATGCGGGCCCCTTCTTCTTCTTATCTAGTAGGGTTTTCGCTGGCAATCCCTTAACCACTTTCTTTTCTGCCAACTTTCGAAGTCTCTCGTCCTCTTCCTTTTTGAGCTGGAGAAACCTAGAGATCACATTTAGACTGTCTTCGCTCTGGCCAAGAAGACCTAGTAGGTGGCTTTCAATCTCTGCATTTGGTAGAGTGAGAGAGTAGTCCACAATCTCACATGCAGTCTCTTCATCGAGTGGAATAATGTCTAAGATAGCTCGAGAAGCATATGAGCGGGCATGGTCGTAACTCATGTGGAATTAAAGACCTGTAGTTGCTCGCCTTGTTGGAAGCGCACAATAGACGCAGGAAGATAGCTTGAATGCTCGCATCGGTACATCTGAAGGCAATATGGCATTGGCTTCTGGTATCTCCGGAATGCAAGCATACCCTGATATCGACCCTCCACATTGATAAGTCTACACAAAGGGGAATTTTTGACTGTGGTTGCATTTTCCAAATTAATGACTCTTTTGACTCATTCTAACCCCTTTAATTGTTCTTGCTTGCATTCTCAAAAAAGGCACCAGTGGAGTCAAAGCTCATTTTTGTAGCATGCCATCTATTGTAATGCAAACCAGAGATGGCTCCCATGCAATTATAGACTTTCATTATCTTTGAAAGGATTGTTACATCCAGTATTAAACCGTTTTCTTTGATGCACAAGCTTGTACTCTTTTGCTCAAAAAGCCATGGTAGTCAAAACGCAGCTATATTATTTGTAGTCTACGAAGATACTGACCTTGGTCTCCCGTAGCTCATAAAGTCAAAATATCTTTAGGGTGTCAAAATTACGCTTGGTGGTGTATTGTCTGCAGTGCCACACTAATCATAAACTTCATTATTCCGGCATCTAGTTTGAAATATCCTGCGAAGCGAAGGCAGTGTTATGCTTGTCACACAACATGACTCGTCCCGAAACTTCCGAAATCAAGAACTTGAAGAAACAGCTCCAAGATGTCAAGCGGGAGTTGCACCTTGTACGCCAACGGGTGTCGACAGGCTCAATGCATCTACGAGATACCAAGCGGATATCCCAGCTTCGGTTCGTCTCGCACAATCGCATCCTTCCCCCAATACATGCAACGTCGCCATATGAAAGGGTAATCACCGATGAGCACCCGTACATGCAAGATTATCCCCATGTAAGATCAGGATCTTTTTGGTATCGCTCGTTGCGTTTGATGAAGGCAAAATGGGAAATTAAGCTCTCCAAGAACGTTACGGTCACCGACTTTTGCGATCGCATTCAACTAGATTGTAAAATGGCAGTCCGCCGAGGAGGAGCGAAACTAGTTCCCCTTAATGGCGACCGTCCTCTTGCTCAGCAGGAACTTTCGTGGAATGGATGGCAATATTTGTCGTGCCCAGGGGGGGATTTTATCCGTTTGGAAGTCGACGATGAGCTAAAAGAGCAGTGTCGATACTTCACCCGGCTCGGAGCATGTATGAAGATGGATGATTGTCCCTATGAGCATAACTTGCACAGGATATCTATTTGCAGGGAATACTTGGGCGGCAACTGTGATGGAGAGTGTCTTCTTTCACATGAGCCCAATATCTTCAATGCCCCTCTCTGCCGATATGCGATCCAGGGTTCTTGCCACAACAAGAGGTGTTTGTATTCCCATCATTTACCTCCACACGCTAAAGACCCACGGTACCAGATCTGGACTTGTCGCCCTTTCGCCCTTGGTGGATACTGCGAGCGTGGATACTTGTGTCCCTTTATTCACCTCTTCAATTGCCCTGACTATGAGGAAAGTGGCACCTGCCCACGCGGAAGGTCATGCTCCTTGCAACACGACATAGAGAGCCACTTGCCGGGACTATCCGTTCAAATTCTGGAGGAAAGTGGCGTTTTATGTCAAGATGAAGATGATGACGGTAAAAAGATTGTTGTAAGTAGCTACACTGTGGAACCTAGAGACTTGCTCGTGCATGGTAAGTCACTAGACTCGCCTGACGAAAAAAACGACTTTACTTTTGACCTAGATCTGTCTGACTCGGAATGCCCTAACCAATATTTCCCGTGATCAAAAGGATGGTACTACACTCTGTATCATTCATTTATTGTGCAAATTTAAACGCCATTTTCGAATTTAGACTCCATTTTTTGTTAAAGATCCCGATTTTTGAAAACTCGATCCCCTTTGTTCTTTACGAATTCGTTTCCACCTTATATAGAAATTACATTTCACCCTATTATTTGTTCCACCCTCGGTAAAACTTCCCTTTAATCCGTGGTGTGTTTGGAAAATTGCGGGGCATGAGGTGGTTTCAGGTCGTGGGATTTCGCGCCTGAATTTGCAGCCAAGGATGCCCCCTCTGTGGCAGCTCTTGTGATACATGCTTCCCCTGTACTACTCTGTGTTTCAACAACGAGCTTGCGCTACTTCGTCTTGCATTATATATTCCCGTGCATTTTCTTCTGTGTTTTGAGAATCCTGATATTGAGCACACGTTTATTTCCACAATTATCCTACTTCCCAACATCACTTCTTTACAAAAGACTCGTGAGCCAAACAGAGACTCAAGTTCCCTTGACCCTCCTTAAAGTTAATCTTCTTCTGGACCCCGTATTCCCACACACATTAATATCGTATAATGTCTGCTCCACAAGAATCCATCCAACGCAAGTCGTTTCTGCAAAACTACTTCATGATCTCCAGGTTAGGCTTTGGCAGTTTTGGGTGTGCCGTTCTAGCAAAGCATAAGGGGGATATCAAGGAGCTTCTCAAGGTGGGAGAAACCAAGGGAGGTACCCTTATGGATCCTTTGGTCCACAACTCCCCCAAGAAGCCTTTTTCCAATGGGCTTGTGGCTATAAAGGTCATGAAGAACCAGCTTAGAAAGCCTGAAGATTACTTGAAAATGAACGAGATCAAATTCATCCTTTCCGTGCCATCTCATCAGAATCTCTTGCAGATCTTCGATCTTTTCATTGACAGCTTCAGTGGAAAGCTCAATATCGTGATGGAGCCCATGGACCAAAACCTTTACCAGTTCATGCAAAAGCACGAAGGCAGGCCCGTCACCACTCGAGTAGTGAAGAGCATTTTGAACCAATTGCTTTTTGCTATAGACCACATCCATAGTCAGGGCTATTTCCATAGGGACATCAAACCAGAAAACATCTTGATATCTGCTACTAAGCAGTATTACGATAATAGCATCCCTCCTGAACATGCCAAACATCTGTACATCCTTAAGCTTTGTGACTACGGACTTGCAAGGCACATCACAAACACCAGAGAGCTTACTCAGTACGTTTCTACTCGGTGGTATCGTGCCCCAGAAATTCTTTTGCGTCAGAAACATTACTCTCGTCCCATTGACATCTGGGCTTTTGCCTGTGTTGCAGTCGAGTTGGTCAACTTCCGTCCTCTTTTCGCGGGTATCAACGAAACAGATCAAATCTGGCAAATTTTAACTAAGCTTGGTCATCCTCTTTACCAGGACCGCTCCTCGGAAGATCTTGGGGGAATTTGGCCTGAGGGTGTGCAATTGGCTGAAAAATTGGGCTTTGTGATTTCCTACATCTCAGGCCAGACAATTAAGGATATCATGGGGCCAGAATATGACGGGCTTGCACATGCTATTAAAAATTGCTTTCTGTGGGATCCGAAAGAAAGGCCCACGGCTGAAGCTCTTGTGAGCGGAGACTACTTTTCCGGTGGAGCTGCAGCAGGGCTAAGCGGCGAAAATTCACCCCTCAATTCTCTGATGATTGTGCTTGGTCCCAACGAAAGCAACTTTTCCATTTCGAAAAGCACCAATATGGAATCCAACGAAGTCTTTGAGGGGCTGTTCACGGGCGCAGATGCAATGCACCCAAAACATTACGATCCTATTTGGTATATGAGAAGCCAATCAAATGACGAGAGTGAAACACCTGACGAGTCGAACTCGGTACTGGAGATCCAGTTGCCCGAATTGCCGCTGCAGCAGGATTCTAGCCAAAAGGGATACTCCACTCCAAAAGTTCGCTTTGAGGAAATCCTTTTGCCAGCAGATACATCATTCGGGAGTCACGAGATTCAATGCTAAGGTGCCATCAAAAAGGCTGACCTTATGTCCGTACGGCTAATCGATGGCTAAGTCAGGTCACAGAATGACGAGTGCATAGAGAAAGCGCGGGGTATAATTCCGCGTAAAAAATGCCTGACGCCTTGTCTCGAGACTTAAATGGAAACTTTCTTGAAATGTGCATTTTGATCACGTCGACCCTACATCCAGATTACCCGTTGATTGTCCTCTCTAACCGGGATGAATATTTCAATAGACCAACTCAATTGGCCACAGAACGAAGTATTGGAGGTGATCACAAGATCCTATCGCCTGTTGATCTCGGCAGAGAAGAACGAGGCACTTGGATAGGAGTCACCTCAAGCGGTAAATTGGCAGTGCTTTTGAATTACAGGGAAAACACCGATGGGTTCAGCGAGATCTCTAGAGGAGTATTGCCTATAGAGTACCTTAGTTCCGAATTAAATGATGAGGAGTGGTTGGAAGCATTTAGCGAATCGCAGCGGCTCAGTCTGATAGGAGGATTTAGCTTAATCTACGGCAAATTGCAATTGGATCCCAAAACGCACAAATTGCGGCACTTGAACATCATGAGCAACCGTGGAGACAGAGGCAAAATACACTCGCAAGAAGCCATTAGTGATGACCTACACCGCAATATTTCTCAAAAGCATACTTTTGCGGTTTCCAATTCGTTGTATTATCATCCATGGCAAAAGGCTAGGCTCGGCATCGACCATCTATCGAAGCTAATAGAAGAATCTGTGGAAAAAAGTCTTCCATTTGAAGAGCTCAAAAACCGGTGTTTTGACATTTTATCGTTGAACACTTTTAGCTCAGAAGTGTTGAAGAAAGGGACCGCGCGGGAAAAGTTGGAGGAGTTGCAAAACTCGATCTTCATTCCTGCTTTACATATGGCCCCGGATCTCAACCACAAAAATGCACTGATGGAATATGGAACCCGAACTCAAACTGTCATTATTTTGGATAAAAAAGGAAAGTTGACCTACTACGAGAGAGACGTGCATAGCACATATAGTGAGCAGCGGTACGGCTTCAACTTGCATAATATCTTTGGTCAATAAATTGGTGTGTGGATGTCGCGCGATGTATGTGTCGCGCCTGTCCGTCGTAGGTAACACAACTCGTACATTCCTTTAAATGATAAAGACCAACCTGGACCACCCATTGACGTCGGAATACTTCATTGGATGCAAAGAGAAAAGTCTCCATGCCCCACTTTTAGTGTTCATACCGGGAAACCCCGGCCTTATTGACTACTACACAACTTACTTGCAGTTGATCCACGAGAAATTCCCCGATTTCGATCTCTTGGCCATCAGTCATGCAGGGTTCCAAACATCGGGCAACTTCGCCGAAGATGGAAAAACAAGCGACCAGAGTTTCTATGACCTCGAATACCAAATAAATCATAAATGTAAGATCTTGAAGAAATACATTCTCAATGGAAATACGAATCTCAGCTTCCTCAGCCATTCCGTCGGAGGATACATCGTGCAGAGAGTTATCCGGAATCTCTTGGAAGACGATGAAGTGAGGCATGTGGTCAAAGTCGAATTCTCGGGGCTTATCTGTCCTACCATCGTGGATATTGCCAAATCGGACTCCGGGGTGTTTTTCTCGAAACTTTTCCGTTTTTTGCCCGTAGTATCCTTGGCCGTGGCTCTCATTTCGTTTCTTCAGCTCGTACTTCCGAACTCTTGGGCAAGGCACATCATCAAATCGTTCATTATTTCTCGGCCCGTGTCCAGTGACGAGAGGCTGAAGGAATCGTGGGACAATTCCATTGATGCAACGTTCAAAATATTCAAGTCTAGGCGAATTGTGAGACAAGCACTCACGCTAGCGCAGGAGGAGCTCGAGACGATTCACCGTGACGACGAGATCAACGACTGGTATTTCCAAGAGTTGCCCAAGTTGCATGATGTAAAGCTCTGGTGTTTTTTTGCTGCAACTGATTACTGGGTGCACGACAACTCCAGAGACTACATCTTGTCGCGTTATCACTCCAGTAAAGATAACGGCGTTTTCTTTGAGATCGGCAGCACATCCAATGAGAAGTGCAGAGCCATTACGCACTCGTTCTGCATTGACCAAAGTGTTGAGTTTGCCCAAATAACGTGCGAGGCCTTAAAGTAAGAATGCTTACGTCACACCGGACGTGATTCACTCGTTACTCACTTCTTCATTATGTTTTTCTGCCTCATCTGATTTGATGACTCACAGGACTCTTGGAAGCAAAGAAATCAGGTAATTACCACTTTTCAGGCACTCTTTCATACTTTAAACTAAAAATTAGATTTATAGTAGGCGTAACTAAAGACAGGGGCTCTACTGGACCCACCCTAAAATACGCAGGTGCGCGCCAGGCAACTTGACTCGTAGTCATACCCATGTGCCGTCCATACAGATGACTTCGCTTGACTCACGACTGCGAGTCAGGTTAAAAAAAATATCTGAGCTAGTGTTGGGGATCGCCTGGACAATATATAAACTGCTCATTTCGCCAAAAATATATACCTTTATTTATTCCCTCTATTCATTTTCATTAAGATGAGCAAAAGCGATAATGAATCTGTTGGCACCGAAAGCAGGGAGGATAGCATCAGCTCAGAGTCTCTCCTGGCCTCTCCCAAAGAGCTTGACAGAATCTACAGAAAGCTAGACTACCGCATTGTACCAGCGCTATGGGTACTCTATTTCCTCACCTCGTTTGGTTCTAATGTCTATGGTGTTACCTTGACCATGAACACTGCCCAGGGACATTCCTTGGGCCAAAGACTCAACCTCACGTCTAAGGATACTTCAACAGCCTCTGCTCTCTACTTTGTGGGTTACATTATTTTCGATGTTCCCATGAATTTGATCATGACAAGAGTCAGTCCCCAGTCGTGGTTGGCCCGTATTGTCATTAGTGTTGGTCTTGTCTATGCATGCTACATTGCACTTGACTCCTCAGGCTCCTTGATTGCAGTCAGATTCATTTCGGGGGTGGTGGGTGCAGGAACTTGGCCAGGCATGTCATATTATATTTCCTTATGGTATCCTAACGATAGAATGACGCGGCGCATTGGCTACTACTTCACGGCAGCTCAATTATCTGCTGCTGCAGGTGGTTTGGTGAGTGCAGGCTTCCAGAAAATGGATGGTCAAAGAGGTTACACCGGATGGCAGTGGATGTATTTGGTTTATGGGTGTGTGACTATTACTGTTGGTATTTCTTTGCTTTGGTGGCTCCCTGATCGCCCAAACAGAGAGCAAAAGGAACCTGCTAACAAGGTTATGGCCTTCTACAGGAAGTTCTGTACGCCTACATACCCTTTGAATGAGGTGGAGAAGGAGATCCACAGAAAAGACCTCAAGGGACGTACAATGCAAGTGAAATGGACGTGGGCTGATGTCATGGCCATCTTCCTTGACTTGAGGTTGTGGCCACTCATCATCATGTACTTTGGTGTTGTGGGTACCGGCTTTGGATTGGCTGTTTTTGGCTCCACTATCATCGCCACTAATAACCCCAACTTATCGTCCATTAATGTGTCCTTGTTATATGCACCTATTTGGCTCTTTGACTTGGCAGGAATCTTAATTATTACACCATTTGCCGACCGCTTGAAGAAGTTCCGTGCATTGTTCTTCTCTGCCTCCTGTCTCATTATCATCTGCGGTATGTTCGTCACTACTTTCGCCAAAGGCTCATGGAACAAGTACGGTGGTTTGTTGATTGCAGGCTTCGGGTTGGGCCCCACTGTTCCGATTTGCATGTCTTGGTCTGCTGAGATCTTTGGCCCTGCTTATGGAGAAAGCGGAGTGGCCGTAAGTTCTGCCTTAGTTTCTGGCCTAGGCAATTTGGGCTCGGTTACTGCTACATATGCCCTCTACCGTGGATGGCCCGAGGATAAGGCAAGGTTGTACAAAGACTCGAACATGGTTTTGGTTGCCATGTTGGGTATCAGCATCATTGCGTCTGGTTTATGCCATCTTATCAGGGATAGAGTGGGTAGACGTTCCAAGGCTTAGAAGCCAGGTTCCAGGACTGTCGAGTCAGGTATAAGGGCACTCGGTAGCAGGATTGTACATTTTTAAGATATATTGCCCTTTTTCAAATAAAGTAGAAGCTCTAATGTTTTAAGCAGATATCGCTGGATGTTGCAAGCTACGCACCATGCCCCCATTCACTACTATAATCAGCGGTAAATTTAAAAAACGGAGTCTATATCGAAAAAAATTGGTCTGGCACTGGTTTTAGCTGAACGGGCATTTGTAAAAAAAAATCCTGTCTCTAATATTTACCAGCGGTGAAATATTGATGGACTCATGCATGCCTTCCCCAACCATCGCATCCAAAAAAGAAAAAATAAACATATTGCGTATACCTCATCACCGAGCTTTCACATCACTTTTTTCACTGCATATCCATCAGGGTCATCAACAAAAAACACCAATTCGGAACCCTTTTAATATGTCTGCCACCGATAAGAAATCCTTGCCGTTCAGTGAACAGCACTACTTCTCCTCGTATGACCATTTCGGAATCCACGAGGAGATGCTTAAAGATACAAGCAGAACATTGTCGTACCGCCAGGCTATGTACAAGAACAAGCACTTGTTCAAAGACAAAATCGTCCTAGACGTTGGATGTGGTACGGGTATCTTGTCTATGTTTGCCGTCAAGGCAGGAGCCAAGCACGTCTACTCGGTGGATATGTCCAACATCATTGACAAGGCCAAGGAGATCGTCTCGCTCAATGGGTTCCAAGACAAGATCACTTTGATCCAGGGTAAATTGGAAGATATCAAGTTACCCGTGGACTCGGTGGATATCATTGTCTCCGAGTGGATGGGATATTTCTTATTGTACGAGTCCATGTTGGACACGGTCTTGTATGCTAGAGACAAATACTTGGCACCTGGCGGTTTGATTTTGCCAGATAAGTGCTCCATGACAATTGCGGGAATTGAGGATGGTCAATACAAAAATGACAAGATACATTACTGGGAAGATGTGTACGGATTTGATTACACCCCTTTCATTGAGGTTGCCATGAGTGAGCCATTGGTTGATACTGTTGAGAACAACAGCTTGATTACTACTCCCTACAAGTTCTTTGAATTTGACATTAACACCTGCAAAAAAGAAGACTTGGAGTTCAGCCGCACGTTTTCTTTGAAGGCCATTGACACCGACTTCTGCCACGCCTACATTGTGTGGTTTGACTGTGACTTCCCAGGTGATGAGAAGGTCACCTTGCCTACTGGTCCAATGCACAAGTACACCCACTGGAAGCAGGTTGTGTTCTACATGGACCAAGTGCTTGACTTAAAGAAGGGTGATACCATCAACGGAACCATTGCCTCTAGACCAAACTTCAAGAACCCAAGAGAGTTGGATATCGAACTTCAATGGCAAGTGGAGACTGAGGGCAAGGATGCCTCCAGGGAACTCAAGGGTAAGTACAACTACTTCATGAGATAGAAGATATAGAGCATCACATGATTGCACAGTATACGTGCTTCAGCCACCTAAAGTTTAAAAATAAGCATTGGAATATAAGAATTAAGAAATTTTTCATTAGTGGCCTGACCTGAAAGTACTTTTTTAAGCCATGACTCTAGTCTATTTGTCTGTATTGTTAATATGTGGGAATGAAGCTCAGATTTATATTTGCATATTATACTTTTCTTGAGCAGAACTGTGAATAATTCGAAACGTAAATCTCGAGGCAAAATTCGATAACACTATGGACAAAAGAAAGTAACACACAATTGTTCTAGAAAGGAATATATATGAGTCTCGTATACATATTTTTTTTTAGAAAAATTCTCGTATGCTAGCTCAGTTTGGCCAAGGATTATTATCGTAGTGCATGCTGCCCACATAATTTGCCAACTGGTGAAGATCGCGCATGAATGCCCTTCTTATCTGGTTTGCTGCCTATGAACAGAAGTATAACACGCCGTTTTTCTTCCTTCAGATTACCTAAAAAGTCCCCAATATTCTCCAGGAACATCTCTAGCAACTTTGATTTCGAGAAGTTGGCCTCTAGTATATTAAATCACTACCGGCTTTACACCATGAAGAGCGAACAGGAATGGAAGGCAATTTTGTCGCCCGCACAATTCAAAGTCTTGAGGCAGCTGGGAACAGAAGCACCTTTCAGCGGAGAATATGTCAAGACCCCAGCAGGCGAAGGCGAGTACTTATGTGTGGGCTGTGAGCAGCCTTTGTATAAAGCTAACACCAAGTTTCCTGCCCACTGCGGATGGCCAGCTTTCTACGAGGCTATACCGGGATCTATCAAAACCATAGAAGACAACTCGTTTGGAATGGTCCGTACGGAAATGCGGTGCTCTAAATGTGATGGTCACTTGGGCCATATCTTCAAGGGTGAAGGCTACAAAACTCCAACGGATGAGAGACACTGCGTGAACAGCATCTGTTTGAAGTTGAAGGAATGATTCACTCGATGAAGTTTTCAATTAAAATAATAGTCAGTATACAAAGAAGACCTTTCTCAACCGGGCGTATTAATATCTTTGATGCACGAACGTTCAACTCTTAGAACAAGTATGGCACGAACTTGGCTCTTTTCAACTTCTTGTACTCATCACCAAACGTAGTCAAATACCTCTTGTTCTTCTTAAGAGCCCAAACATACATCTGGGCGCTGCTAATGGCAAGGAAGAGCCATGCACTCCAGTTGCCCACCAAAACAGCAAAAGCAAACCAAGCCAAGGACTCGAAGAAGTAGTTGGGGCACACAACCAAGTCGAACCCGTAACCATATGGAATAGCATATGCCTTAGCGTCACCCGATCTAATGCTGGACAATTTTTGGTGAGTGATGAGATTGGAAACCTCTGCAAAAAGCCACACCAACACAAGACCATAGTTGACAAAGGAGGGGAAGCTGTTGACATGGAAAAGAATCTTTTTAATTGTGCCGGCATTCTGCAAGCTGACTTGGTTGTAAGAGTAAATGAAAACAGATAAGTTAACGCCGGACAAGATCCAGTAGTGACTGGAGTTCTTGAACAAGTTGAAGAAGGGCATGGTGGAGTTGGAGAATCTGTGCACATACAAAGTCTCGTATTCACGTTTGGCAAAATGAAGCAACGACAAGTAAAGTGCCAATCTTTGAGTTTGCAACTGGGCAACCTGTAAAACGTACGTAGCCATAAAATAGACAAGCGAGTGGATGATCAATGGGCCCAAGTACTCCAAGATGAAGACGGTTTTCCATGCAATTTGCTTTCCAAGATCCTTGGCGTAGATGACAACATCACCCAGCAAGTCCTGTGCATCGAAGTATTCATTCAAAGTTCTCTGGGAATCCACAGGGATATATTTGCCAGACTTGTCCAACACAGAGAGTCTAATTTGAGCAACAGGCAACTTGCTCTTAGCAGCGACCTTAGCCTGAATCCTGTCAACGGCAAAGGACACCAATTCCTCGGTAAAGCCCTTAATGGAAGGCGACCTCGATTTGATTGTGACCGTAGACATTGTTGACAAACTTGATGGTTGTTCCACTGAGGGAAAGGACGGCTTGTTAGGGGTATTTAAAATCCTGGCGTGCGCTTATCATTATATGGGAGCGCGGCACCCGCAGGCAGATCTTGGGCTGGAACTCATTTCTTTACCTCAATCAAGGTAAAAGCCGCGAGACTTTATCGCTTGATCTATCAGTATCTTTGGTTTAACATTGGCAATACCATGTATGGAGATATCTTTGACAGATATCTTTGACGTAATTAAGAATCTGTCACCTCCAGATAAATCTCTATTCCACCTCTCTTACCCCAAATGTCAATAAAACAGATCTCACGCTGATTTCCTAACTATGTTTATATGATTTCAGTGTCCAAGATTTTTCATAAGTCAAGCCTTTATCCCTAAGAATTGTCTTTGGTTTTTTTTTGGAATTTTTTGGGACGATTTGTGACCGTGATTGAAGTATACTGAGCAGCGACGTGATCAGTCACACCCGCATTACACCGGACCAGGGCAATGGTAAGAGACAATAAGTGCGCGAGTGAATATCGGCTAAGCTACGTCTATTGATGGGAGACGTTAACTTCAATATGAAAGGAAAGACATCTTGTTCCTTTTTTCTCATCTCAAGAAAAGAACCTCAAAGGGAAACAAGAGAGCATATATCAAGATGTATACAACACCAAAACCACCATAACCACTTGTTATAGTGCGTCGGAGGTACGGGTGTTAACTACCGGCACGGAGTTTTGTTTTTTACAGTCAATCGTCGTGCATGTAGTGCGAAAGTAGCTTCCATAGTTATCCATGGTAATCGACAGTGCGCAAGCACCACGGACATTTCGCGAGCCATAAATCACTCACCTTTCTTTACCTTTATACTACTTTAAAACTACACACAACATGTCAGACTGGGATTCTGTTACTATGATCGGCAGCAAGGCTCGCGTTGGCGGAGGCGGCCCTAGAGAAAGAGTTGCCCGTACTCAAGCCGAGATCAACGCCGCCAGAAGAAGTGGTGCTGTCCTTAATACCGAGAAGAAGTACGGCTCCACCAACGTCAAGAACAACCCAGAAGGCCAAAGATTGGCTAAGTTGGACGACACTGACGACATTGTTGCCGTCAAGAAGCTTGACGTCTCTGTGGGTAAAGCAATCTCGCAAGCTAGACAAGAAAAGAAGTTGACCCAAAAGGAATTGGCCACCAAGTGCAATGAGAAGCCACAAGTAATCAACGACTACGAGGCCGGTAGAGCTGTTCCAAGTCAGCAGTTGTTGGGCAAGTTGGAGAGAGCTCTTGGTGTTAAGTTGAGAGGCAAGAACATTGGTGAGCCATTGTTTGCTAAGAAGAGTTAAGCGAATTGTTCGTGGACTCGACGATTTTACGAAATGATTATAACGACTGTTCTTGATGGCTCTATTGGGAGTCACTTGCAATGTATTTAGCCTAATCGAAATTGCCACCCTATAGTCTTGTAGTCCTAACACGAGCGTATATGTTACGGTTAGCTCTCTCCAACTCAGAGCCCCGTAGGTTCGAGTTTTGTGATGCAGTAACGAATTATGTCTCAGCTGGCTTTATTCAAGTAGACTTCGAATACAGCAATTGAAAGGTGGGGGTACAGTCAAAAGAATCATGTAAACTCATAGACTCCAGACCCGCAATATGAACCAAGTGTCACACCACATGCCCTAGCAACAACTTTGTTGCTGCAGCGCTTGCTTTCGATTTAATTCGATTCTTTTGGCTTGAGAGCCCCTCTTGGCACTCGCATCCTCTGCTGGTAATGCACGTGCTATGGCATCAAACACTTCTAATACTCCATCACCCGACTTGGCTGAGCATTCCTTGTGGATGATCTTGAAATCCCGGTCAACTTCATTTAACTCACTAATATATTCCTGGATTTCGGACTCGTCGACGTCTCTCTCTTCGGAGAGGTCAGCCTTGTTTCCGACCAAAGCTACCACAATTCCCTCGGGGGCTTGCTTCTTTAACTCCTTGATCCAATCTTGCGCTTTCTTGAACGAAGAACTGGATGTGATATCATAAACACACAATGCAGCATTGGCATTTCTATAGTACATAGGAGCTAAACTCTTGTACCGCTCCTGACCGGCCGTATCCCAGATCTCGAATTTAACTGTGGTATTGATCTCTGGCAAAGTGATTGTTTGAGTGAGGAATGCTGCCCCAATAGTGGATTCTCTTAATTCATCAAAGGTGTTCTTGACAAACCGATGCACTATGGAGGATTTTCCGACGGCAGACTCTCCGAGCAACACTAATTTAAACGAGGCAAACCTGCTTTCAGGACGACTGTCTGTCATTGTACAAAGGCTGTAAATGTATAGTAACTAAGCCAGCGACTTTGGAGGCTATGATGATAGTGTAGTGGGCTTCGATGCAGGCCGAAAGAGTAGCTTGAGTACCAGAAGTAGAAGTTTCTTGCCGATGAAGGGAGAAGAAGTGATGCAGTAAGACTTGCGTAGCCCTTCACGAGCATAGATATTATAGGGGTCTTATCGCGGTAAGTACACGCCCCCTTTTTTTAGATCTGCGATCTATGATTGATAAACTCAGCCATGGCCCCAGAGTTTCATGGAACAAAATAATTGAATCGAAAGTGCCCACTACAAGAGTATCGGCTACAAAAAAAATGGTTTAGGTTTTAACAACATTTTCTGTTCTTTGAATATGCTACGACCTGGGCATCGACGTCTTGACTTCATCTTAGAGTCTGACACCGCCACATGTTTTTAAATATCAGTATTAGCTATTTACAGGCTTTCATATGTCGTCTAGTTCTCGATCTTGGCCAAGATCTCTCTGTCGGTGTACAACAAGTACTCCTCTTCACCAACCTTGACAGGAGAACCACCGAAGTTTGGCAACAAGACCTTGTCTCCAACCTCAACAGACAATGGAATCAACTTACCGGTGGTGGGGTCGGTGACACCAGGTCCGGCAGCAACAATTGTACCTTGATTCATCTTCTCCTGGTTCTTCTCTGGAATGTAAATACCACTGGAGGTTTGAGTGGCAGGCTTGATTCTTTGAACCAAGACTCTGTCGAACAAAGGCTTCAACTTGTTAACGTTTTTCAAAAAGGACTAGCGGTTAGTAAAGCACCTTGTGTGGCGTGAATCTGGAGACATACCATTGTTGGTGTGAGGTAATGGGAGTTGATGTATACTGGTGGGGTTATATACCAGTAAAATTTTGCGACTAATTCGCATCAGAGACCCGTACACCACAAGTTTAGCTTCCAGACATTTCCATGCCTCACTTTCCGCTTTGGGCTATGGCCGGTGGTTGCAAGTGAACTTTTTACACAGTAATCAAAGTATTTTATTTTTTTTTTTTAATTCTCTATCGGCATTTATCCTTTCACTGTAGCCTTCCTAGCTCAAGTACCTGTCTAATGGCTCACCAAGAATATTCTCAATCACCTTGACCAAATCCTTCCTAACCTCCATTTCAACTTCTTCGTCGTCGTCCTCCAACAACTCAGCAATGTATGGAATAAACGTTGGCAAGTAAGATAACCATTGTTCGCCCATTTTCTGGAACACCGTCTTCAAAACACGGATGGTCCAGATCTTGGTCTTGGCCGTGTTGTCGAACTCGTTGGAGATATGTCTGATCAACGAGTGCACCAATCTCTCGTTGTATTCGTCGGAGGAAACATTGGCGATGAAGAAGGCAATGGCCTTGACCAAGTTTTTCCCCAAAGAGTCCTCGATATTCGACAATTGGTCCACCAAAGGTTCGAGGATAGAGTCGAATCTGGACTGGTGCGACCAGTAGTCATCTTGGTCGTATTTGAAGGAAGAAGCCAAGGAGTGCAACAACAATCTTCTCAAGTTGGTGTTATCGACTTTATCACTCTTGAAGTCGTTCAACAATTGCACAGAAGAGTCGAGTAAGTATGAGAAGTACGACGTGATGATACTTTTCAAGTTGTCTTGCAACTTGTTGAAGAATTTGAAGAACGAAATCAATCTCTCCTCGGTGGATGTAGAAGAGTTGCCCTCTCCATTCACGGCCCATCTCACCAATCCGGCAAACAATGGACGGAAGTTCTTGTCGTTCAACTTCATCACGTACACCAAACCACATTGGTGGATTGAGCTCTCGATGCTGTGGATAGTATTATCGTTGAACTTTTGTTCTCCGTAGTCAGTTCTGAACTCAAAAGACTTGATCAACCACTTCATGAACAAAGACGATTGGCCAGTGACTGTCTTCTTGTCACTCTTGTCAATGACATTTCTCATGGACGACAAATACAATCCCAAATTGGTAGCGTTATCCAACTTGAATATTTCATCGTTGATTGCCAAGTTGCTCATGGTCTGTAAGACCTGGGCCTTATCAATGTGTTCCACCACTAAGCCGAGCACACCGGCTCTGATTGTAGTGTTGACGTAGTCACTCAACAAAATAGTTTGGATCAATTGCTTCAAGTTAGAAACCACGAATGCTGGCAATCTCTTGACCAAGCACGAGAAGAGGGCCAAGATGGAACTTTGCAAGAGCATCTTCGACTCATCTTGGTCATCTTCTTCACCATCGGAGCTTTCATCCTCACTGTCATTTTGGTCAGTAGGTGCAACGGTAGTTTCCCATATTTTCAAAGCAGGTGGTAAGATCTTGGGGAAGTATCCAATACACTTGACACCCAAGCAGTTGATAACACTGGTGATTGCATTGAGAGAGGAGATGAGGATTTCGATTTGTGGGCTCAATAATCCGCTCTCCGAGGTAATCACCTTCAAGGAACCAACCAAGAACTTCGCGTTCACTGAGTTAGCGAAGTCAGGAGAAATCGAGCCAAACTTGTTGACAATAATGGCGAAAGTGTCCAAGTAAGCTTGTACCAATTCGACGCTGTTGTATTTTTCGACTCCATCCACAAGAGCGGGCAAAAACTCCTGGGAAACTGCATCGATGACTTCGTCTTCCAAAGTGTTCTGGGTGATTTCTGTTTCGAATCTCTGACCTGCCAAAACAGCAAAATTTCTTGCCACCTTAATGGACATCTCACCTTGAGCGTTGACCAACGAGTCTTTGATGGAAGAAATGAAGTGGCTCAAAGGTAAGAGGTTAAGCAAGCTTTTCAAGCATGAGTACAACTCGGAGATGATCTCTTTGGTCAGTGAGTTGTACATGTTGGTCAAATTCTCCAAAGAGAGGAGAACGAAGGAAGACAACTTGTTGAACAAGTCTAACACCTCATCCTGCTCGGTCTGATCACGTTCAGTGTCAAACAAGACCAAGTAGATCTTCATCTTCAAAGAAGTTGCACCACTGGAGAGATTGGTTGTTCTATCATCACTGAGAGAGGAGTTGATGAAGTCCAAGAGGTTCAACTTCAACGACAATAACTCTTTGGTGGTCATGTTGACAATGCTTGAACCGTAGATGGATCTGGAGTTCAATTGTTCATACTCGCTAGAGTCTTTCTCAATGGCAGCAAGAGGAATGTTGTCCCACAACTCGTAGAAACGGACGAGAGCGTGCATACACTCCGATACATTGAAGGTCTTGAGCAACGAAGAAACAAACTCCAACAACGAGTCGCAATCTTGAGCCTTGTGTTTGGAAAGATTAAGTGAGTACTGTTGGCCAATCAAGAACAAGATCAAGTGCAAAGAATTCTCACATCCCAAGGTCTTCACCAAAGACGTAAACAAGTTGACACGGCGATGTCTTGGAATGTGGTGGAACGCGGTGATGAAGCTTGTGAGCAAGAACTCGATTTCGTTGCGAGACAGATCCGATGACGAAGTGATGGCAGGAATAACCTTGGAGATTGTTTGCTGCAAAGCCGAGTTGGAAAACTCATCATCTTGTCTGATGGTGTGAGCACCCATGAACGTGAAGATTGGCATAACAGAGTGTAAAATGATCTCAGGAGATAAAGAGGCCAACTCGGCAATCACCAACAACAAGCGGTTTTGCACCTGCGGAGACTGCGACATTCTGATAGAGTTGACAATCAAATCGGCACGGATGGTGTTGGAGTCGATTTTGTATTCAAAGTTCTGGTAGTTCTTCTTCATTTTAATGATGGTGTGTAACATGCACGATGCCAAGGTCTCTTGTGCATACAAGACAGGCATCTTTCCGTCATTGCACAAGTAGTCCAAGTCGGTGAGGATCTTGAACAACTCCCTCAAGAGATCCGAGTTGTTGATCTCAATAAACGAGTTTTTGATCTGGTACTCCAAGATGTCCAAGATAGCCGAGAGCTTCTTGAGATGTTGGCTAGCCATCAAGCTGATATCATCTCTGGCCATAGACTTCTGGGTATTGGACAGCGACGATCTTCTTCTTCTCTTGGCAACCTTTTGCTGGTCAGGGACTTTGGAGACCAAGTTAACGGAATTGAGCAAACCAATAATCGATTGGCTGGAGAAATTCAAGTTTTGCAAAGTCTCCAAAGGATCGAAATGAAGGAAGTGCTCATCATCCAAAGCCAAGTTCATCAACTCGTTGCAGATCTTCAACTTATCGTCGTTCTTGACCAAAGCTGGGAAGATCGTGATCACACGTTTGTTGATGGTATTCTGCAAACTAGCGCTGTTAGAAGCCAAATTCTGGAGCAACCAGTTCATCTCATTTTCCTTAATGTTGGAACCACCTGCAATCAAGTTGATAACTGACGATTCGATATTCTCTGAACCGATGTTCTCATAAGTTGCGGCATCCTGGAACTTTTCAAGATTGGCAAAGAAGTTGTCGATGTCTTCAACGAACATAAATTTCTCGTCGAAATCGACTTGGCCCTTGGATCCAGCAGCTGATACCAAATGCAAATTTCTAGTGGACATGATATTCCAAATTCTGGCTTTGAGGCAAATAGGTAACAGAGTTCTGGACCATTGAGTCAACAAGAATGTTTTGACCAACAACGGACCGAAGTTTTTAGAGCCGTTAACAGACTTGAAAACGATATCGAACAAGAAACGGTCGAATCTGGAAGCATCGATTGTGACATCTTTAATGATCGAGTCATTAGCATCAATAACTTCATACAACTTGATGGCATCTTCAAGGGAAATCATAGATCTCTTAGAAGGTACGATGGAGCCGTAAATCAGCTGTTCCAAAAATAAATGAACCTTTCCGAGTTTGGCCTTCGCTTTCTTCGACTTGGAGGCAGGACTAGAAGTAGCAGTCTGCAATCTTTGTTCTTGAGTCAGTTTATCCTTGGTGCTGATAAGTTTGATCAAAAGAACAAAGTAATTTCTGATACTGCCATTAGCATCAGACAATCCAACGAAGAAAATAGGCAACAAGAGGTAGAATGCGTGGAAGACGGGATTCTTATTCTCCTCGTCATCTTGAAGTGTGGGCTCAGCTTCGATAATGATCCTGGTGATCTTCAAGGCTATGAATCTCACGCTCAATGGGACGGATTGCGTCAATGCTAACCTCAACAAGAACGACACCCGCACTTCGTTGACTTTACCGAAGACAATCCTTAAGAACCCGGAAGTAATCTTATATTGCAACTTCGAGTCTTTAGCAGTCAAAGAACGAATCAAAGCTTCAACCAATTTGTGGAATTCGGGATCTGCTGCGGAATCCAAGAAAGAGGTAGTTTCAGTCTTGAGAGTTTTGAAAACTTGGTTGCTTTCCTTGTTAGTGGCATTTTCTGAAGCATCGTTTAATTCGGCAATCATATCCTTGCTATCTGCTCCCTCGGACGAGGTCTCCGGAGAAGTCTCAGCCTCAATATCATCACCCAACGTCTTGGAGAAATACAACTCCAAGTCATTCAAGGACTTTCCTTTTTTGTCCAAGATGGTAAGAATGGCGCTGCGATCAATCCTGATGAGTTTTTGCATGATATCAAAAATCGTGGTTTTGGTGCTGCGCTCGTCCTGTGTGCCGATCTTGTCAATGAAATCGAGCAACTTGGTAAAAATGTTGTGAGTCAAGAAGGCAATGTTTTTAGATGTGGAGAAATCAATCAATTCCAAGACCTGGGCCACCGAGGAGTCCAATTTACTTGGATCAACTCTATCGATGCTCTCCTGGAAGTAGAAGTAAAGAAACTTGTCAACATTGTAGCCTTCAGAGTCCAAGGTTATGAAAACATCTTTACTGTCCAAAAAGATGGACAAGTCAATTTGACGAAGAACGCTGCCCTCTTCAAGAATAGGAATCTCGTCTTCATTGTAAAAGTTGAAGAGTTGGCCCAAGATGATAAACGTCTGTCTCTTCAAGGACTCCGAGAAAGCCGTTTCACCAGTCACAATTTCAGAGGCTAAGCTGAAAATAACATGATTTGTGATGGGAACCAACGAGCACATAATGGAGATGATGGAGTAAATGGTCAAGCGCACATCGTACTTCAAGGTAGCAGAGTGCTTGAACTGATGCTCACTCAAAAACTCATGGCAGACCTCCAAGATTACAGGAATGTAGTCATTGTTCAACTTGTCCAAGTCACGGGAGTGTGATGCCAAAGTCTGTGCTGTGTTGGACAAGTAGAAGATCAATTGTTCCTTATAGACCGTCTGATTCCTCAAGGATTCCATAACGTACTGCGAGTACAACTTGAAAAACTCGCTATCGTTGTGGAAAGTCTTCAAAAGCGACAGTTGTGGGGGAGGTTGCATGGCCTCCTTGTAACCGAGGATTCCATTGAAAACACCTGGCCACGAGCTTTTGGGAATGACGTTCATGAAACGAAGGAATATATTTTGGTTATGGTATGGCAATGATGCAAGAAGAAGCATTTCAGGCAGGTGAATGTTGTAGTGGTAACGTCTGACCAACCACTCCAAGGCCTTCAAGGCTGGGCTTAAACCAAGGTAGGGGGACACAACATTAACAAATGCATCCAAGTTTTTCTGGGTCAAGGCCACGATTTCCTTTGAAGCCACGTTTCTATCGAAGGTGACGGAGGTCTCGGAAAAAAGCGTAGGGTAGAATTTGGAAAACCGAGGGTCGATGGTTATCAATTCATCCAAACCCTCGCATGCAATCAGGTAGATGTATTCGAAATCCTGAGCAGCGGCAACCTTGGATTCAAAGATCAAAGACCGCAGGTGGATTCTGGACCGCGATTTTCTGTCAAGCGCCACGGAGGCATTTTTTTCTCCGATGGCCTGGAGTTGTTGTGATAAACTACTCATGACGGCTGCTGTATAACTGAAAAAATTTGGTCCTGTAGGTTCAAGTGATGAGGTCTGCGCATGGGGGTCACGTGATGTGCAACGAGTACCCAGACTCAAAATGCATTCTAGGTTTTGTTTTGATTTTGCTTCGGTCAAGAAAGTACCTTGTTTGTTATGATTTGCTGTTGCTTAAGATGTTTTGTTGGATCCTCGTAGTTTTCATTCTGGAGTATTGGTGTGGGGTATTTCGTTATCACGTCATGTTGTGCTCAATGTAAGGCTTCTCCAAGCATGCATCATATCTGGACCATCAGGCTCAGCCCCGAGATACCACGGACTTAATGGATGACTCCATTTTACGGACTTTAACGGTGCCAGGTTGCAGATTTCGTTACCACGGCGTATGCAGGTCTCGCCAAGTAAAGAGGGGATTTTCTTCATTGCTTAATTTCTGATTGTTCTGTGTGTGAAGTACTCCTGCGTTCACCGGTGCTGTGTTGGTGTTTACTAGAGAATACTATCAAACTGTTCATCAACTCATTTTAATAACGAGTCTAACTAGGGCTATAATGCTATACTACGACGAGATGAATTCTCACCGAAACTAGTGGACTTTCCTCCGTAAAACATGATTCTGCCAGGCTCCAAAAAGTATGATGTGGAAATATAAGCTTTTTAAGCGTGCGCAATTTTATTAACTCCTCTCGACCCGCCCTCCACGGAGCTAAAACCACTTACTTCGCTTAAGTGGTTACAACCTAAATAAAGCACGAGGCCAGCCGTACCTTAATGGGGCTAGCCCCAGATTAATCGCACATGCATTAGACACTGGTACATCAGTTACGACATAGATATTCGGATGCATGACGAGGCGTATGACGCTGACCGCTACAAGCAGCCGTTTTGGATGAGCGCACCCCGAGCTCGCGCACGGTTTCCGCTTGGGAAAAAAATGTTACTCGGGCGCGGCGCGCCATCGCTTTGTTGAGTGCAGGCAAGTTTCTCCGAGCAAACGCATTTCTGGAGAACTAACTCCAGTGTGGCGTGATAAGCGAGGCTTAGTAGAAAAAGCCTAGGATATAAGAAACAAGTGACTTTGAAGGGAATAGTTGCCTTAGAAAAAAAAAAAAAAGCATTCGTTAGATCGTGAAATAAATCAAACTGCATGCTGCTGTTGCTAATTTAAGCGATGCAATTCATCTCCACTGTGAATGCCATTTCTCTGAACAGCCCCATTAAAAACGCCGCAGAACTCGTTGAGAACGCGCACCCTGCACGCCCCATTCCCCCGAGTCGTTGTTTAAAGGTGAGCTTTCTGCAGGGGCGTGCTGGCATCTCGGCGAAAATTTCTTAAAACAATAGTGCTCGCCTGTTCTACTTCATCAAGAAGGACTGCGTGCAGGTGATCCCAACTTGTTCGCTTTCGGACTATTGTGCCGTTATCTCTGCTGCTTGCAAACGTAAATCTGTATTTCCTCGTTTTTGTATTATCGTTATCTTTTGAACTTTACTTCGCTTCATGTATCATACCATCATGTGGGCTGGTCTTGTCACGTATATGCACAAGCTATTGATAGCATGACTCGTATTGTTAGTGGGATACTAAAAGAAATAACCTCTATTGTCGCCTCCTGGCCGGTGTGGGGCACATGTACAAAGAAGCCTTTGAAATGGTCATTTTGGCTTCACGGCAAATTTAGCTCATACCCTAGCTGTGTGGGGTATACACGGTTTAGTAACTATGCGTCATCTCTCTACTATATCGGTCCGGCACGCCATCTGTACCCTGCACCTAACGTTACTTCCGCACCCATTTCTTTATCTGTGCATATTCTTCTTCCCCAACTGATACCTATTGTATATAAAGCTCCTGCTTCCTCGACTTACTTTTGCGAGTTGAAATTTTCGTCCTCATTTCTCTGTGGGTTACCTTTGCCAAGACGGTTCCACCTCATTTAAAAGCACACTTGACAGCTTTTTTCTTTCCTTCTATTCCTTCTATTCCTTCCTTCCTTCCCTCGTCTACACAGCCGCTTCTTAATTGTCAGCGATGCCGGAAATAAAGCCGGTTTCCTCCAGGCCTTCGATATACAGAAGCAATTCTGCTTATATAGACTTTGAAATCACAAATTCTAAGATTGTCAACGTTGACGAAAAGGGCCATATTGTCTCCGAAAACAACTCCATAATATCCTTCAATGATAATGAGTTGCAGAAAGGCTTGAAAAATAGACACATCCAGTTGATTGCCTTAGGTGGTGCCATCGGTACGGGTCTTTTTGTGGGTTCCGGTACT
This sequence comes from Metschnikowia sp. 01-655c1, assembly GCA_002370185.1. NCBI lineage: Eukaryota > Fungi > Ascomycota > Pichiomycetes > Serinales > Metschnikowiaceae > Metschnikowia > Metschnikowia sp. 01-655c1. The sequence continues at coordinate 52,923 of NKZO01001508.1, forward strand.
GCTTTATCCACATCCGGGCCAGCTGCTTTGTTCTTGTCTTATATCATCTTGTCTGTCGTTGTTTGGTTTGTCATGAACATGATGGCTGAAATGGCCACTTTTTTGCCGGTTCCTGGTGCCGGTGCCCAGCAATTTATCAACGATTTCACTGACCCTTCTTTTGGTTTTGCTTTGGGCTACAACTATTGGTATGGTTTCTCCTTCTTGGTGGCCGCCGAAGTAGTGGCTGCCGCGATCGTTATTCAATATTGGACCGAAAAGGTACATATTGCAGTGTGGATCTCCATTCTACTTGTCTCCATTTTAATCCTTAATTTATGTCCTGTGAAAGCTTACGGTGAAGCAGAATTCTACTTTGCAGGTATCAAGCTTCTTGCTATCACTGGGTTGATTATTCTTGGGATTATTTTATTCTTTGGTGGTGGTCCAAACCATGATCGTTTAGGATTTAGATATTGGAAGAACGGCCACGCTTTTGCAGAGCACTTAACAGGCGGTGCCACGGGCCGCTTTTTGTCCGTTTGGACTGCTATCATCAGAGCAGGATACTCTTTCATTATGAGTCCTGAATTGATTGTGGCATGTTCCGGAGAAACTACGAACCCTCGGAGGGCCTTGCCAAAGTGTGCAAACCAGTTTGTGTACAGATTGGCTTTCTTCTACATCTTGGGCTCTTTGGTGATTGGAGTGATCGCCGACTCGACCTCTCCTAAATTGCTGTCAGGGCTGGATGCTTCAGCTTCGCCTTTCGTCTTGGGTATTCAAAACGCTGGTATTCCCGTTTTAAACCATATCATTAATGCAGTGGTGTTGACCTCCGCTGCTTCTGCAGGAAACTCGTTTTTTTACGCTGGTTCGAGAACGTTGTACTCCTTGGCTAAGAAAGGCTTGGCCCCAAGACTCTTCACAAACGTCAACAGATTCGGTGTTCCATATAACTGTGTCGCCATAGTCTTTATGGTGGGATGTTTGTCATACCTTAACGTCTCGTCTTCCTCCACTGAAGTCTTCGCTTGGTTCTCGAACCTTACCACCATCTCGGGATTTGTGTCCTGGATCTTTGTTTCTTTTGCATACACTAGATGGAGAAAGGGAATTGCTGCGCAAAACCTCGAGGATCGTATTACATACAGAACACCTTTGCAGCCATACGGAGCCTACTTCGTTATGGTCTTCATCTCTTTGCTTACCATCACCAATGGTTATGGTGTGTTCTTTGACTTTAAGGCTGCTGACTTTGTCGCTGCTTACATCACGCTTCCAATTGTTGTGTTCCTCTATGTTGGCCACAGAGCTTACTCTTACTTTTACCTTGGGAGAAAGAGATGGTTGACGCCTCCTGAGGAGTTTGACTTCTCCAAGTTGGAATTGGTTGAGGCTGAACAGAGTCAATTCACTGAGAGAGTGCCAACAAACAGATGGGAGAAGATCTGGTTTAAGATTGCTTAGAAGAATTTACATTTACATCAAATTCACATTACGTCTATAAAGTGCATGTAGATCATCTAAAAACATGCTGCGATTATGCGAGAACATCTAAAAATGTTGCAACCGTGAGTGCAACCTACAAACGTGTACGCGACTGCAGATGAAAACTAACCAACTGGAGATCTGAGGTCAAAATATTCAAAAAAATAAAGTAACTGGACGAGTCCGGATTTGAACCGGAGACCTTTCCCATGCTAAGGGAACGCGCTACCAACTGCGCCACACGCCCTGGCGAAACCTGGTCCCTAGCAGGATCGAACTGCTGATCTTGGCGTTATTAGCACCACGCCTTAACCAACTGGGCCAAGAGACCTTGGTTAGTTAGGAAAATATCTTGGTTAGTTGTGAGAGTTTTGAGTTGGTTAGGAAAGTTTTAAGTAGGTTAGGAGAATACTTGAGTTAGTTAAGAACATATTTGAGTTGGTTAGGAAAAATCTCGAGTTACTTGGGAGAATACTTGAAATTGACTTAACTCCATTACTCAAAGTTAGTTATTTATACACCAATAAAAATATTAAAGATAACAACTTCCAAACCTCCGTAATGCTGATCGCGTGAGTTCCTACTATTAGTAGCCGTTCAGAATATTCAAGAATACCTTAAGGTCATCGTTCCAGGAAAAGATCCATTCAAGCAATGAGTAATTAGAAGAATACAAGCTGTTAGACCCACCATAGGTAGTTCTCTACATATTGAGGTATTTTGATCATACACTGTCTAATCCTAATGATGGCCAATCCATAACGCCGCTCCTCTATCACCATTGTACAAGGTACCTGGGTGGAATGTGATAAACCCGAGGTACCTGGATGGAATGAGGAGAATCGCAAGAATTTAGCAACGACGGATTGCCCACGAAGCAATCCAGCTACTTAAGTAGCCCGATGTCTCCCTCAGAGGACTCTTCGGCGAATAAACATAGCAAACAGAGTACCTGAAGTAACACCAAGAATCTAGGACAAGCTAGGTCGCGTAATAAAACTAGGATTACGATTTGAGCATAAATGCGGGGGTTTTATTACAAAGTTCAATATCCGGAGTATATTCGAGCTTCTAGATTCTTTTTGGAACTTCTGTTACTTTTATACTTTTTTGTATTCGTCGCATGCTACATCAAAGGGAGGAATCTGGGTAGCTTAAATAACTAACCGTAACCGTATGAGCAAAAGGTAGCCAGTCCAGGATGGCTAGCTGCTTCCCTGAAATGACTGTATATTTCTCAAAAAGGCTCGTTGTTACTTAATGGTGGCCTGATACCTGTTGGACTTTGATATTTTCTAAGCCCATAATGTATGCTACTATTCTGTATTAGGACATCCGTGAAGTTTCGATTACTCGTGATACCGCTCAACCTTGAGCGGAATCCCTCCTATATAAACCTTTTCACCTTGGACTCCTCTCTCCTGCATATGGCTTGTTAATCGATTGTCTTAAGTCAAACCTGACCTCTCCTGACAACCAAGGCCCAGATACAATACTAGTCTGCACTCCTTGATTTTGTAGATTACTTAACACTAACTGAACATTTATGGTAGGTACATCAGGAGGACCTTTCAATAACCATGGAGTAGAGTCCAGCATATTATACTGAGCACCATTGATAAAGTTCATAGTCTCATCAATATAGGTAAATACTTGAGGAGTTACACGAGAGCTGTTTCTGGTGGGTCTGGCAGTAGAGGAGATCTTGTATGTTTTCTCAGACAATATTCTGATTAGTTAACTAACACTAGGGTATGGACCAGAGTCCCATCTTATATAGATTTCCAGGACTCTGCTAAACTTTCCACACAAGAATGATGTGAGAGCTAGACCTTCCTATTATATAGAAAAGGTAAGTATAGCATCAAGAAGTAAGTATAGCACACGCTGGGATATTCATGAGTGTGCGCCTTCCTTTTCTGAAATGATCATTCATTGCTCACTTTCAACAGATTTCTATACTGCGGGTAATACATTACCTGCATACACGAGTCAGCACATCTCACATGTTCAACAATACCAACTAATATGGCAATCGTAGGCTTCAATTGCCTTTTGGGTAGTGAACTACCCCTAATGGGTCTAACACAAAAATTGTAATATGACTTAGAGGAATCCCGAAAGATCTATGTAGTCTGGCGAACATGCTAGGCCTATATGTTGCGCTTTGTCATCTACTAACGCATAGATTGGAACAATTATATATCTAAGTTATACTCAGTACTCTTATCAACTCAATGTCGTCTCTTATTCTATCTATCGTCTTATGTTCCCGCCCGCTCCCTTTTTCCGCGGGATGTCGTCTACTCTCGTCTGTTCCTGCATATCACTGTTTCATCTGTCCTGCTTACATGCAGTCTCATGGAACATGCAGTACATCAGAGATGTACTGGTTCCTCATGTTCCAACACTATATACTTCTTGGAACTTCGGGTAATCTTAGAGGGATTCCCTGAAACCGCAGATGTTCGAGATGTTTCAACAAAGCGATGTTTCACACATTGGTTTTCAGAGCCCCTATCGGGAGTTCCCAATAGCGCATGCATCTCACATGTATCAACTTGCATGACCATGCCATTATGGCACATGGCATAAGTCCCCTGGAATACTATCATCTCAATCCTACCATCTCAAGCCTACCATCTCAATCCTACCATCTCAATCCTACCATCTCAATCCTACCATCTCAATCCTACCATCTCAATCCTACGAGTGGTATGGTTTGTGGCTCAGTTTAAGATAAGCCTTGGTTTTAGAATCCAATGACACCAAGTACTTGATTCTAGCTGTCATCTGAATTTTCCTAACATGTTGTGTCACGGACGAGATTCACAGTAAAGCAGACAATAGACCGTGGCGTATACTGCAGAATCCAAGTGCAGCGGAGGGACCTTACACTAGATCGCCGATATAGAGAGAAAATTGGCGAAGTCTTTCGAATACTTTTCTGTTCACTTTAGTATAAATACAAGTAACAAGTCCTAGATTTATCCTGACCATCAAGAAACAAAGATGCGGATAAAATATATTGCGATGTCCATCATTGTCGGTTTGGGGCAAGCATTACAAGACACTGAAGAATTGAAACGAGCCATTGCATTCATGGGTGGAACTGGGGTCATTTCTCTGGGAATGAACGCAAGGGACGTGATTTTGACCAATTATGGCGGGGTGGTCTACAAAATTAATGATGGCCACTGGTACAAGATCAATCAAAGCGGAGGTTATGTACAGCTATCGTCACATAATGAAATGATAGTGGATGATGGAGACAAAGTTGATGTGTTTAGCCTTGAGGACGCGGTAGCCATAGAGCGAAAGTCTGACACTAGCGATTTTACAAAAGAATTGCAAGAAGAATTCATTGCACAATACAAGGGGTTTGAGGGATATGTGAAGAGTAGACCAAAGAGAGATGTGTGTTCATTCTACCAGAGACGTACATGTACTCAAGACTGGCAATGCAACAAAGTGCCTCGGACTCGGGGTGCCTCCTGCAAATGTGTAGGAAGGCACGAGCGAAAAACATGTGGTACAATGTACTATTCATCACTTTACCGTTTTGAGGCGGAGGTTAGAATTGATGAAGTATAACATCTTTGATGTTAAAAATAAATAAAAAAAAAGGCTTTGCCATCACAATCCCAGATAAAGTAGAACACTGCATTATTCACTATTGCCCCGAGTGTTAGAACCGCCATGGGTAGACACACTACCCATCGGTATATTTAGAGCCTACGAAAGTCGATTAGTCAGCTACTCGCCTCCGAGTCTGACTACTCGTCTCTTTTGTTACTCGTTTCTTTGCGACCGAATGCAGTTGCTCCCGCGTTCGTCAATGAATGACCGATGACGTCATTTCATCACATCGCGTCCCTTTTCTTACCACGATATAAGTACCTCAGATTCCTCCCTCGGAGGAATCATCGGCGAATGAACATAGTAAACAGAGTACCTGACGTAACAAGAATCTAACACCGAGTGACTTGATTTATCGCGCGGAAACCCCTATACTATCCACTTGGTAAGGCCTCATGAATGAGATTCATAGCTGGTAGACACCTGTTGGTGTTGGGCATCGTCATAATCAGGAATGACTATGTTATTGTTCTCCAATAACTCGAAAAGCTTTGGAACTGTAGCACCCATTGTTAATTCTTAGGTTCTTAGTTGTGCTACTAATCTGTACTAGGAAATTCGTGATATGCTCGTCCCTAGTGATATTGCTGAACCAAGAGCGGGATCCTATATATCTTTTCACCTTGTACTCCTTACTTCTGACGCCAAGACCGAGCATTTAACATACCAAACAGTATTTAACGATCAAGCACTAAACGTCTAAACAAAAGTGAAGCATTAAACAGAAGTGAATTTGGAAACAGTACTGTAACAGATGTGAAACAGATATGCAACAAATTTAACTATACTGTGGATCAGATCAATGGTGTATCACTTTGAGATCTGTTAATAGATTGTTAGATCTGTGAGACAATACATACCCGGGACGACCAGGTGCGCTGCGGGATGGCATTAGTTTAATGCGCTTCGCACAACTGCAACTGGACCAGCACTAAATGCTCACTGCGGACTGTTCACTATGTTCACTATGTTCACTATGTTCACTATGTTCATACAATCTACACATTCTGTAAGCACGTAGATTACCTAACTATACTCTTTATTGATTCCTCAGTTAGAGGAATCGGCCACCATTAATATTCTGCAGGGGAGTAGCCGAAGGGGAGTAGCAGCATCGTTTCCCGATTAACTTAGCATGTGAGCTCAATCCCTATATGGGTGATATACCACCCCATCTTGAATCTATGTGATAAAATGAAAAAGTGTTTCATCTTTAATGTTAAAAAAATAATAAAAACTTGAAAGGAATAAAGGTTCAAGTCTCATAGCATGTGAAGCAATTCATTTAAGGTTTGAGTAAATACTGGCCAAAAGGCTTGCTTGTTAGAGATCAAGAGGGATTCTGAGGACATTGGTGCACTGAGAATAAAGTATGGCACGGTTCACATAGTACAATGCTCCATATCACCAGTCTATACAATCCAAATTTTAGATGTTACTCATTCCGTTACTTTTGGTGTAGCTCGTGGTTATATTATTAATTCTCTTTTATCTTTTAGTTGATTAGTTGAATTTATATGCTTTGCTCAGGCTTTTATGTCACGGCCAACTTAAGGTAAACGAGGGGAGTATTTACTGATATTTTGCGAACAGGCCCCTCGTCAAATATATGATGCACCCAATAAAAAAATATTCTTCAGCTGATAATTGAGTAAGAGTTTTACTTTCGTTGGGTTATTCATGTCCCAAAAACGTTTAAATCAATTATACTTCAAAAAAAAAACAATGTTTATTAGTGCCTCTCGTTGCTACTACAAGGTGTGTACTGGTGACACCAAAAGACATGAACCCACCGAACGAAAAAAAAAAAAAAAAACAAAAAAGTACAAAAAAATTCACATGATTTTGGTTCATAAGATCCAAGAAAAACACATATATACCCACTAAGTCTTTTTGAATCAGCTACCTAATGTTCGTCTTGGCACTCGGACTGGTCATGCATACAGTGAGAGAACCGGTAGGGCTTGAAGTTTACTAGTTACCCGCACGCGAACTTGGTATATAAGAAGAATTTTCGTCGCACCACTTCTAATCTTTATCACAGTGACCATAAACAGTATGTACACTAAAGATTATTAAAAGGATGAAACAAAACACAGACCTGATCTGAACAAAGCTTTGCTTTACTGCAGACAACCATATTGCCTTTTCTGACTTAATTCTTGTTAATATCGACGAATGATATACTAACTATTGAAGATACAATGATTTGTTTTTCCAGACACACTCTCATTCTCTAGATTCATTCAAATGTCTTTGATGACTCTTTCACAGTCGGAAATGCTTTTTGAATTCTATGTGGCTTTTTCTTTAGGCTCTCTTCACGTAGATATCATTGTCCAGTAGTCTTTTGATCTTAGCAGCATAAGCACTGGTATAATTAACCCTTAGACATGATAAGGAGCATTGATCCCTTGATTTCCGATCAGTTTGCATATCTAGAGCTGAGATTCCGTGGAAAGCTAAATACCTCACTTGTTTCTCTTCCAATATTCTAGAAGCAGAGTCGTGCCCCACACAAGTGCTTGAATATTTTTCACCCCAATTACTCTTAGGTGGTTGACACCTTCACAAAAGCTTGACTCTACAGAATAGTCGAACGTGATACTATATTATAAAAGAGAGTATTTACTTCTTAGCAGTCAATCTTCTCAAGTAGAAGGCCAATTCCTCACCCTCCAAGATGTAACCGTCACATCTACCAGATTGACCTGGTCTAGAAGAGATGCAAGCGTACAATCTACCAGCGTCGAATTGGTGGCTGACGGCACCCTCGATGTTGGAAGCAGCAGCTCTGGAAGCAAACTTCTTCTCAGCCTTCTTGGAAACCTTGGTCTCCTCAGCGCCGGTCTTCTTACCCAAAACCTTACCGTAGTGAGACTCAAACCATTGCTTGAATGGAGTAGCATCAATTTGAACAATAGCGGACTTGGTCAAGGTGTTGGTTCTGACCAACTCGTTGTTAGAAGGGTGGTAGACGACACCAGCGATTCTGGTCTTTCTGGCGACACCTTCACTACCCCAGGAGAAGTTACCGGTTTCAAGTCTCAAAGCTCTGAACTTCTTGTTACCACCTCTGGTTCTGACAAGGTGGACTCTCTTGGCACCAATCTTGGTCATGGCTGGCTGTCTTCCCAACTCGAACTTTCTCTTCTTTCTGAACTGGGCTCTCTTGGCACCAGTAGCGGAACGCTTGTGACGAGAATCTCTAGAAATACCCATGTCTAATATGTTAGTAAACTGCAGCAGCAATCAGGACAATGTATAAGGTAGACTGAAGAATTGGAAGGTATGAATTGATCTTGCTATTCTGTAGCATAGTGCTGAATGCCAGGTGACTTCCATAGATGGTTTCAATTTGGGATCAAGCTTTGAAGTGAACAGCAGGAAGGATCCATCAATAAAAGAAGCTGTTCTATCCATTTGTATTATGCGGTATGCTATCCAAGTGTTGTTACGTATTGATTGTCCATTGGTGTAAGGTGTATTTTGGGATACATACTTCGTTGGTTACTGTCTAGTAAGAAGAAGGTAAAAAAGAATTTTTAATACTAGAGTACGACGAGATAAAAATTTTCGCACGGTTGGTTGGTGCAGGAACGCCAGGCTTCCCTGGAGTGCGATCCATTTGTTTAAGGTGAGGATGTCCGGATGTACGCGCGGAGGTGGTGCAGAGAGTGGTCACACTTTGAGTGGATCGGCCTCGCGGTCTGGCACGTGAGCTAGGGTGCGAGCCCTAAGACTTATTTAAATAACGAAAAACAAGCTTCACCAGTTTTCGGGATGTACAACATGATATTAGAGATCAATGAGATATCGAATATCAATTTCACTGATTCTTCTCCACTTGTCTTGCCATTAGTGATATACTTTCATGATTGATTCCTTTTGCACTGCTCACATTTACTGTCACTAGTACCTTGTTTCCGCTCCACACTTGCCATGCACAAGTTCTCATGGTTATAGACCATACCTACTAAAATTGGCTTGCTATATATGTAGTGGTATTTTACTCTGCATCGAATAGAGAGGCTGAAACCGGGGGTAATGGATCCTTCACCTCGCAGATTGAGTGTCAGTGTTCCATAAGTTACCACATTGTAATCTATCTCAAGAATACTCAAAAGCACAAAGTTATTACAAAAGATGACTACAAAAATGCAGCAGACATCAAGAGACATTAATACACAAGTAGCATCATTACCCCTACAGCAGTATTCAAGCTCTTGGTGGACATACAAGGACGGGGAGACGTGTGTGCAGTCGCGGTCACGTGAAGGTGATCGGAAAAGAAACGCAGGTCACGAGACACACATGCATCGAGGCAAAGCAGGTGTATTCTTGTAGTGATAGAAATTACTGCGATACAAGATAACGGCCATAGTGTGTTACAGCAGAAGAAAATAATTACGGGCGTGGATTTGGAAAAGACTCACGTGTTACAAAGCTGAGGTTCTTATGAAAAGCTAAGCCTCATCGCGTCACATCTCTACCACAACTTAACATGGAGGCGATCTACGACGAAATAGAAATCGAGGATTTCACGTTTGATCCTATCACACAACTATTCCAGTACCCTTGTCCTTGTGGCGATAGGTTTGCAATCGCATTGGATGACCTCAAAGACGGGGAGGATATAGCTGTATGCCCTAGCTGTTCGCTAATGGTCCGGGTAATTTTTGAGGAGGAGGATCTCGCTGAATACGGAGAAGAGTGAGTGTTTCGGCCAGATTCCATGTAATCATTATACCAAAAGCATTTTGCTTTGAAGATTGGATTTTGCATGGAAAGGGATTTGCACAGAGAAATAATCATTGAGAAGGAATGCTGCATCGAGATATTGCTTTCTTCAGTAAAAGTGGACTGACAAATAGGAGGATACTCTCTTGAAACACGATATACAGCTAGGGGAATTTGGGTTAATAGGATTAATAATATTATAGAGAAACAACATCTTCAGTATTGAAGTTACTTACCTGGTGAAAGGTGTCATTAAAACATGCGCATAGTAGTAATTGTTGGAACTGGCTGTAGATATGATGTTTTCCTGTTGTTTTGACTCTATATTCAAGAGAAGATTGTGTTTTCACCAAAGGTTGATGCTTCACAGCTTTTAAGGAAAGGCGGCTTTAGGAAACAGGAGGTTCGTGTTATACGTACAACATGGATCGCTTTATGACATAGGAACCACGAACAGGATTTATTTGAAACTGTCATAGCTAAAAGTCCAGCAGAATACATGTCCAATGCTCTGTAAACAGCCTCAAAATGTTATGTATGTGCCACTTAATTGCTTGATTTGGAATAATCATAAAGATACCAACTTACCCTGCGCAGAAAGACGCACAAGGCTTAGAGATGAAACATCCTCTTTCAGAGTGGGCATAAATTTATACACTGGCGGAAATTATGGTTGGGCTGCTAGAATTATACTCTATTATCTGAGGAAAAAACTCCCTACGCTTATCATTTGAATTTACAGATACTACCTCATATACGGTAAGTAGTGACATCACTAAACATCCCCACATCCTGTTGCGACTCAAGCCAGAAGTAAGAAGCACTGCATCTGTAGCAACTTTTAGAGAAAGCTTTGCCAAGTACAAGCTTGCATGGTGGGGGAAGTCTAGCCAAGCATCCAGAAGACCGAACGTGGTCTTGTATCTCATATAACCAATGTCAGCATCTCAAGCGGAGTCTCACATAGGAATGTAGGCTATGAGATGTAACATTGCAAAACAGACTTGCGTTAAGGGACCAGACGTAGACCCGGAGTAGTTCCCTACACAAAAATCGGCCTTGATGCAGAAAGAAGCATACGAAATTAGCCGAACTAGGGCATCATGTACGATTTCTTTGACAGCTGTATTAGAGGATAGGGCGGCGGAGGCGCGCGCTTTGCGCAACGATCCATGAGATTTCGGGTGCAACTATACCGGAAATAAGTTCTTTTGCGTTGCATACTATGCGCAATAATTCCATGCTTCGAGACTGTCTAATTCCGAGAACAGAGCTACTGACTAAGTATGCGCGACTGTCAGCAGATGCAGACAGCATGAAGCTTTAAGTGCATAATCTTGTATTCTTGGAAACTTCATGATTAACGTAGCGTTCTTTTGCCGGATGGTGGGGCCCCGGAGTACATGGGGTATGTCGAAATATTAGGGAGTCGGGCGGCCCTCAATCTTCAATTTATGCAAGGGCACTTAGGTGCAGCGGTTCTTGTGCTGCGACTGACATGTGCAGGATCTCTCTAAATTGTTGAGTAACGGGCTCTAAGTGACCAAAAATAGGGTAACACAAACGAAGATCCCGCATGGAACAATATCGGAAGCGGAATCTGTGAGTTCTATGTTGCTCTGGGCTATGTAACGGCACAGAAGGCAACATTTCCCTTTTCGTCCTCGGCGTCGCTGCGCATTTCACAAGCGACCCAAAATACGAGGCAGCAACAGAAATGCACATTGGAGGCAAGGAAGTCCGTCGTCAGGGGAAAACGTTATGAAAGTGCGAGCAATAACACTAAGAAAGTGCGCTGGTAGAAGTCTGGTCCAGGCTTAAAACCGCATCGACATGCGTAAGAATGTCGATGAGACTTACACCTCAAATTCGTAATGGTAGACCATGGCAGAATATTTTTCTGCAACAAGGAAGCGCAAAAAGCTCAAGTGAAAGACTTTGGGTCAAAAACGGGGAACGTAAAAATTAGACTGCAGTAGCCTGTCGGTCTTTTGGCCTAGAATGCCGACGGTGGTGACATTTTTGATTTACGATGTTGCGCTAATGCAGATCGATTCCATTGAACAACCTCGCACTAAAAAATATGCATTGCAGCTGGTACCTAACCCTGCATCATTGTATCTCGCTCGAGGCAAAAGCGTTTTCGAGACGAATTGTATCCAGATCTGATAAGACTTTAGCCATCATGCATTGTCCTTCGTTCAAAGCTCGTGCATATTCTTTCCAGAAGCCTGGCGCACGTTTCGAAACTCACGAGCTACTACCATCTCTTTTCCTGTTGAGCCTTGAATCTCGTCCTGGAGCGGCCAAACACCAGCCAACAAGCTAATACATTCTCCTTATAATCATCTAGACTCAAGGCACTTTATAGTTCCGACTTTCCCGACAAAGACTTCTAATTAGTTCTTCAAGTACTTCTGCTCTTCTAGCTCGGAAGTCTGTACCCGAATCAAACTCATGAGCACTTCACACTGCGGTGTACCTTCCATTCCTTTCCATCAGTTAACCGGTTCAATGAATGCCCCCAATCCAGAAGGTTATTTGTCGGACGAGCCCAGAAAAGAGCCCAGCAAAACCAAGGATGAGCTGACCTACGCGAGAAGAGGTCCCTGGAGCCCCGAGGAGGACCGCAAACTCATGGATATCATCTCCCAATGCGGGCCACTGAATTGGGTCCGCATCTCCGTGATGTTGGGCAGCAGGTCTCCCAAGCAGTGTAGAGAACGTTACCACCAGAACCTCAAGCCGCTGCTCAACCGAGAACCCATCACCTACGAAGAGGGCTTATTGATCGAAGAACTTGTGGCTAAAAACGGAAAGAAGTGGGCCGAAATAGCACGTCACTTGACTGGACGCTCTGACAATGCCATAAAGAATTGGTGGAATGGAGGTGCCAGTAGACGACGCCGAGTTGCTCAAGTGCCCGTTTCGGCAAGCAACCATGCCAAGTCCCCTTCTCCGCCTAGTACTGTCTCGGCAGGAAACTATGTGCCCAGTGTTCCTCGTGAAAACGTTCCTTCTACCGAGGTTGCACCCCATGGGTTTGGAGGTTACATCCTGCCTCCAATGGGTCTGTCTCTTGGTCCTTCCAACAGGCGACCTCTGCTTCATAGCCATGAGCCTCATATACCTCTGCCACAGGTGTTGGAAAAGTCATACATCGACCTCAAGAACAGGAGCCTTGCTTCTGGAAGTGGGTCTAGACATGGCTTTTCGGGTCAGCCTACATTGCCCAAAATAGACACTCTTCCACTGGTTTCGTTTAAAACTTCCATGTTCATGTCGCCAAAGAACTACTCCATGAACCCGAGTGTCTCAGGATTGCTTCAGCCTCCACAATCTATTCCCACCACCGGAAGGCTGTACTCCATAGACCACACGTCTTCGGAAGTACATTCTGCGCTTAAAAGGCGACTAGATGAAGAGAGAAGACATAGCATGACCCACACAACCATCCTACCTCCACTGCCTGCATTTTTTCCCAACGCTGTTCCTTCCTCCAACCACCCAAACCCATACCTTCTGGAGTACTCAGCAACTCCAAGCTTCCACTCATCTACTGCATTCCGTAAGAGCGGGCTGAGTACTTCTTCTTCGGATGATTATAACAATGGGTCATTTACTCACAACAACCTCCGCAACAAACTAGACTCGGAGTCGCCCTACCACCGGAACTGGTCGTTTATACCGGTGGAATCGAACGTGGACTACCCTGCCAAAAAGGCCAGATCTATATCCTCAGGAGAGCCAACACCTAGAACATCAGACGGGGAGTCTGATACTTCTACCGAGAAAAAGACTGTCCCCGCAGTTAGAGTGAAGGTTTCTAGCTTGATTAACTGATCACAAACATTTCATTTAGTTTCTACATTAATAATACATTTCATATATCGTAAGCTAAGATGTGACAAGGGATACAGTAAGGTAAAGACGAGAGGGGGACAGCAAGGTAATTAAAAAGAAGAATAGATTAAGGTATTCGAATAAAGGGATCCAACTAAAAGGAAATCTTTCGAAGAATACAATTGTGACTGCAAAAGCATAAACACACTGCCTGAAAGCTGCTACAGTTTTCGCTCTATATCACTACAATTTTTCTCTCCAGTAGAGCCAAATCCTTAGTATCAGGACTTTTATAAAGGTCAGTCAGTCAAATACTGACTATAATCTTTTGTAACCAGTTGTTGGTGTTGTATGGAAAAGTGTGGTCCGAATGCAAAAGTGCACTACATAATCTCAGATGAGTGTTGATGACCTTATAAGAGAGAAAAAGAAGTTCATCTAAAAGATTAGCTCCATAAAAAGCTTAGCATAATGGAAATTTATTTGATATTACTTTGAATTAGAACCTACTAAATCGAACAAGCAACTTTGTCTAAACAACCACTCATGTGTCTCAGAACCATACGTTTTCCACAAGAGGCTTTTACAGTTTGGAATTGCATTCAATTTCAGGGCATTCGTACGCGGCAAAAAAAGCGCAAAACGGCGGGCGCCCACTGTTGCAACTACCCAGAAAATTCAAAGCAATAAATTTTCTGGGGCTACAGGTGACTAAGGGAGGCTAGTGGGAGTTGGCAGGAAGCAACCACAGTAAACGAATAAATGACCAATTCAACCAATCTGCATCTTGTTTTGTAATGAGCGCCTACGCCACCGCAATAATTACCGCAAAAAGTATACAGCTCTTCAAAGAACCCGGATAGGCTACAGTGATTGGGGCAATATGCAAAGAAGGCATTACTGTGTGCAGGTGCATAAAGATACTGTATAGAAGCGCAAGTCTTGCTTTAATCTGCGCATCTTATACCTAAGCGCAGGTTACGAAGCCGTGACGTCCTGTGTCGGTGCTAAGCGCAAAAGTAAGTGTGGCTGCGGGCTGAGCGTACCAACAGTCTCCGCATTGTCTCTTGCAACAAGTGCCTGGAATTGGCAAAAACCAATTTCAAATGCAAGCCATTCTATTGCATTTTAAAGGCGCAAAAATATAAGCTGGGGGCATTACAATGGCTTTGGAACGGTTTCATACTGACTTCAAACGAGGTCACAAGGTGCATCCAACCTAAGAAATTAGTCCCATTGAAAGCATTTCGCGCATTGCAAAACCAGATTGAATGGACCGGAGTTTACCATGAAAAAAGGAGTCTTTGCTGTCAAAAAGTTCCAGGACCCCCACTTCATGCATATGCAATTTCCTAGCACAGATGTTCCATTTGAACGTTCGCAAAGGCTTTTTAAATCATTTACGAGAATCGACTTGTCTTGTATAGCGCTTATATGCGAACGGTGTACGGCGTGCGTGAAGATATGCACTTCGAGCCAAACATGCTCTATGAGCCCTGCACTTCCTGGGTGTTGGGCGGAATTCCAGGCGTGAATACAATAAACATCAGACCACCACCTGTCTGGAACAGCTGATATTTCTCAACGTGCATAACGCAGGTCCCGACGGGTATGCGGACCCATGTTTCCAGAGGAAGGGCTCGTACTAAGTGAGACCGTGCACCCGTGCACCCGTGCACCATCACCCACCATGGCATCGCGACTGGCACTTCTACCTTCCTCTCCATGATTCCCCTTTTGGTCAGCAAATCACAGGTGCTCGTTTTTGATTTGACTCACATAAAAGCTCTTCGTGAACTTGGAATCGTAGGTGTTCTTTCTGGCTCACTACCCAAAGCCCCTCAACAGAATGTGTTTCTAGGTGTACCTCTCCAATTGAGCCCATACGAAGCTTTATGGTTGGTGGAATCGGGACACTGCTGCTTTGTTGACGCTGCTGTATACAACAGTATGGTTGCACAAGAACAGCAACCTGGAACCTTGCAGGTGAACATTCTGGAGAAAACAGAATATGTAATTACCCCAAATACTTGTGGGACTGCATCTGAGCATGTGCTACGAAGCTCCACTCTTAGTATTGACGAGTTTATCTGCCTACACACCCACAAACCCCGATTCTGGGAGAACTATGGAGCATTCTGCTATCTTCGGAATAAGAGCTACTTTCTCATGCCAGGTCTACGGTTTGGCGGTGCCTTCGTGGCGTATCCCGGTGACCCACTAAACTTCCACTCACACTTGATAGTCAAGGTTCTCAAGCACAACGAGCATGTGAAGCTATTGGATATAGTGACAAGTGGACGTCTAGCGACCGCTGTGAAGAAAGCATGGATTCTTATCGATGCAAAACATACAAGACACAACAAAGAAAACCAGGATCCGAAAGCTTTTTCTATAGAATGGGCCGGGTTTGGATAGGTCACTCCCGTTTGAACGAGTCTTCATCTTCTGTGATCTCGTCTTCATCAACCTTCACGCGTCTTTTATAGACGAATCCATAGTCTGGTCCATGAACTTCGATCTTGAACTTGCTTAAAAGCGACCCGGTTCCGTGATCTCCAGAATCTCTGAAGTGAAGGGCCGAACTTCCTTCCTGTTTTTGCGTCTCCTTCATTGCAGGCTTCTTGTCAACGTCTAAGTCAAGGACCTTTACGTTCACAAAAGACACGTCCATGTCTTCACCCCCTTTCACAGGGGTGCACCCGGTCTTAAACGTCAAGAAGTTGTGGAGTCTGATATCAGACAGACGAATCACCTTCTCGTCAATCGTCAAGCTAAACGACTTTTCTGAAGTGCCAGTATGAATAATATCAGCAACACGACCTAGGTTTCTGTAGTTCTGGATGTTAGTGATTTGACCCGTGAAAGAAGAGGCCATTGTAGCATTGAGCACTTCACCACTCTTGAGCTCAACAAGGAACTGACTCTCCACAAAAGTCTTAAACAAGCCCTTGGCGTTTTGGATGACATTCTTGGTGTAAGGCAAGGTGACACCCACAGACAGGCCCTTCTTGGAGTCCCACAAGTCCAACACTTTTCCACTCACCAGCTTGATATCTGGTTTCTCATAAGTGAGCAAATTAGCACTGAGGGTCCAATCAAGGCCAATACCAGAGTTTTCATCTTGCACCTCATCAAGGCCATTTTCAACCAGGATCCTCACCTCATGCTCCTCCGAATCCCACAAGTATGGCAAAATTGGAGAAATATCAAGATCTATGCTGGGCAAATCAAAAGCATTGATAGGAACCACAGCAGTCCAAAGCAAAGGTGAGAACGTGCTGGTTGAAATAAAAGGCTGTGGAGACTGGGAGGCGAGCTTTTTTCCATCAAGCCACACAGTGACAAAACGAAGTGGCCCGTGACCATTTAGGGAACCATCATCATTGATGGCGTGTTCCATGAACTTATCCAAGACATTGCTATACCAATTCTTTTCGAAAGACTCTCCGCTAGCAAAAATGTTCAACTTCAAGCGCGTTGTATTTTGCGACACCTTGGGCAATTTAATTGCCAACTCTTGTGTTGGGTAATACACGAGGGGCAAAGAGTTGTTTTCAAAGAATGGATAGACCTTGCTGGCAGCACCACGAATATCGAAATACTTGTAAATTTCATTTTTGTCATAGGTGGACTCAGTTTCAGTCACGAGCCCGTTCACAACCGGAGCTTCAGCATCAGCACTGTGGAAGTACTCTGACAAATAGAAGTTTGCGGACAATTGGACGTGGAAAACAGGATTTTGCTCATCACCCACAGGTAAGGTATCCAATTTGAATACAACATCAGTCTCTTGACGGAACAAGCTCACGTACTCAGTGATATCCTTCTTAACTGACGAGTGCACACTCGTGGCGACCACTTGTGCGGTTGAAGTTCTCCAAACTTCAGCACCTCCCACAAACAAGTGTCCTAAACGCTCATAATGTATTCCATCTGCCGTCACATTGAGAGTCAAGACCACTTTATTGTAGTCGGTATCTTTTGGTGGCGTGAACAATTCCACCCCGGGACACCCCTGGGAGTCAAACTTGTGGTCAATCAACAATGCAGAATGCACCGGCTCACCGTAAGAAGCCTTGGGAATAAAAGGATAGGCCAATTCAATGAGTTCGGTGGACTTGTTGGAATGATGCGCACCTTGCAAATGCCCCAATCCTGAGTCAACGCCACCAAAAGGCATGGGCAAATTGGCATATGAGTTGGAAGATTTGAATAAGTAATAAAGTAAAACTAAACCACAGGCGTTAAGGAAATAAAAAAAGGCGAGCACCTTAGGATTGAATAAGAAATGAGGATATTTAGGGGGCATTTCCACCACCTTTTCTGGTGTCTCTGACTTTTCCGACATAGCTAATTTCTCGTCGCAATAAGACTCAGTTTTGGGAGAAGTTGGTTTTGGGTTGGGCGACCGATAGGGACTGCCATAAAATAATGTGTTCCAGATCAGATTTTCGTTTCCTCTCATTTCACCAGAAGTAAGGCTAGAGGTCATGGTTAAGGTTGCGCGGTATGCACTATCTATAATAAATGAAAGAGCCGGCATACAATAAAAGATATGACACACAGGGTCACGTGACATGCTCCTAAACCCAAACGAGAATTGCTTGTTTGCGTGCGCTTTGTTTGGAATTGTGCAGGTTTCCGTACTTTTCTATTTCTTTTAAAATATTTATCCTTTTTCATATTGACAGTGAATGCCCGTGTATCGTTTCAGCGGTGTGCAAATGAACATGTCTGATACCCATGCCAAGTATTGCTGCAAGATCTCACGGGTCGCGATGTACGCAATTAGCCGCATTCTCAGCAATTTCCAAGCAACAATACGCGGTTTCGACTCAGCAGTAAACCCACGCACAATCAGCTCATAGGGAAAGTCAAATGTGCACGTAGCACATTATTGTTCACTGAAATGAATTTAGTTCAAACAACAACCCCTTGAAAACGATCCTCAGATTCATTTTGACCTCTGATGTATTGGAGAGTTCTCTCAAAGTACTCCTCCATTTTCTTCAAGAGTTTGGACTCCTGGCCTTCATCGTCAGCCTGTGACAAATGATTGACTTCGAAATTAGACAAGTTGGTTTTGATCAAATCAATCAATCCATTCAAGTAGCGAGCATCTACCAACCAATTGCCGTAGATGCTAAAAATCAAGCACCGGTTGAGAATCTCAATGAACAATTTCAACAGGAGGTAAGGGTCCATACAAGTATCTGACACACGAAGCGCTTTTTGGAGGCACTCCAACACTCTCTTGGGATCTCTGTAAAGATTCAGTTCAATTTCATCGACTTCGTTTTCCGTCTGGTCAGTTCCCTTATCATCTTGTTCTTGACCGTCTTTCTCTTGTTCGCTAACTTGTTCCTTGTTCGCCTCATTGTCAGACAGAGCACCGTCGTCTTGTACAGTAGGCGATTTACCCTCGATTAAAACGTCACACCACCACCACAAATGAGCACAGTAATAAATCGAACGACACTGGTCTTGCTTCTTAAGCAACCTTGAGCCGTACAATGTCACTTTAGTAATCAATGCCTCGTAGTTTTCTTTTCTGAAATATCTCAGTGTGGCCAAACGATTGGCAATCAGTATCACAGATTGGTAAGATACTGAACGTCCCATCGACTCATGGGGATTTGTGTTGCTAGAGTGTGACAGAAGAATCAAGCTTTCTTCGTACACAACGAAACACTGGCTGAACAACTCATATGCAATATTCTCTTGGCGCACTTGGTCTGCAACTGATGCTAGGTTCAAGTATAACTTTAATACCAACTCAGCATTGTACTGACGATGGTGCTGGTAAAGCTCATCTATGACAAGGGCAATATTCTTGAAGTTGCTGCTGATCATCAAATCAGCCTGGCTGGTTTCGGGATTCAGCTTATTACTCGATTTCTTGAAGCCCGCAATTCGCAAGAGATTAGTCATCTTTGTCACTAGGGTGGGGTAAGTGTAGATGATATTTTCCGGGTTTTTGTTCAAAAACTTCTTCCTGACATAAAGTAAATTCGACAAGCACTTGAATTCATCTTCATGTGTAATGAAATGGAGCGATTTAGCAACCAATTCCTGAGTAGCAAGAAAGTCGGCCGTAACAAACTTTTCCTCGCCGATTTTGATGGTGTCTTGCACTTTCAAGTCTTTCGATGTGCTCAAGGCAGTATTGGAGTCCTGAGCAAGGACTATTAAATATTTGAATGCATTGTCAAGTTCCTCTGTTGTATTATACTCATCAGGATTCTCTTGAGATGAAAGAAGTTTTTCAGCTATAGTCACAGAGAGCTTTCTCTTGAGCACAGGATTCTTTAATTTGTTGTAGAGCTCATAAAAGAAAGGCAATTGCAACAATTTCTTCACGGACTTATGGTATTCCAACGGTGTCGTCAACAATTCCACCCACAAAGTTTGGGTCAAATCATCTGCATCTGTAGATTTTCCATCAGATACTCCCTCGGAGGTATTTTCCGGCAGAACCTCAGAACAAAACTGATAGATCTTATCAAGATTTTGAAAGTTATCAACATCGAAAGTAAGGGAAAGTTTGATCAACGATTGAAGAATCGTTATACACTCTTCAGGTTCAAGATCAGCTGCCAAGGATTTTAAATTAGAATAAAATTTCCAGAAGGACAGGAATACGAGATCCAAGGGGATTTTAGGCTTCAAGGAAAGCTTGTCGAAGTCTTTTTCGATTTTCTCATCATTTGGAGTTTCGGTATTCCCAGCTGCCTCTTCAGCTGTCTTTTTGGCAGAATTTTCTTCTTCATACTTATGATAGGTCACGAAGCGATCCACTAACTTGGACACCAATTCCGACTTCCTCAAGTTTGGATGGAGCCTCAAGAACGTGTCATTCAACAAAGTATCCAAGCTCGCAAAGTGAAATTCATCAGGGAAGATTTGAATCAAGACATCAATCAAGTAGCTTTGAGCCAAAGGATCTTTGCATTGGATGATCTGCTCTGTGATGACAGGAAACAAGGTGTCAGTATAAAAGCGAACAGGAGAGAAATTCTCGTTTGTAAAGTCATCTAGAATCTGAGATAAGCGGACCAAGTTGGACCCAACTAGAATCTTCAATTCCTTTCTCTCCTGATACCTAAGCTCGCGCTCACTAGAGTGGCCTTGATGTTGCAAACGAACCCACAACTTATTCATTTCCACAAAATTGGTAGTCAAGAAATCAACACTATCACGGAAGTCGTCCATCGTTTTTATTGGAAGAAGGTCCTTCGTCTTTTGGGACAAGTAATGTCTTAAGAACAACCCACGGATTGGGTGCTGCACACCTTTGCACATTTCGATCATATCCTTCATGATATCCTTGGTCGAAGGGTCATTAGTAGCCATGCAAGTGGTGCCTATGACGACCATCATATATAGACGAGGAATGATGTTGCCAGAGTATTGGACCAACTCATACAAGTCAGTCAAGAAGGTGGAGTCTTTCTTCCTGGCCACCTTGGAGTTGCGTGACTGGAGCAAGTACCTGGACAAAACCTCCAACGAGTCGAACACAGCCATGTACATTTCGTAGTAGTCTTTTGGCGAGAAGGCCGAGCTTCTGAGCTCGTTGAGGAAATTGGAGCAATGCTTTAAAGCCTGCAACAAATGACCGTCGTTCAAGTTGGTGTCCATCAACTTTGCCTGATGTTTAATGGCATTGAGCGAATTGACAAGTGCGGTATTCTCTTTCATGGCCATGGATCGATTTGAGTTGACTGATAAGGACAGCTATGGTGCTACTGGAGTGGAGTTGGGAAAGGGTGTGAGTGTGTCTCCACGATGGATTGAGTGCAATGAGTGAAACGATGGTATACTATTTTGTTTTGGGATGATGGATTTATTCGGTGCTTCAACTTGATGAAAAGCTCTGCAGCAGTGAGTGTGTCAGCAATAAGGTGGATCTCGACTATGGACTTGAGAGGGGCGCGACTGAACATAAGCTTATATTGGTTTCGCACCCTATTACACTTGGGCCACATGAGGTTAACTACCTACTTGAGAAAGAGACGGAATTTTCGTAATGTATTCATAACTTCGTTCAGATTATATACACACACATATATATAATGCAGATTCATGGCGTCAATGCAGACCCATGATTATAGTGTCATGCGTGGCGGCTTAATAATGGTTAAACTATACACGGATTCTTCTCTCTACCTAATACCATACCTAGCCGTTAATAACCATGCCGGAAATGGAAGCTGACATCATGGTGGCCGTGAACCCACTGAAAAAAGCTGAAACGACGTTCGCAGCAATGTCTCTAGATCTCTTATTCTTACTCAAGCTATTTAAGACACCGATGGTAACACCCAAGGCACCAAGATTAGCAAACCCACAGAGGGCATATGTGCAAATAATGGTACCTCTTTGGGACATTTGGTTGTATGGAACCTCATGCATCAACATGCTGTACGCCATATACTCATTCTTGATGAACTTGATGGAGATCAATTTGGAAATGTGGAAAACCCCGTTTCTGGGCACACCCAAGAGGAACGTGAAGGGGTAAAGGATGTAGGTGAAGATCAAGTCCAAGGTCAAATCAGGGATGTTCCAGAACTTACCAAACCAGGTCAAAATGCCGTTGGCCAAGGCCACAAGAGCAATGATACACATGCACTGGACCATCATGGTGCATGCAGTCAATAATCCCAAGTTGGCTCCGTCGGAGAAGGCCTGCAACACGTTTTTTGGGTTCTTTTCATCTTTCTCAATATCTTCTGTGAACGTCACACAGCCTTGAGACATGGAGGTTTCGGTTTCAGGGCATCTCAACTTGGACACGGCAATAGCTGCAGGAATGGACATGACACATGACGAAACAAGCACCTGAGGACTTAAGCCCAAACCGATGTAACCGACTAGAACAGCACCCGAAATGGTGGCAAAGCCAGAGGTCATGATCTGGTGCAACTCTGAAATGGTCAAGTATGGAATATGATCCTTGATCAACACAGCCGATTCACCGAGACCCAAGAAAGGCGAAGCAGAAGCAGTGATGGATTCAGTACCGGATATCCTCAAAGTCCAGAAGAAAAACCTGGCGAACTTGCCGATAAACCACTGGATGACACCATAGTGATAGAAGATGTGCACGAATGCCACGAAGTATGCAACTGCAGGCAACACCGCAAAGAAGAACATACCCAACTCGGACACTTCAGCATTGGTCAAGAAAGCAACACCATCTTTTGCAAAGCCCAATAACTCACGAGCCAATGTCGAAATGAAGTTGAACACATCATAACCACACTTGGACCGCAAGACAAAAAGCGAGACGATGTATTGCATCAAAATTCCTCCGATAACAGCGTTCCAATTGATTATCGACATATTTCTGGAGGAGAGGGTAAGGACGACAACAGCAACCACAATACCAGTGAAGGAAATGGCCCTATCCTTTCTCTTGGAGAAGCCTGCCTCGGGAGAGACAAAGGTTCCAAGCAACATCACACTAACAGTGATGGCACCACCAGCTATCAATCTGTGCACATGCTTGACCAAGAGTTTGTTGTATACAATGTTGCAAGCGAAGTCCCAAGCCACCTTCGCCAACGACAAGGTCTTGTTCAAGATAAGGCAGTGCCATGAGATCAATCTCACCATGAGCATAGCATAGAATACAGTAGGGATCAACCACTTATGTCTGTGTTGCTTTTGAACCAAGATAGAGACCCACCACGCAGTGAAGAAGCATCCCAAGAAAATATGGAAGGCTAGCTTATACCAAGGAAAACGGCACTTGGGTTTCTGCACGTAAGTCAACGACTCAGCGGAGGTGTTTTGGTCCATTTCATGGATCTCATCTTCAACTTTGGACTCTTTTCCATCAGGTAAGGAGGCCTGGGAGTGGTCTTCTGTTTCTTTCATTGAAATTGGGTAGACTAGTGCCTCAGCTTATGGAGAGAATAGGGCGGAGAGAGAAGAGGCGAGGAAGGTGCAAGCTGAGAGGTGAGAGGTTGTTAACTTTTTGGATTACGAGAGAGAAGATGCAAGAAACCAGGACTAACGAAGCCTTTAAAGACCTAGAAAGGATCTACACGAGAAGCCAAAAAGGGTTCAAAAAGAGATGCAAAAAGAAAAGAAACATCTCTTGATGACGTACGGGCATGCACTGCGCGTTATGTTGAGATGGGAAGGCTCAAAGTCACTGGGGTCACGAATGACTTGGCGCAGAAAAATCGCTTATCTAGGGCGCTATTGCCGCGCATTGCACAAGGCATTTCACATGGCTCGCTTATTCTGGCTGCTCTGTCCCATTCAGACACCCCATCTCCACGCCTGACTGACAGCACCGCACCCAGACATTGTTTGTTGCCTATTTCGAACGCTTCTTTGTGCTTCGCTTTTACTCTCCATTCTTCTATTTTTCTGTTCTCCACTATGATTGTTTTCGCCAATCTGATTGGAAGAGGCGCCTATTATCGCATGCATCGATGCCCTTACTATAGTTTTAAACCGTCCCTTACTTAAAGTTTAGAGCGTTTATAGTCTGGGCTTTTCTCCCAGCTGGATTCTTCTTACATGTGGCGCACAGGAGTGTTGCCTCATTCTGTACGGTCCAAATTGTGAAACGATATACGATATTATACAGTATTAGACATTATACAGTCTTTTTCTTGTTGTACATTTATAAAATCTGACATTTTCAGTTTCTGTGCATTTTTAAATTTCTGCCCTCTTCCAATTTCTGTATTTTGTCCCTTTTCACGTTCTGTATATTTTAATTTGTTTTGTACAGTCTCTTCTCTAAGCCCGGGGAATCCTGGGGTGGTCGTTTTCCGTTCATTTGCCATTTGAAGCCTCGCGCTTGACGCAGTCCAGATATTCTTTGTTCTCTGTTTCTCTATAGACAGACTGAGACATCTAGACCCCGCGGATTGTATGCCCCACATTCTGGGCCCTACTTGCATTTACTTTGTCGCTTATTCCACTCCAACGGTTATTTTTGACTCTTTCCACTCGCTTATTCCATTTGCTTGCTTATCTCAATTGGTCGCTTATCTTATAGTTAGCTCACTTATAGTTAGCCCACTTATAATCACTTATACTCACTTATACTCATTTATACTCACTTATACTCACTTATACTCACTTAGTGCTATTCACTGTATGCTACTCACTCAAACTCACTTCATTCACTTAATTTAACTTAACTGAGTGGTTACTATTGCCATTATTAATTAATTAACCTTAATCCAACTGACTCGCTATACTTGCTTCTTTGAGATTAGTTCCCTATTTCAGTTTCACTTTGTTTTCTCTAATGCACTTCATTAATTTCACTCATATATCATGCACCTCGTCCTGCCTGTACTTGTCCTGGTTCTCAACCAAAAGCCGGGAGTCAATGCCGTTGCTAACTCCCATTAGAGTCTTCATAACCGCCTCCGTAGTGCCTATGATCGGCCGCATGATAATCACGGGCGATGACTTGGCGATGCTGGTGAGTTGTTCCTGGTAGCTGTCTGCTTCCCGCAACTCGTCCTTCAAATCCACTAACATCCGTTTTGTCTTGGACAAATTCTTGCCCAAGGACGCGTATGCAGACTTGAGTCCTTCGCCCGAGTTGGTGGGCTGGTTGGAGTAGAGACTGGTCACTTTTCTTTGGTTTTCCTCTTCATGCTGTCCCTCTTCCTCAAAGCTCTCCTCGCTTAGAGCTTCCAGGTCTTCTGAGTCATCCACCAACAATATAGACGATTGCAAGTCTCCCAAATCGCTCCCCAATGTAGCTGCATTGAACTCGTCCTGCGCAACATCCACATCACTATTTTCCTCCTCGACGATTGATGCTTGTAGGTACCGCCTGGGCTTCAGCTTCACATCACCATCTCCCAAAACTGAGTCCTTTAGAATCTGCGATGTTTCGAGCAAGTTCTTCTTTCCGCTCGTCTTTGGGCTGTTCGACGTTGGCTTTTTCTCCCGTTTTGAACGAACATACCGGCGTGCAGTCGTACCTTCGCCGCCAAAGTACTCCTCCAGATTCTCCAAGATTACTTGGGTCCCAGATGCTATTTTGACGCCTATCCGTAGAAGTTCACTGGTTGTGATCTTGGCAAATGATTTGGTTCCCTTTTGTAGTCCGTAAAGAAGCCGTCCGTCTCTCTTATACTCTTCTAGAGGAATCGTCACTAGATCTTTCACCCCATTCTTGAAGTTGAAGATGGACTTCACTGGCGGAAGTCCGGATAAAAGACCAAAGATTTGACTTTTGCGGATATATGGAGCATATACCTGCCCAAGCGCTTCACCAACCTTCGGGAACCCATGCACCCCGTACACCACTGCTTTTTTTAGCGATAAATCTGAGCCATCCAACGCAAAAAAATTGACCAACTCCGCGTTCTTACCTCTCCTGATACCGTTGAAGTCAATCTTTTTGGGCTTGTAATCAAACTTCATTCTCAAACCATCTATCTCCAACTTTTGGATATAAACAGGATCCTCCACCGGCTGCGCAAACCTCGTATCCTTGAACTCGAAGAACCGAGTGAAAAAGGCTAAGGTGTCCTGATCAACATATAGCCGTAATGGGAGAACTTTAAGCTTAATCAAGGCTTCGGCAAAAGCTAACCTGGCATCTGGACGCACGTTAGTAATGACAAGATTTATCATCTCCGTTCCCAATTCACGATCTCCAAGTATGTTCATGTATGTAAGGAACTTATTCCAGGATGACGTGGCCACATTATCAAAAATTGTCAAGTCACCAATGCTCAATTCTAGTTTGTTCAAGGTTTCAACCATGAGGTATTGTGGTGTTGGGTCGAATCTGGGGTCACGGCTGGTGTAATTTGTGAAGTCTGCACTCAAGTTCTTCATCTCGACTTTGGCTTTGTGTATTTGAGACCTCTTGAGTTTAAGATCTTTGATACGTCCTTTCACATCAACATTGGTGTGTACTTCTTTTGCAGTATCTCCTTGCAATTGGCAGTTTATCAACTCCACCAAGTTCGTTTCGTCCGAATTCACATCGGCGGAAATGTGTATAGACTTGAACAACGTGTCTGAGACCTCTGAGTGAATGTTATCATCTGCGCTTGAATCGGGATTCACATCCGTAGTACCTGT
This sequence comes from Metschnikowia sp. 01-655c1, assembly GCA_002370185.1. Classification (NCBI taxonomy): domain Eukaryota; kingdom Fungi; phylum Ascomycota; class Pichiomycetes; order Serinales; family Metschnikowiaceae; genus Metschnikowia; species Metschnikowia sp. 01-655c1. The sequence continues at coordinate 79,704 of NKZO01001508.1, forward strand.
CTCAGATACTATCTCAGAAATTGAATCCGGCAAGCGGCTGGCCTCTTTTTCACGATTCTTTTCCTTGAGTTCTTTGGCACGATTCTTCAAAGTTTTAATGGAATCGGCTAAGGATTTTCTGGTGGATTTCCAGTCATAGCCATCATGTAAGTATATCTCTATCTCGGAAACGTTAAGCTTTAGGATCAACGAGTGAGGAGTGGCTTCGGACTCTCTCTCTTTTTGATAGAAATGGCTCTCGGCAAACTCAATTGAGGGGGGGCTCGATTCCTTATCTTCATCTGATGCCATTTCCGAATCTGTCTTGCTATTCGTAGGTGATGTCCTTGTTTGTGTATTTGCAATATCGCAATACTCATCAACAATACTTAATACTTTAGAATTTGTCACAGGTGCATGGGAGCTCGTATCAGGTTCACTTTCAGCCGGAATAGTGCGTTCTGTTTCAGCGGCTCCATTTTTGCCCAAAGCTTGTAGTTCTTCAAGTATGTTTTCCAGCAAATGAAAACCGGGATCGACCTTGACTCTACACCGGTCTTCATCGCTGAAAACAACCGGTACTTTGAGATCATTCACAGTCTGTAAGAGGGTATGACACGAATCAGCACAAAGAGAAGTTCTCACGTTATCAACATTAATCTTCACATCAAGCGTCGAAGGTTTGGACTCCGAATCAGAAATGTCCTCATGGCTGGTAGACTGTAAGATGTTCAACCCGAGGTGCAAAGTACTGATGGTTCCGATCAGCGAATAGCCCCCAGATACCAAATGAGGAGTAAACCGAAGGTGTTTGCTTGTACTCGAAGCACGGAAGTTCGAAATCTCATCAATCAACAAAACATTCACATCCCGAAATGTATGTTTGACCAGAAGGTTTCCTTTGCTGGTATTGAAGTATATTGTTCCTTTGGTAATAGCACAACTCAATTGACTTGGCAATCTCAAAGGTGAAATACTCAAAACCAAGTTATGACTTGTGCAATGGACTTCAAAGTTAGCCGCGTCAGGCCTAATCTCGTGTGACTCAAAATTTGTATCGCCGAACTTTTTTTGGGATTTATTATCTTTTTGATCCAGGAGCGGGTTCGAATCCAGACTTTTGGAAGTGCCATGTTTCTGAGAACTCTGCCTGAAGTCCTGGATAGTCTGCAACCATATCGTATAGTAGTCAATTTGGAAGCGTCGAAAGATAATCTCTGGAGCTGGTCTGCTCTCAGAAAGACTAATGTGGACCATCGGGTACTCTTCTGCGAGGCAACTGGATACAACAGGTTCCTGTTTTTCATCCAAAATGCGGCTGATTCTGACCAGACCCACCAGGCCTATCATTCCAGTGTTGAGCTGGTAAAACATGGAATCCAAGAGTTCTATGTCGGCATCTCCAAAAGCATTTAAAATATCCCTAATCTTCATGTGAACCAGCTTCAAAGAGATCCTTAGTTTTGCCTGAGGTGCTTTGCGCTCCCCAAATTTCACTTGTCCACTGTTACCTCTCATAGAACGACCAGCGTTCATGATCAGCGACTTTGCGAAGTTTCTTTGATAATTATCGGAGAAAGCATTATTCGAAGAGCTTTCAAAACTATTGACACAATGGTGCCGCAGCTGTAGAGCGCCAAAAAACAACTTTGCATCACTTATAAGTGCCTCAAAAATTTTGTGGTCCATGGAGATTTCAATGTCCCCTATATGAATAGACAAAGCTCCGGTCAAAATTGTTTTTTCAGGCACTTCTTTGTTTGCACTAAATTTGTAGGCTTCAAATTCTTTGGGTTCAAGTCGCAAGCTAATCCGGGGAATTGTCATCACTTTTATCTCCTCCCCATGTGTGATGTACGATGACACCACACGGTGAATGTATAAGTGATCTCTGACTTTATCGAAAGATATTGGGAAAATTGTAGTTTTCAATGCAGTGCTCTCCAGGAACAACAATGTGACATCCAAAGAAGCTGTTTGAAATAATATCTGGCTCTTGCCCCCTTCTTTTTTTTGCACAGCGATATTATCCCTGTAATTCGCATTCCATTGTATGGCTGCCTTCGTGTCATTTGATAGCTCAGACATTAGACGCAAATCTCTCATGAAGGTAGAAAAGTCTTCGTTCAATGAATTGAGTGCAATCGAGAGGTTTAGCAAGTGTTGCAACGATGTTACATCCGATTCGAACTTCCCTGGTTTGTGGAGTAGTATTGTCAATTCAGTATCACTTGATTCAATTGGCTTCTCATCATTTGCCTTCTTAGTTGAGTATTCGAATCTCACATCAGCTTTGGAAGCATTTAGGGTTTTCATTTCAGCTGTGAGTTCTCCCGAGTCTAATTCATCAAAATGGAAAACTTTAGACTCAACGCCATCAGAAAATTTGAGAGCCGTTAATGTTTCCACACCACCGTAAATCAAGTCATTGCTTTTCTGCTTAACTGTGAAATTTTTAAAGACGAGTTCAAGATCATCTTTTGTGGACGCAAAATCGCCCTGAGGCGTTAAAGAAGACGTCACCCCGAGCTTGATGTAGTGAATCTTGATGTTATCAAAGACTTGACGAGAGCCCTCTGGTGACCTGTCTTCAATGAAATCCTTTGTAGTAGTTTCACCCTTACTTCTTGATGCTCTTTGAGCAAAATTGGTTTTCCTGAGTTGATGGTTTTTTAGCTTCACTGTCTTGGATAGACTATTGAATATAGCAGTTAGTGTGGGGACTAGAGGGACAGCAGCGACATTAATAGTACCAACATCTAGTCTCAAGTCAGAGAAGGGAAACAACTTTTCGAGCTCGGCATCGATCTTGTCGATGGAGAAGAGCATAACACGGTTCAGCGGCAGATCACTTGGCTCACTGACAGTAGGTTTATCCAAATGCAGTGAGATGGCACTCATGTAAATGGAACTAGCTTCTTCTTTGGAAAACATTTTGCTCTCCATCAATTCCGCTTCATCTGAATCACTACCAGAGTCTGAGGATTCAGAGTCCGAACTTGCAGGAGAATCATTATTAGAGCTGGAATTATTTTCGAACCCACGATTTCCGGGATTCACATTTGATTTTAAAGTAGATGTGGAAATTCCTAGGAAGCTCAAGGACCTCAAGCCATTTTTGCTTTCGAAGGAGATTTTATCGATGGAAAACTCAAGGTCAATGGAGTCAACAACAATCTTAATTTTGATGTCTTTCACAGACACTCGAATACGCAGTAAAGCCATATCGAGAGCCTTGGTCATGACACCTCCCGAGAACGACGACTTTCTTTGTGAATCTGCACTAGCAGGCATTTCTGGGAAAACTTCAGCACTTTTATCCTGCGGCAGAGATTCGCCACTACTGATTGCACTGGTATCATTGGCATCATCAATCATACCATTATCATTGGTACCGTCAATGGAACCATCATCAATAATGACTTGAGATAACTCAGCAGTGCTTTGAGCCAAAGAAGTCTCCACGTCCTTCAAGTCTTGTTTAATATTGTCGAAACTTGGAGCCACCACCAAGTCTACACCAGTGATGTCGACATTGACACCATCAACAACGCCTCCGGTCAAGATAAAGTCTCGGATAGTGCCATGGCGAAGTCTGAAGCCGGGAATCTTATCGAATTTCTCGGGGTCGATGGATACAGAGCGGAGGTGGATGTTATTGAGGGACACCTCTTCTAGATTAGGAAGGTCGACTTCAGAGAAGAGCGAGAGCTGCTGTAGGATGTAGAGTAAAAGCCTCTTTTGTATATTTTGGGGAATCCAGCTGGAATACATGAATAAGGCAATTTAGAGGGTGATCTGAGGGGATCGGACTTCTTCACGGGATATGTAGGAGAACAGCCGTCATGAGACGTGTGCGAATAGAATTTTTGGGAGTTGCTATATGAAATGTTGTTGCTTTATGTATTATTGCTGCCGTTCTGCTGCTATATGGGGAGATGCTGGCGTATGAAGGCGTAGAAGGAGGTGCTATGATTGTGGCGTCAGTGAGATGTGAGACCCCGTATCAGATAAGCCACTACACCCGTGCACCTGCGAAATGTACTATGACGCAGCTAAGTCTCTGGATAGACTCCAAAGGGTGTGGGCTGCCACGCGGGGAAAGTGCTAAAAATAGACGGTTCGTTTTGTTTTCGACGCTTTGTGTCCTCTCGAGATTGGTTCTCCAGCCTAGAGTCCAGTCTTGAGCTGGAAGATTCAATCTCTTTGGAATTCAGCCTGGATGCAGAGTTTACTCTGGATTCTGTCTCCAGACCACTGCCACCTTTAAGAATATCTTCCAACAGCGGAGCTGTACTGAATGTCCGTACAGACTTACCATCTAAGAGATCCTTTACATACACAGCGGACTCGGTATTGAGCATTCCAATGTATTTCTTCAAGTAATCCTTGATTTCCTGTAGTGATTTAAACGTGTGCAATGAGCTGATGGGGTATGCTAGGTCTGAAAGTTTGTTCACGAAATAAGCAAGCCACAGGTGGACTATTTCTATATTCGCCGTGGGCTCATGGTCCTTGAAACACCGTGACAATACTCCCATTAGCAAGTGTAGAGAGAACGCATCCAGAAGAACATTCAAAAGCGGAAGATAAAACTTCTTGAGTTTCGAGAAGGAACTAGTATTTGATAAAAGTACCTTGGAGTTCAAAAGAAGCTTGCCCAATACCCCGTGTTGACATTGATCTCGAGATAATGTCTGGAGTTGTGATAGTGCTGAGGCATTGTCTATGCCCCGCTTTTGGTTGCCCTTGTATAGCTTGATCAACGAAAGGCATTTGCTCTTGGACACTGTGGGCACCGGTCTTCCTGCATAAGCTTCGATGGTCACCAGTGGTGTTTGTAGTAGGTTTTCATCTGTCCAGAAGTGCTCCTCCAACCACACAAGAGCCTTTTCTCCAAGGAACCGTAGTGTTTCAAGTGACGGAAGAACATCGTGGGTAGCCGCATGACGAAACTCTACGAAGAAATTGGGAAGCCCGATTTTGCTTGCCAACATCAGAATCGGGAGAGCCACTTCGCCTTGGAACGGGTCCAAAAGCCCATTCACCAATGTGATTATGACCTCTGCATATGCAGACCTTAAAGTATATAGAGAGGAGCGGGATGCCCGAGCCCCAGGGTTATATTTGGGATCGTTCAATTGGATGGAGATGATCAATGCCGTCATGTTGATACCATGGGGTACTGGGCCTTTGGTATGCCATAGATGTACCATTCTAACACCATCTTCCAAGACAGAAGGAGGTGTGTCAGTCCCGAAAAAACGGGCTCGTAGCTTCAACAAATCCCCTACCGATTTGTACGGGGTAAATCTCGGGGTTTCTGACATAACGAGGTCTTGGGGATGCAGAGGTGATGAGGATGTGGAGGTGATGATTGAGGCATCGCGATATGGTTAGTTCGCGTTTTGGTTGGCTCGCACCAATATATGCAAAAGGTATTGCTCGAGCTTTTTACATGAGAATAGGAGAATGGCTTGATATTAATTGATCCGATGGGGTGTCTTTGAAGTCAAACTTAACAAAGACCAGCTTTTATGGTTTGCGCTTCCGATTTAGATAATAAAAAGACGCAGATGTCAACGCATCATGTCCTCTTAGAATGGGTATCCGACCAGGCTCCACTGGCCTAGTCCCTGTAGCTGATGTGAAATTGAGAGACGATTTCATTTTCTTCATAAGACAAGACCCTGGTCTCACCTTCCTTGTACAATTGCTCGTAAGGGAATTTGGCTGCCATTAACTGCCTGTTTTCATCCTTGGCAAAGTCAGCTTTGGCAAAAGCGCTATCCCAGCTGATCAAAATCACCCCAAACAAGACATTGGCGAGCCCAAACAATACAAACATCAAATCTCCAACCGAAATGTACCCGTGGCTCAAGAGACTATTGAAGGACAAATCGTTGATGAGGTTGACCAAGTTGTACACCAAAAAGCACAACGGATACAAGATGGCAGTCAGGATATTGGACAAGCCCAAGTTAAAAGCCACTAGCTGCATTCCCACTATGGCCAAGGTGAGGGTCAACAATAGCACCGTGATGAAGTAAGTGTACAGGCTCTTGGGGCTGGAGCGCAGCATAAGCGATTCAACAAACACGTCAACAATCGACTTGGCAAAAAGAAACGTGTGGGCCGTGAGCGTGCCACTTATGAGTCCATAGAGTATGCCAGTGGAAAAGGTTAAGCGGGACACTGGGTCAGCCCCCTTACGAAGCGATTTCCGCGAGTATTTCACCGGTTGCAGCTGTAGTAGTTTGACTTTGCGAGAGAGGCCCCAATTGATTCTCACCAAAAGCGCCATAAAGACAAACGTAAAGATCCACCAGGTCAAGAAGCCTGGACGCAGGAATTTTTCAATGACGATGCGAAACCTTTCGTCAGTCCCAACATTCGAGGGCGGAGCAGTGGCACTCCCACCTTTATAGGCAACGATAAATGCACCAAAGGCTATCACCAAGGTACCGGAGACTAGCTTCCAGGTGAAGTGCTCGCCTGGCAAAAGCAAGCAGCTGAGCACGGAATTGAAAATGAGCCCGATACTTTGAAGTGGCGACAAGATGATAAGAGGCAACGTGGTTAGCTGGACCAAGGAGCCAAAGATATTAGCGGTGATAAAAAGAAAAAACCCAACAAGCCACAAGTTGCGCCGATGTGTATGGGTATGGCGAGAGGAATCCGGTTCCATGGAAAGAGCATTTTCTCGCCTCAAGCTTACGACAGAGTCGTCAGAAAGTTCATGGGGGTAAGGAAGCACATGAGATTTGCGTTGTAGCGTGATCCCTAACGACTGCACGCCCGACAGCACCACGGCAGCAAAACAGCCCCAGAGCACTGACGAGCTAGGCATTTCATATATAACAGCCCCGGAGTAGTGGTGATGGTGGTGGTGGATTGGCAGATGGGGAGAAAGCGGGGTGAAGAATAGATGTGTTCCTTAGTTAGCTTGGAGCGACTGATACGCGATTGAAGTTGGGTGAGGGCGCGCGCAGACCCCCTCCACATGTTTACACCACTTGCCTGATTGTTTGTCAGGCTGAGTCCTGGTGGAGTGAGCATGGCTATGTGAAGTTGGCGCTCATTCCAGATCACGCTCATTCTCGACCACACAAGGTTTCAACGCACCAGAAATAAAATCAGACAAGAATACAACAATAGAGTAACAAAAAGAGTAATCAAAGGAGTAATCAAAAAAGTATTCAAAGAGTAATCAAAGGAGTAATCAAAACAACTAAATACCAAAATGAATGATCAGTGAAATATATTAATTCAGTTTTTAACATGAAACAAAATCATTTTGAAGAAAATGTTGAATATCAGTGATTTGTTAGACGTATTGCTTACTTGGAAGCTTAATGTGGCCTAGTCTGGGGCGAGGTCAGACTTCAATGCGCACCGCCCTACACACTATATACTGATGACCTTAACGTGTATACCATCACATAACACTACCTCCACCGTCTCCAGTCTGTACCGGTGACTTAGTAAGCTTTTTTTTCCAGCATGCCCAAAGACCTCGAGGCTATGAAAAAAGCCATCGAGCCCATAGTCGAAAAGCTATGCTCTGATAACTATAGCGTGGTGATCGATGGGTTGGCAAACCTCGACGTGTTTCTAGTGAACTTGGTGCCTTCAGTCCGTATATTTCACGAGTCGGGAACCCTGGATACAAAGCTCACACTGCTACGTGTTCTACAAGACAACTTCCAATATAACCTCTCTTCAGCGCTCCTTCTGGCGCTCGAGACATTCCTCCATTGTGGTCAGAAGATCCACGAAAAGCACATCACCTTGGCGTGCCGCCACCTAAGCGGGCTTGTACTCATACATAATGACTCCAAGAAGCTCTTCAACCGCAGACAATATATGGTATTGATCCTCTCGTACCTCAACCCACAGAACCCACTATACTCCACCACGCTCTGCATATCGTTTCTCTCGGTCCTAATCCACATTCTACTAAAAAACACCAAGAACATGCGGGTGTTCGAGGCCAATAACGGCTGCCAGATTATCATTCACCACTTGAACCTTATTCCTTCCGAGGAGGCCAGCAACGGCCCCAATCAGCAGAACTTGTACTTCAAGGTGATTGAGTTTTTGATTTTTTACTTGGCCGACGAGTCCGAGTTTTGCTTGCAGGAAGGAGTTTCCAGCTTAACCCTAGAGGAAAAGGCCGAGTTGTTCCGGCCCGAATTTCCAGCCATAAACGATTTGATCGAGAACCTCAACGACTTGAAGTCCATTCAAACCATTACATGAACGATTTACGATCCCCACATTTATTAGAATCCTCTACAAAAATCTTATGATAATCATGTCACTTATCATAACACCATACTAATCACTTATTTATATTTACATATCAAGAACATATATTTCTTATCAATCATTATACTCGACCCCAGCTTATGCGCTTACAGGGCACTGTATACTGAGCACCTACTGATGAAGGTATATCCACGCGCGGCTGGTCACCTACTTCCCACCTCCAACCACCACCCTCCGATTTCATGTATAATCACATGGAATACCTCCAGAAATGCTTCCACAAAACAACAGCATGGAACGAGGATAACATTTTCTCCAACATCCTGGCCACGTCCAACGCCATGCTCGATTTCAGCATCCCCAATGGCTCCAAGTTAGAGGTTCTGTCTCAGGCCACCCACCACCTGGCCTCGTCCATGACCATTCTGAATCGCCAGACCATCAATGGCTCCTTGGCCTACTTGTACTCCAGTATTCCCATTAAGAATGCATCCGGCACCAAGGATATCTCTCTTCAGGATGCAATCTCGGGGTTCCGCATCATAGAACCCCACGCATCCATGCCTGCGTTGCTTGCACTGTCCAAACAAAGCCAGAAGAGTCCATACACAGAGAACAAGTCCAAAATACCCAACTCCGCTTCGCTTTTATACGGAAGAATGTATTTCCCGGGTACAGCCCTTGAGGCCATGCTTATCAAGAGATTTACGCCGAATTTACAGCTCTTGGTCAAGTGCATCAATAATCCATTGATCAAGCGCAACGGCACTGTAATTTTTTATCTCCAGGAAAACAATCCCCATTTCTCCCGGGAGTACATCTACTCGACCAACGAGGCGTTGATTGGGTTCAGGTGTCTTTACAATTTTGGCAAAACGCAAAAGTCCCAGTCGATCATCCCCAAGTTTGACAATTCCGTGGTGTCAGTGGGGACCGAGCTTTGGTACGCAGCCATGTCCATGAGCCCTGGTCTATCCACGGCCATCAGGTACTCCACGCGCTCCACCTTAACAGGCAAGCCTCTTACCATGACACTAAGTTGCAACCCCATATTGGGCCACATTTCTCTGACCTACAATGTCAAAACTAGCGTATCGTCGACCGTATGCTCCAAGTACGATTTCAATTGGTTCTCATATGCAAGCAACCTTTCGCTCGGTATAGAGCTCTACAACTTCCTGAAAAACTCCGCGGTCTTCTCAAACAACAGGTTCAAGCAGGCCTCCAGACCACCACAAGCACTCAAGAACCACGACAACTCCACCACCACGTCAAACGACTTAACGGATACTAATCATACCCCATTCTCGATCCACCACGATATCTTGGCGCCGCCATTCATCCCGAGCCCCAGCATTGGCTTTGACCCAGTCGAGCGTCGTGACGGCAGTTACCGCATCAACTCACCGCTCCTCAGGAACTCGTCTCGAAACGACCAAGAGGTGATGAGTGCGTTTCAAAATCTCGTGAAAGAAAGCAATTTTTCCAGTGTGATCAAAGCCTCCACCAGTATCAGTGACCGCATGCTCAAGCTTCTCTGGGTGGGCCGCTACAAGGATTTTTTGGTGAGCACAGGGTTCAAGCTAAACTTGAACAAGGTGACTCGCACTCCAGAGGTGGGCCGCTTTGGTGTGACTTTTGCTTACGCCTGTTAGGTTAGTTCCGCGCACCAATACACCACCCACTACCACCAGGAAAAAATCTTGCACACGCAGATTCCAGCTTCATAGTCACCCAACGACGCCGACACCACAGCCATGAACAATCAAGAGTTGTTTCGGTTGTTCAAAAACTCCAAGTTGGCCCAAGTGGCTACTCCCACCAGCAAGCACTTGAGAGGTCCCACGGTGTCGACGCCCACACACCAGGTCATCTACACCCCAAAGGAGAGTGCCCAAAGATCCAACTTTGGATTGAAATCGGCTCTCCCAAAGCAAATCGGCCGGTCTCACATTGCTTTCAACGATATTGACAACTTCAAAAATATGCCTGATGTCGAGAAATATTCCGGTCCTCATTACACCAGAACCCGGTTCCAGGAGTCGGGGATTGTTTTGAAGAAGCTTAACCCAAAGCAGAATCCTCTCTTCGCCTGGGAGGGCAATACCTCTTTGAACAATAAGGATTTTGGGCCAAGAGACAATATTCTTGATAAGCTCAACTTGGACCAGAACGTGTCGTTGAGTGAGGTTAAGAAGCTTCTTGCGAAGAACCCCAACTTATACGCGGAATTTAAGAAGTGGGCTCTTGAAAATAGCCCCAATGTTTTGTTGCTGAAAACTTCTCCCACACAGCTTGACCAGTTATTGAAGGACCTAATCGCTTCATCTCCAAGCATAGTCAAGAGGGAACACTCGATCAAAGACTTAACCAAGAATAGCGGTCCTAAAATGTCAAGCCGCTCCAGAGGTGGAGTTCAGGGTACTGCTGGTCTTTCTTTCCTTCAAACGGGGAGACTTTCCAATACTCCTAATGGTGTGAAGCACGGTACTATCGTTCCTGGAAGACTACTTAGAAACGGTGAAGCTGCCATCGGTGGTATCATCAGTCGTCCCAACGAGAGAACCACTTTGTTGCAGTCCAACTACATCAGAAATGCTCCAGGAAAACACTCTAGACAATTTGTTCTTCCATTCAAGGTTGCTGATGCCCAAGTGACCTCTACTGGATCAGTGCGCATGCTGGTGGACGGTGTCAAGGTTGGCTCGTGGATGCAAAGCTCCGACATTGGCATGTCGCCATCCAAATATCCACCATCCAACCCTAACCCAAGAGGTATCTTCGAGAGAAACCAAGATGAGCTGCAATCCAATGTGATCACTCTTTTAAACATGCTCTCCAAGCCAGGAAACTGAGATGGGCCTGTATATATTAAATCCTAAACGTAATACGAGTTAACGAGCTGTTTATAGCTAATTATTCGAGTTATCAAAAATTAGGCGTGGTTCCGATAGGGGTGCCCAGACCTGACTCTTTTAGTTGTCTATCAATGCCTTGTTCAGGATTGGGAGGGGTCCCATTTTCAGGATTAAAAGGTGTACCATTTTCAGCCTTAGGAGGCATGCCAGTCGTAGGAGGAGATTCACCCATTCCGCTTTCCTTAAGTTTTTTGGCCCGCATGGCTTTGTAGTCCCGTGGTTTCCTCTTCTTTGCTTCGACAGGAGGCACGAATCCTGTCATATTCTTTTCCTCCTCCACCGCAGCATTTCTCAAGTCTTCAGCAAAACCCTCATCTAACCTTGCATCCACTTGGTACCAAAGGTAGAAACTGGTCACTCTGTTTCCATTGGATAGGATCTTCTGCATTTTCTCCTGCACCTGCTTGAGTGGTTTCATACTGTTTCTGACGATGGGAATGTACCGTGATGGAATGTTGTGCACGGTGAACGAGAACGCCGTGTATCTGACGGTTGGCTCTTCTGGAGGCACCAACTGCTTCTTCTTTTTAGGAGGAGGTGCTTTTTTCTTTGTCCTCAGGGCTCTGACATCTGGCTGCGGGGCTTCCTCCGGTTGACCTCCTTCGGCCGCTTCACTTTGCTCTTTATTCTTTTTCTCCTCCTCTTCTTTTAAAAGTCGTTCCTCCTCATTTCTCTTGGCTACCTCAGCCTCATATTCACGTAGTTTTTGCTCATATGCTTCCATCTCTTCAACGTTATGGATCCAAATATGACTGAATAGAACATCTTTGAAGTCTGTTCCCTCTTCAGCATCCGCAGGAGCAGGGTATTCTGGATCGAGCACTTCGCAGATGGAGTCTTGTGGAATAATGTACCTCACATTGGGGTTTTCAAGAAACTCAAACACAAGCGTGGCATTATGCAAGTACTTTTCCTGGAAAGCAGTGAGTTTCATGGGGTTATGAACCTTCAATCTCGGAAGTGGAGGCGGACGTCTCTCAATGGGCCTTGGTTGGTAAGGTTTTGGGAAGTTTGGAGGGAGAGGAAGGCCCTTGGAAAAATATAATTCTGCGTGTTGGGGTTGAGGGCCCATTTGCTTTGCCCGCTCAATGTATCTTTTGAACGTAGATATTTGGACCTCTGAGGCCTTTCCCAGAGCAACTTCTTTCATGAGATCATTAAGGGAGAGATCCACTTTGGCAATGGCATTCAAGTTGGAGATCATAATGGTATTTTCAACGGATTGTAGATTTGCAGGCGAAGGACGGTTGGCTGGGGCTGGTGCCTTCGATCCAGACACCTCTGGTTTGCTGCCTGCAGACAGACCTGGTACAGAAGTCTGTGTACTGGGCTTTTTGACCTCTTCATTGGGAATATCTTTCTTGCTCTCTTGAGGCCCATCAGAGGCTTTTGTTGTAATAACATCAGTGGGTTTCTCTTCAGCCTCCGAAACACTTGATCCACTAGACGAATTACTTGCTTTGGAGCTGAAGCCTCGGGCACCAATGATTATATTATCCGAGTTGCTGATAGCAGGACTTCTCTGGCCACTAAAGAGGGGAGTTGGGGCGGCCTTTTCTGCATCAGAAGATTCGTTCTTCTGGTCATTTCCAATATTCAGTTTCTCAGTGTCCTTGCTTTCGCCAGGTATTGTATTGGACCCTGAACCTTTGAGGGTCAATTCAGGCTTGTCTCCCAGAGAACTGCTTGGTTTATTCTGTGGTATGTCATTTGCCTGTGGCTGTTTCTCACTTGCCAGTATGGTCTCTTTCTCAGATTTCAGGCTCGGAGGTTGCACTTGTGGTGCAGAAAGACTGGGCCTTCCGATTGAAGAATATGGCCTCAGCAAGGGGCTCATGCCAATTGGAGGTGAGCTCTTGAGTGGGTATGAGCCCTGCGTACTGGGTCGACTTTCGTCTTCTAGTTTCACCGATCCACTGGGCAGAGAATCAGGCACCGACTCCACCGGTTTGCCACCAAACTTCTTGATTTCATCAATGGCTCGCGACTTCTCCGACCTCGCATCCTTGGCTATGAAAATCCGGATATCCATGGTATGTGGGCCTAGAGTCATGGACGCTTCACACAACTTAGACATGACATCTCTGGCATTGACATCTGGGCTCAACACCGGAGTTCTGGTTCGCGCCTCTAGAGAATTGGTGGTTGCCTTGGCAAACCTTCGTCTGTTGTTGGAGTCCTTTAAGATCTCCTTTTGCTTTTCCTTGTCCATCTCTGCTAGCTTCTTGGCGTAGGTAGTTTGTTTGACCCAATGTAATTTGAACATGGGCGCATGGTAGACGTATGTGTTTCTGGATCTGATCAATGAATTGTAAAGAACGGCAGAATCCTTGATGGTAAGGGGATTCTTAAGGATCTCCTCATAGTTTCCATATGGAGGTTCGTTGTATGAGATCGGGAGACCATTTAAGGTTTCGAACGGACGGACGATTTTGTTATCTAGAATCTTCTGCTCATTCTCGATCTCCTCCCTTTTGGCCGTCGTGATACGACGTCTCATTCGAGGTGGCATGTTTGGTGATGGTGTTAACGTGCTCTCTAACCTGAGATACTACTACTGACTTTCATGAGGTTGAGTCGCGCACGACATGGTGTAGTCCATAAATTGTTCAACTCACATTTCTTCAAGTTTACTTATTGCTTTCTTATTCTTTCCTTGTTACTGTTGCTTCTTTTTTCTTTCTTCAATTTTGTATTGATTTATTTGTATGTGATGCAGGGTTTCTTTCCATGGAGCGTCGTGCCCATTTAGAAGGACTCTTCTAGCGAATCAAGGCCCTGCTTGAATAACAACACCATATTCTCCAACTCGTTGACTATTTTGGCTTTAGGGGTTGAGTCCATAAACAAGTCTCCATCCAAAGGTGGAATAGTTGGGAATCTCAGAATCTTTCTCATGGATGACTTAGACACCGATTGGTTCCGAGAAAGTCCCAAGTCCGTGGTGCTGAACGAACCTGAAATTGGCGCAGATGACGGGCCCGGTGTAGTGACAGATCTCTTTTGAGAGTTGGAGCGAGCTGCAGCTCCACCCAAATCCACCATTCGGGGCTTGATTTCCACGCCGTCATGTAGTTGATTATCCTTTTCAGCCACAGGCGTCATTGACGTAACACTTCCCACCAAAGATGGATTGATGCCAAATTGGTTGACGTTGCTGTCGGAACGCTTTGAGTCGCCAACATCTCCAGTCAAAGCTGAAAGCGGGTTAAATGACGTTGACGGGACGGGCATTTGGATGCGAAGCGTTGGCTTTTCTTTCTTGCACTTTGCAACAATCTGTGCTTCGATACTCGAACCATTTGTACTGGCAGTGCTGCCTAAAGCGGAAAGCACAGACTGAGAGCCTGATGTTGTACTTAACGTGCTCGTTGTGCTGCCTGCATGCTTGGTTGAAGAAGGCTCGCTATGAAGTTTGAAATTGATGGGCTGTAGCATGGGGTTGTTGGTAGAATGAAGTGCTCTCATGGACTTAGACGGGCTGTTGTTGGAAGAAGCTTCAGGGTGTGCAACGTTTGAGCCATTCAACATAGGAGTGGGCGACCCTTTTTCAGAGTGATGGTTGGTGTGATCTTGAACATAAGGCGGCGTCCGTGGAGCAGCCAGGTCCAAAAAGGGGGCACCAGAAGATAGTGAGCTACCTGTATTGGAAATTGTATGTTTGCGAGGTTTGGTTCCGCTTGTTGGAGAACTCACCCTGGGCTCAGTAATGCTTCCGTTCGACAGAGATTGATTCAAGGCCGGAGGTTTATCAAGAGTTGGAAAGTTGTGTTGGGGCGAAGCGTGGGTAGACTGTGTCTTAGGCGGAGGAACAGATAGAGACTGATTTCTTGTGGCTGAAGCGAGTTTGGACAAACTTTCCATGTCCGGAATCTCAATTGTTGGTGAGCTCATGAGCAATGATTCCAGCATACCATGACTAGGGACGCGAGGAATCTCAAAGTTCGAGCCTTGGCCCGCTATACCTTCGTCTTCGTCGTCTTCTTCTTCAAAAAGGGAGATTAAAGACTTAGGGACCGGGGAGGTGACGTTCTTGGCAGAATGAGACCCATTTTTGGAAGTGGCCTGAGTGCTGGAGTTATATTGAAGGGACAGACCACGCTCATCACCCGTACCTAAGTGACCTGTCGAATTCGTCACCAGTAAAAAGTTGCCGTTTGTTATAGTATCATTCAACCGAAAGGTGGGGGCGTTGTAGTGCAACGTGTCCGCGTTCATGGTGTAGTCGTTATCTTTTGAATGGTCATAATCTTCGGCAACTTCTAGATCAATATCGTTTTCGACGATGTATTCCCTGGAGCTCAAGGAGTCGAAATCCCACTTCACCTCCAAGCCAGGCTCGGTATTTTTGTTTGCATCCTCGGGATGCACGTAGACCGAGTCTCTAGAAGAGTTGCGGTCTCTCCATAAAAGATACCGAGAAATCACCTCCTTCAAAACAGAGGTGGGGAGATTCTTATACTGCTTCACGAGCTTGCATTTCATCAAATCGTCAGCAGAAGGCCTCTCCTCGGGGTTTTCGTCCAAGCAGAGTGCAATGCACTCTTTCAAGGCCAACGGGTACTCTCTACCTTCCAAACGGGGAGGAGCCTGTTTTTCAATCATGGCCATCGCCCAAGACGCACCTTTTTCAGAGTACGGAGGATTTCCTGTGGCTAGCTCATAAATGGTTATACCTAAAGACCAAATATCAGCCTTCACATTATAGTTATCACCCTCGCGAATGACCTCCGGAGCCATCCAAAAAGGAGTTCCTGCAATGGTGGTACGTTTGTTTGAGTTTGCCGTGAGTTGCGCCGCAACACCAAAATCACAAACTTGCACCTGGCCATCATTTGTGATGAGAATGTTGGCCGCCTTGAGGTCTCGGTGGATGACACCGATTTTATGGACGGCTTGTAGCGCCATGAGCACTTCCCGCACAATGACTCCTATATGTTTTTCTTCCAAAGTACCAGCTTTCAAAAGAGTTCTTAAGGAGCCGCCAGCGCAGTAGTCCATGATGATCCAGAGTTTGGTATCTTCCAAGAAAGAGCCATAGTAGTGGGTAACGTTCGGGCAGTTTTTCAAGTCGGCAAGAAACTGGATCTCCTGCTGCACGTCAACCACCTCATCGTATTTCGTGTCTAGCTCTAGCACCTTGATGGCCACAACCTTTTCAGTTTTCTTGTGATACCCTTTGTAGACAACACCGAACTTGCCCTGGCCGATTACCTTTGTTCTTTGGTAAGAAGAAGTACTTAGCATGGTGAAAGTGGAGGAGTGTTTTCAAGGCCAAGGACCTAGGGGAATTTGAGATCGAGTACTTTCTCTTGCATGGAAAGAGAGTTCAGAAGAACGCCTTTGGAACTTCTGCCAATGTTTATAAGAGCTTGAAAACTTAGTCTGGTGTACAGCGATATCCTGCAGAGTTGTTCCGATGTATTATGGTGAAGGCCAGCACGTTGGGCGTCCAAAACAGAGATCTGGTCGTGAAGGAAGGTGTACCAGTATGAAATTTGAAGGCGCGGTAGCCAGGATCTGCAGCTGAATACAGTGGGTCGCGCCTGAGAAAGAAGATGCACCGAATGCGGAGGAAGCTTCAAGGAGAGAGCAGAAATCAAAGATGCTATTTTACGACGAAGGGGTTTTCGAGGGGTTCGGGGCGTTCGAGGCGTTTGCCCAGCCAAATCTGCCAACTAATTTGAAACCCACCATTGTTAAGCACCAAAAGGCCAGCTGCCTGAATGCTCAGGTGTATGTGTGCAGTCAGTAGACAATAGTGGTGGACTTATGGATTTTCAGGCAAAGAAGTGCGAAGTAAGCTATCAGATGACCAGTGTGCCAACACGCCATGCAAGAATTTCGGCTACAAGCAAAAAGAGTTGAAATTTCGCCGGCGATGCATATTCAAAAAGAACTTGACGTTCTTTTTCAAAATTGGAATTTGAGATCTCAGGCTTTCGTTTGCTCAAATCGGGTACTGCCAAGTTTGCTGCACTTAGTATAGGGCCATTTTGGTGTGGATGGTGGACGGAATTTGCCAGAGATATGCGCATTATGACTCTTCCCCAATCTTTTCTCACTCATTACCAATACTAACAGATCAACCCCAAAATGGCCCGCTTCGCTACTCTATCTAGAGATACGAACGAAACCAAAATCCAGATCGTCATTTCTCTTGATGGAGGTTACATCGCGTTGGATCAGTCGATCCTTAACACCAAGCAGACCAACGAAGAACATGCTGCTCAAAAGACACTGAGTCAGGTGATCAACGTCCAAACCGGAATCGGGTTCTTGGACCACATGCTCCATGCTCTAGCCAAGCACTCGGGCTGGTCGCTTATCGTTGAATGTATAGGTGATTTGCACATCGACGATCACCACACGGCAGAGGATGTGGGGATCAGTTTGGGCCTTGCCTTCCACAAGGCACTTGGCCACGTGAGAGGGGTCAAGCGGTTTGGCTCTGGGTTTGCTCCGTTGGACGAAGCATTGAGTCGGGCCGTGGTGGATCTTTCCAATCGGCCATATGCCGTAGTAGAATTGGGATTGAAGCGTGAGAAGATCGGTGACTTATCAACGGAAATGATTCCCCATGTTTTGGAGAGCTTTGCTCAGGGAGCTGCTCTCACCCTCCACGTGGACTGTCTCCGGGGCTTCAACGACCACCATAAAGCAGAGAGTGCATTCAAGGCATTGGCTATCGCCATCAAAGAGGCAATCAGCCTGAACGGCACGGACGACGTGCCTTCTACGAAAGGGGTTTTGTTCTAAGCGACATAGAGAATTATTTAAGTGACCACAATATGCGGTGTAGGAATCATAGATACGAAGCGAAAAGTCAGCGGTGCGCATTGCAACTTTCGGGGCAGCGCTTTCGATGCGCATCTCTTCACTACTACCATGAGAAGGTTCCACACTAGCTGTATCCGCCAAGCCATCAAGCCAGTGTTCAAGCTGCATGATCTGAAGAAAGGACTCAAGAAATTTGAAGATTCCTTCAATGCAGGTAGCAACCTGAAGCCGGAGCAGAAAATATGGGACAAGTTGAATATCTCCAAGCACGAGTACTTCATACGGAAATATGGCAACATTTCGCCCGAAAAACGAAAACAGTTGGATGACAAAGTCACCCGGCAAAGGTCGCTCCGTGAGCAGAGAAGGAAGCACGAAATGGGCGACGACTACGAATCTTACAGGAAGCCCCGGGCGGCGTTGAACCCTCTTGCTGAGTACCTCTTTGGCACTCACGCAGTCATGTCCGCATTGACTGCAGGTAAGCGAGAGGCCTTCAGCACCCTCTACATCCAAAAGTCTAAGGACAGTGTGCGGCAGGTCCTCCTGCTTGCAAAGAAATATGGAGTCCGGGTTGTGGAGAAGGGATCTAAAGGTGAGATGAACACCTTAAGCTCTAACGGTGTGCACAATGGCGTTGTCTTGGAAACCAAGCCCTTGCGCATTCCAGAGGTGTACGAACTTGACAAGACTCATGACGGAACCGAAGGACTGTACAATGTTAAAGTATACGATGAGGAGACGGATTCGCCGGTGCTGAAAACGTGCCATGTGGCGAGAACAACGGCTTCAAATGCCAACAAATACCCCCTAGGCATATTTGTGGATGGAATCACCGACCCCCAGAATTTGGGCAATATTATCCGGTCGGCATATTTCCTTGGTGCAGATTTCCTTGTGATTCCCAACGCAGAGTCTGCTCGTCTAGGCCCCGTTGCTGCCAAAGCATCAGCAGGCGCGCTTGACCTCATGCCCATATACAAGGCAGACCGGAGTTTACATTTCGTGGAGTCGGCCAAGCGCAACGGCTGGACTATTGTGACCACCAGTTCCCGGCAAAGTAAGGATGACTTGGCCATCTTGAGACAGAAACACCGGGAGCACGTGACCAACAAGTACATTGAAGCGTCTGATTTGCCGGGGCTTTTAAATGCGGCTCCTATGTTGATGATTTTGGGAAGCGAGGGCTCGGGGGTGCGTGCCAATATGAAGTTGCGGTCGGATTTCTTGGTGGGCTTGGATAAGGGCCGCCTGGGGGACGACTTGGTGGACTCGCTCAATGTGGGGGTGGCTGCGGGTCTTTTGATTGCCAAATGCTTTGAATGAATGATCTTGTACATAAATAAAAGGCGGGAATGTCTTTTTTTTAAAAAAAATAAAGAAATTAATAGTGAGTACTCGATACAGATGGCCATAAATAGCATTTTCGTAAAGTTGGCCTTCTTACTTTTCTAACTACTGCGTTCGTAATGTCCCTATTATTTGATATAGAATATCCTACTATAAAGGACTAAATTGCTATTTGATGTGAACTGTCCATTGATGCAAGACCTTGCCTTATTTATGTAGTGTCTTTATTGATGCGCTGTCTGTAGTGTAGAGACATGTAACTGGGGAGTCAATTGATGGATTTATTCAATTTTCTACAAGTAAAATCTTACTGAGTGTAACAAACAACTACTACTGCGATCCACTCAGTATTTTGTAGTTGTCTTATCTAGATCTTGAAAGTCCAGATGTTGGTTCCTTCCTGCATGATATACACCCCAACATAACGTCTGCCTCTGACATCATGGCAACTCCATGTAATCTCCATGAGTTTCACGGGCCATTTCACTAAACTTATCCCCATGCAACAATAGGCGACTCTTCCTCACTGGATCTATACCCAAACCAAGTTTTGAAAATCACATCCCCATGGTTATCGATTCATGCATTTATCAAGGTGGCATGCGACATGAACAAAGCGCATGCTACCCCAGTTTCGCACCTGATGCTACCCACATTCTCTTCTGCACAAGCTCCCGTACCATTTGCTCCCCTTATTTCCGGTCTGAATATTGCCACTCATCATTAACTGACATCCATTTTGAAACACAATGCCTTGTCATTTGGTGGTCTTAGTTCATGGCATTTGGGGAAACCCTTCCCATATGAGCTACCTAGCCAGTGAAATCGAACACCAGTGCTCTCCGGCAGACCCAGAAGAACGCTTGGTGGTATACAAGACGGGCTCCCACTCGGGCTATTTGACCTACGACGGTGTGGATGTCAATGGAAAGCGTATCTCCGACGAGATCTGGGATTATGTCCAGGAATTGAAACAGAACGGCGATGACGTCACGAAATTCTCGCTTATAGGCTATTCAATGGGCGGATTGGTTTCTCGATACGCTTTGGGCGTTCTATATCACCGTGGATTTTTTGACAACATTCATCCGTGCCACTTTACCACCTTCTGCACTCCCAATGTTGGTGCTTTGAACACTAGCTCGTCTTTATCGGCACGAATATATAATTTTGTGGCTCCATATGTGCTAGTGCACACTGGTAAACAAATGTTCCTCAAGGATGAAATGGTGATTGGCGGCTCTAAGAAGCCATTGCTTGAGTGGATGGCTGATCCTTCCTCCAGATTCTACAAGGCATTAAGACTATTCGATCACAGGCACTTGTATGCGAATGCCATCAACGATAGGCGTACCGCATGGTATACGACATCCATCTCGCCAATTGACCCGTTTCAATTCATGGTCAACGAGAAAACCAGTGCTTATGCCTTGGGATACGTTGAGGGATATGAGCCTACCGTCATTGACATTTCCAAACTGCTTGAGTTCAATAAGGTTGAGGCTCCCATGAAGCAATTCTCATTCCGAAAGCTCTTGCTGCAGACCCTACTATGGCTGAAACTCACCCTATACTTTGTGTTCTTGGCTCCTTTATACGGTCTTTACGTCCTAGGGAATACCATCTGTCAAAGAATAATGCTCAATAAGAGAATGAAAGACTTTTCAAAAGAGGGCGCCGAAAGTCTTCAGGTGCTCTACGATACCATAGGAAACTCTCTTGATTACGGCGAGGAGGATCATGAGGGCTCCCATTTGGAAGATTACTCGCTTTCCACAGTGAACTCTCATGCATCTGGTTTGTCGTTTGGTATCAGCGAGAGAGTCAGGGACCAAACAGACAACTTGGTGGAGTCTATCCTCAATGCCATGAGCAACGAGAACTACTCGGAATATCAGTACAGTGTTTTGAAACAGAAAAAGACGGCAGCCAAGCCCGAATTCGATAATGAAAGCGACCATCTGTTCCCCGATTCTGGGCGGACTTTGATTGATCTTAGAGGAAGATCAAAGGCCAATTTCGATGTCAGGTTGACTGAGGCACAAGAAACTATCGTCAACAACCTCAACAAGTTGGAATGGAATAAATACCCCGTCATTATAAGACACACAAAGGCCACACATGCGGCGGTGATCTACAGACACGAAGACCCTGCGTTCGATGAGGGAAAAGTGGTAGTGGAGCATTTCGTGAAAGAAGTCTTGAAGCTATAAATCAAGCCAAGTTTATAATTTTACCCCATCACTTTATATTATACAAACAACATGTATTGCATCATCTTGGTATGTCACGTAAGGAAAGGCACATTAGTTCTAAATCAACTCCACGTAGTTTGCGGGGAAGATTCCGCTGCGGCCATAGTTTCTTCCGGTCCACCAATCGTCCGTAGTATCGGTTTTGTGTATGATGTCTAGCACATCACCCTTTTTGAATTGTAGGTCGCCGGGCTGTTCACCTTTGAAGGTGTAGAGCGCAATTGCCTGGTTTGAGTTGGTTTTCTGTTGACCACCGAAGTTGGGTTTGCTACTCGAAGAAGGTCTTGATGGACTGGTGATGGAGCCAGAAAGCTTTGTCTTGTTGAGTTTCGACCCCAAGTTATCGACGTCACTATCACCACGTCTTCGACTGGTGCTTCCATCATAAATGTTGTCCTCCCAGGCGGACCGACGAGACCCACCTCTAGAGTCATTGGCTCGGTAAGAAGAAGCAGTGTTTGATCCAGCACGCCGGCGACTTGGGGCTTCATCAGAGTATTCGTCATCGGAGTAACCGTATTCATCAGAGTATCTTCTACTGCCTTGGTTGTAAGCCCTGTACTGGCGAGAAGAGTACTCGGAAGTGGTGTCAGAAAAGTCATCTGGAATGTCATCATAGTAGTCGTCATTATAGAAGTCATCGTCAGAAATTCTGGAAGAGAACACCCTGCTTTCTAAGATTCTCATAAGTGGCTCGCACCCATGCACATTCTCCACCTGACCACTCAAGATATTTCGGGCCTTGCAATTGCTTCCATAGAACTTTCTGTTGGCGTCTCTTCTCTCAAGAATAGCAGAACCCTCCAAAGAAACACCAGCAAAAAGCCCCTTAGTTTTAGAGTAGGCAAACACTGCAGAAACAGACTTCAATGAGGCGGTACCAGCAGCCTCTGCGTTTCTTCCCAAGGGCCCAGCAGCCACCGACAAGTTCGTACCCAAAGTGACAGAGCCCAATTGGGCAAACGATTCCACTGCAGAAGCAGTATTGAGGATAAACACAAAGTCCGTAAGCTCAGCCCCGATTTGGCCTCCGACTCCAGCTCCTGCAGTAACAATTGCTGAAGGTGGAGACCAGGTGCCATCGGGCAATCTAGCCACAATGACTCCAGAGCCAGCTCTTCCCGAGAAAAGAAATCCCGCCTTCAACACCGTTATAATTGCTAGACCCTTTGCATTCCTCAAGACCTCGGGAGGAATGACCTGATCGGGGCCTGCCAACTGGTTTGGCTTGACGAAACTCGCCAATACCTTTGCCGCTTTTCTGGAATGTTAGTAATCTCCACAAGAAGCTGACTCATACTTTGGCCACCCAAATTATATTATGCAAGATACCAGGTAGGTATAAAACGCCCCCTCCATGGCTTCAGATCAATAAATAGTGCTTGGCCAGGCTCTTGCAAAGACTAGATGAGGTAATACATACTTAGACTCGCTTTTCAAGCTTCTGGGAATTGGATTATTGATACCCATTTTTTGTTGGATGTGACGTTAAGATTAATTATGGGGGTGGTTTTCCGCAAGTCGAGTGCTAAGAAAAAGTGCGGCCAGGGCGGAACCCGGCTTGCTGACCCATAATCCGGGGATCGCGAAAGATCCTTCCGGACATTTCGGTGCAGCAAGGGGTGAAAACGACACGGAATTTCATCTTTTGGACACTTGCCCAGTATGGAAGTTTATTTCAAATCATTCCACCTGAATTGACTTTGTTGCTGCGAAAAACCAAAAAGTTAAAAAAAGGGGCATACTGGGAATTGAACCCAGGGCCTCTCGCAAATTTGAAGAAGGTCTCTCAACCTAACAACCCAAAGCGAGAATCATACCACTAGACCACACGCCCTTTTCCGCAAAATTTTTCTTTTCGCTTTTATAGGTGGCCAAGTAGCACAGTTTTGTAATGTTTTTAGGTAAAGCTTTGGAAATGAACTGCCTTGAAATGGGTCAGAAAGAGCTAGGCAGTGTTTCGAGGTGAGAGTCTTATTCTATAACTTTGCCTGAAGCATGAATTCTACTAAAGCCAGCTTCTAAAGCAAAATTCCGCTTCTGGCATCACATAAACCTTAACGGAATTTCTTTTATTGTCTACGTTTTTTTTCTCGAGAAGCAGAAAAATACTTGGCTTTACCGATGAAACAATCCTCTCACTCCAAAAATTCGTGAGCATGGTTGGCTTGCCATTTTTAGTCCTGGTTTAGCGCGACGTGGAGCAAAGTACCGTTTCCCCGTCTGCTGGCTGTGTGTATGACCCTAAAGTCACGGTACTTATAGACGGTTATAGCAACCACTTATATAAACCCCAACTTTCTCCATAACCTCCACATGCGGCAAAAGCTTCACTTTTACCCTGACACATCAAACGTCCTTTCCAAGAGAGGAAGTCGCCTAAATGGGAACACTGCCCACCCATTGCTGTAGCCCCACGCCGCGCGTCTATCGAGTCTTATCGCACACTTCGGGCTTGCAAGTTTCCCCTTCAAGCGCGGTACCTGCCGGACGCTCACCTTTGCGTTAAGCCTTCTTGTGCCCCGCACACCCCAGCTAGCGCCTGAGCGAGGGCAGACGCCAGGCGTGCCACGAAATAGTCCTTTGTCAAGTGATTGCGAGACCTACCACAAGTTTGCGTAGCTTCTTCCAAATTTCAAACCAGAACCTCGCCCATCTCCGGTTTCTTTGCGACACTCTTGGATACACTTCCTGAAACTTCTTCGCTCAATTTCTTTTGCGATCCTTCTCGTCAAGCGAATTAAGAAAAAAAAACGAGAAAACCCACTTCGTCAAACAGCAACTTCGTGGTTCTGATATCCGGGCTTTAAGAATTTTGGCTCCTTGATACTCCGATATTTGCTGGATATATCTCGTATTCACCGGAACTATTTTGGAGTTTCTATTGCTGGCAATTTTGTGTTTGTGAGCATCCAACAATTCCCACCCCAAACAGTCACACCGGTTCTTTAATTTAATCAATCTTCCTGAGATGGGGGCCTGTTTCAGTTGTTTGTATCCGTCAAATGGGGACGGCAAATACCCACCACTCTTGCTAGCCGAGAATGAAAGGGAGGCAATATCTGCCCTCTTACAATACTTGGAAAACAGATCTGACGTCGACTTCTTCAGTAACGGACCTTTGAGATCCTTACTGACTTTGGTTTATTCCGAGAATATTGATTTGCAAAGAAGTGCTGCCTTGGCCTTTGCCGAAATAACGGAAAAAGATGTACGTGAGGTGAACAGAGATGTTCTAGAGCCTATCTTGATTCTCTTGCAATCCAATGATACTGAAGTGCAGAGGGCTGCGTGTGGAGCCTTGGGCAATTTGGCTGTGAATAATGAAAACAAGTCTTTGATTGCTGAAATGGGTGGAATTGAACCCTTGATCAGACAGATGATGTCTTCCAATATCGAGGTGCAATGCAACGCAGTTGGTTGCATTACTAACTTGGCTACGCAAGACGAAAATAAGTCCAGAATTGCTAAGAGCGGGGCTTTGATACCTTTGACCAAATTGGCCAAGTCAAAGGACATACGTGTCCAGAGAAATGCCACTGGTGCATTGTTGAACATGACTCACTCGCTTGAGAATAGACAAGAATTGGTTAACGCAGGCGCTGTACCTGTTCTCGTGTCTTTGTTGTCGAGTGACGATGCTGATGTCCAATACTACTGTACCACCGCTTTGTCAAATATTGCAGTTGATGATCTGAACAGAAAAAAGTTGTCCGCAACTGAGCCAAAACTCGTCGGTCATTTGGTGAGTTTGATGGACTCGCCGTCTCCCAGAGTTCAGTGTCAAGCAACCCTTGCATTAAGAAATTTGGCTTCGGATTCTGGTTATCAAGTTGATATTGTGAGAGCTGGGGGTCTACCTTACTTGGTGCAGCTATTAACATGCAACCACCAACCACTAATTTTGGCTGCGGTCGCTTGCATCCGCAACATTTCCATTCACCCACTTAATGAAGCATTGATAATCGAGGCAGGCTTCTTGAAGCCTTTGGTGGCTCTATTAGATTACAATGACCTGGAGGAGATCCAATGTCATGCCATCTCGACTTTAAGAAACTTGGCTGCCTCCAGTGAGCGCAATAGACTTGCCTTATTGAATGCTGGGGCTGTGGAGAAGTGCAAAGAGTTGGTCTTGAAAGTTCCTTTGTCGGTACAGCTGGAGATTTCTGCATGTTTCGCTATTTTGGCATTGGCTGATGACTTGAAGCCTAAACTTTATGAGAGTCACATCATTGACGTTTTAATTCCTTTGACTTTTAGCGAGAATGGAGAAGTTTGCGGAAATTCAGCTGCTGCCTTGGCCAACTTGTGTTCTCGTGTTTCCAACGAGCACGAAAGCTACATTCTTGACAACTGGACGCAGCCAAATGAAGGTATTTTCGGATTCTTGTTGAGGTTTCTACAAAGCAGAAATGCTACGTTTGAGCACATTTCATTGTGGACCATTTTGCAATTGTTGGAGTCCAATAACAGTGAAATCCAGGCTTTGATCAAGGAAAACGAATCAATCTTGCATGGAATAAAGAAGTTGAGCGAGGGCCAAAGCTCGAGAGGCACACTTAATAATTCTGAGACCATGGAGTATAACGACCCTTCAGTGGAGTTGTTCAACTTGACTCAACAAATCTCCCAAATCTTGGGCTAGGGCATGTTCTCCCCAGAAATCCTCATATCTACCATCGCTAATTTTTGAAATACTTGAGCTGAACTAGAAATTAAATACGCCATCAAGACATTATGTAGTATTAGCAATCTTTTGCGGCTTCTCCTCCGTCTTTGCTTCTGTAGCTTCACTGGAGTCTAGGCTAGGGGTTTCCTTAAGCAGAATGTTACGCAACCTCTCAAGAACCTCCTCTTCCTCTGATGGAACTTGAGCTGGAGATGTGCTTTGCTTCTTCAGCAACTCCTCGGCTTCAAGTTCCTCCAACTCACGGTCAATTTCACTGGTGTCAGCGTCGTTGTCTTGGGCCATACCCAAAGAGTCGCTGATTTCATTAGTCTTGGAGATTTGTTCATCGATATTAAGCATAAGTTCGTCCACTTCATTGACTGAAGATTGCTCATTAAAGGAAGTGAGAGCTTTCTTGGCTGATTGCAACGTAGAAACCATATCAGCATTCGTCTTCGCCTTATCGATTTCATCCAAGATATCGGTGAGTTTAGTCAACAAGTTCGACGACTGTTCAAGAGACTTGTTTGCACGAGCCTTTTGAAGGAGAAGATTTTTGATTCGAGACCTAGTGGTTTCGGATTTTCCATTAGTAGATGAGAGCAACGTTTTAATGCGGCTGGGGATCTCACTGTCAACCTTCTCCTCCAATGCAGTTGTTTGCGATTCAACCCTCTCTATTGCTGTTTTCAAGTTGACTACGCCAATGTCGTTCTCTGTGATTGGCGTATCATCCAACTTTAAATATGTCTCGATCTCAGGCAGTTCCTTTTTGAGTATCTGGATTTTCCGTGAATCTCTAGTTAAAAAGATGATCAAGGCTTTCGCATCAATTATGGAGATGTTTGAATCCAATTTTTGAAACTTATTTATGAGTGTTTCTTCGTTAAATAGCTTTCCCAGGTACACGCCTGCGAGCAGCACCTGTTTCTGGAGCTTCAGGAGCAACTCCTCGGCTTTCTCGGCCAAAAATGCGAGGTCTATAAAATACTCTTCATGTCCTGCTGATTTCAGAGTGTAGAGAGAGAGTTTAAGTGAAGTCCAGCTTCTCAGAACAAGTGTAGACGGGAAGAGGTAGTCTGTCAAAGAGGTGCGGGCAGAGAAGGAGCTCGATTGAAAGAGTGACCACGGCACCAACACTTTGTCCTTAACCATCTGGTCCACGATTATATGGAGAGCCTTTGGTTCGCCTAATTTGGGCGACAGAAAAGCCGATGTCAAGGCACCTGGAATTGAAACACTCGACTTGAATGCGTGGCTTCTGATGCATTGAGTGATGAGGTCCTTCCACGCCTTGCAGTTGGCTTCGTAGCCTTCGGGATTGAAGTCTTTGAGGTGCGAGAAGTCTGAATATAGAGATGCAATCCGTGTATCCTTGAAGGCGGGAACCAGGGCAAATGCCTCTTTCACGGACATGCTGAGGAGTGGGGAGCACGTAGATGGTGCTTAAGTTGGTGCCGCGCGAGATCGCTGCGATAAGGTTGCAACTGCGATGGTAAGCAGCTCCGCTTATAGAGTACATCACAGAATTTATAGAAATTTCAAAGGATGAGATTTTTGAAGTGGCTTTGTGTCATTCTTTTGTATGTTGTCTTCGTAGTTATATAAATATATTATTCACGATTTGTATTATTGGTGGATTCAGCATTACCCCAAAGAAAAGCATTGATTTCAATAGTTCAAACATATTTCCAAAAAAAATTGCAATTCATAATTAATTTCCTCTTTCACTTACCAATGAAAAATGCACCTAATGTACATTCAAGGAAATTTCAATAAATAGTAGTCTTGATGCAAATCAT
Organism: Metschnikowia sp. 01-655c1; assembly: GCA_002370185.1. NCBI lineage: Eukaryota > Fungi > Ascomycota > Pichiomycetes > Serinales > Metschnikowiaceae > Metschnikowia > Metschnikowia sp. 01-655c1. Next base: position 107,728 of record NKZO01001508.1, read on the forward strand.
TGCCATTAGACGTTAGATGTTTACACTAATAGATCTAATCAAACTAACCATTTTAATAACTGATATGAAGTTCATCAACAGACTTCGCTTCACAATAGACACATAGCAATTACAATACAATCCGTATAATACAATTCGTACAATACAATTCGTACAATACAATCCGTACATTGCAATCTACAAATAAATATCTATACTTAGGCCATAGGTTCTTCAGTGTTACACGTTGTCACCATTTAATCTATTCACATTTATGATATCGTCAGTCACGTCAGCGTAGGAATCAAGCCGAAATCTCCAATCCGTTGAGCAGGATCTCCACCTCATCCCTCAAAGCATCCACCACATCCAATATAGCAGTCGAAGCAGGGGAGTCAGCATACTCGTCGAAGAAGCACTCGCCTTGGTCACAGGACTTTCCAATGCGAGGATCTAGTGGCACCGAGCCGAGGAACTTTATGTTAAGGTCTTTGCACAACTGCTCACCACCACCCGTGGTGGGCTTGAAAATATATGACTTGCCCTGGCAGTTGGGACACACGAACCCGGACATGTTCTCCACAAGCCCCAAGATCTTAATGTTGGCCTTGCGGCAGAAGTCAATCTCTTTTCTGACATCCAAAAGAGCAACCTCTTGAGGAGTTGTGACAATCAAAGCGCCATCGATTCCGGCATCCTTCATATACGTTGTGACAGATAAATGTTCATCAGATGTGCCCGGCGGGGTGTCAACAATCAAGTAGTCCAAATGATCACCCCAGTTGACATCCTTCAAGAATTGCTTTATGAGTCCGTTTTTCTTGGCTCCCCTCCAGATAATAGCCGAGTCAGCATCAGGAAGCATGAACGAAATCGACATCAACCCCAAGTTGTCTGCAGCATACACCGGCGACCATCCTGAGTTGGACTGGTGAATAGTTTCACCCTCTGCACCGAGCATCCGAGGCAACGACGGCCCACAAATATCCAAGTCCATGGCTCCCACTTCGATATCTTCATCTGCGGCGAGGGCCCATGAGAGCATGGACGTGAAGGTGGACTTTCCCACTCCGCCTTTTCCGGAAAGAACCAAAATCTTGTGCTTGATATTCAGTAGTCTCTGAGTAATGATTGGAATGTCTGGATCAGGGCCCTTGGGTAGACTCTCACAAATGCTCTTGTTGGCACATCCGTCACAGGCATCTCCTTTGCCTGCGTTTTCCGACTCCGGCCCGGGACAATGTTCAGGTTCGGGGGCCTTGAGATCTTTTGCAGGTGGCATGTATATATGGTTAAGCGTCCGCTTCTCTATGATGTTCAGAGATCTATTAAATAAGAAAAAAAAGAATTATCTTCTATGAATTATATGTCTATGTATCAGTGGAGTTTAGTAATCAAGAACGCGATGCCATGTGCAGTACCCACTCACTTCCCGAGCCGTGAAGTAAAGTAGGTCTTCTCGTTCTCCCCCAAGGCCAAGTTGAAGATCTTCTCTTTGGTCTGGGTCAATTTGCTCTGGTATTCCAAGGCTAGATCACCGACTCTCTTAGCCATGATTTGCGTAGCCACGTTGACAAGGTAGTTATTTTTGTTTTGAATGAGTGCCAAATTGTCAAGTAGGTAGGCAATGTCCGACACCTCAACCACTTCTCCATTGTCGGCCTGTTCAATAACCTGCAAATACTTGGAGTATAGACCGGCGCCTTGGCTCCAGCTTCCGATTAAGCTGCCTTCTTGTGGGAAACTGTCGATCAATGCTCTGACAAGCGATTTCACGTATGTTCCTTCTTCAATGATTGCAAGAGGTGCAAGCTTTTCGCAGATGAGTTCGTGTGCTTCGTCCCACATTCCTGCAAACACTAACGCCTGACCACATCCCCAGTAATCCTCCTTTCTGCGTTTCTTGATGGAGATGGCTTCGTAGATCAACTCTCTTGGAACTCTCAAGACCTTCTCCAAGAATTCTTGCTGTTGCTTGTCTTCTTCAAAGTGATCGACAGATTTGATAAGAGCAGCTCTGATGGTCTCTTTCACCTTATCGTCACTAGCCATTGATGCAAACACATACAAAGCTTCTTTCCATAAGCCACAACTTTCAAGCTCCTTTCCAAAAAGATTTCCAACAGCATCCTGGGCTGCGGTGTCTTTTCCACTAGAATCTCCACTGGTCAAGATCTGGTAGAAAATCCACTTGAGCTTGGGACTTAAATTTGAGTCCACAAGAATTTCGCAACATTTGGCAAACAGCTCATTTTTGAATGCTGCGTTGATCTTTAAAATGCACCCGAGCTCATCGTCTAGTTCGACGTTGTGGGAAAACCGGGATATTAAAGAGCTTATGCTTTCTGCAGGATTGCCGTAGAATACCTCGAGTGCAAGACGGGCATAGGTAGGAAGCTCTCCAACAAACGAAGCAAAGTCTCCAGCTAACAACCTATACGTTTTCAAGACTGAGTCGGGGATAAACTCGGAGTAGCCTGTTTCCTCCCAGGACGTAATCTGGCTTTCTGCTATACTTCTCACTGTAGCATCGTTTGAGTCCATCAATGTAAGCAACGGAGCAAGATGCAAGTTGCAAGACTCGACGGCAAGTGCCGAGGCCTTCTTCAATTCACCTTGGCAGACATTGGAGAAGATCTTGTCCAAAGGTTCTTCTGAAAGAAACAGATCCTCATAGAATTCTTTGTTGTACACCTTGAGCCACCCTGCAAAAGCCTGCTTCTCTTCAATACATTCTAGTCTCTTGACTAGATGCAAATTGGAGTAATCAAGATCTTTGTATTTGGCAAGCATCTTCAAGTCTGGTTTATCGAACAAAATGGCCGCGAGACGTAAATACTGAGCGTCCGAGGCATCAGTCAACAAAGCGGATATTGTCTTGAAAGTCAAACTATCATCAATTTTCAACAGTGGGAATTTGTTATCTCTGGTTTCGATCGAAGACTTTATCAAGATATCCTTCGAAAACCTGCTTAAGACCTCTTTTTCGAGAGTGGACGCATTGTCGAGGAGAAGACGAGGTTCTGGGGTTTCCTTCATAGGAGTTGAGGCTTGGTAGGATTCGTTATGATTATTTGGCAAGTCAGCAAATAAAATGTCATTCACCGAATTGAGAGCAGGTTGAGTTTTTCTGGGGCGCCTCAACTCTGGAGCCAAGGCAGAGCTGACGTCGTTTGCGAGCTCGAGTTGTAGTAGCCAGTTTCTGGAAGTAGGAAATGAACTGGTCTTCTCAAAAACCTTAAAGGCATCCTCATCATCCAAATCGGGCTCATATACCTTCTCATCAACGATCTCTTCCATTTCAGCATTTGTTGGAGCAACATGCACAAGCTCCTTAATGTAGTCATAATTCCTCACCTCATCGGGGAACAAAGGACCGTCAAGAGCAAGGCCCTCTTCATTATCGTTCATGGATTCATCCTCGGAGTCGGAGGTGATATCGCTGGCATTAGTAGCGATGTAGATTGCAGACTTGTCAGTTTTAAACTGAGTAACCTCTTGGTTGATCTCATTCCGAACCAAGTTTTGCTTGACTCCTAACAGACCAGAATCGGCTTTGATTGTTGTGTCGAATTCCCAGCCTCCCGGAATCCCGCTGGTTTGCCGTTGTATCCTCTGACGCTTCAATTCATTATGATAAGATTCGTTTTCGTATAAGTTAGAGTGTTTCACAAAACTATCTCTCTCTCTCTCATCTTGTTTTTTCTTCATCTCCTTCAATCTTTTCAACTCTTCAGTTTCGTCTCCTTCGACCTCATCATCATCAAGAAGGCCCCACACACTGAAGTGTTCAACTTGCGATACCCAGTTGTGAGTGATAGGGTCATACGTGACAAACTCTTGACCTTCCACATTCTTTAAGACGCGAATTAGGTTCTCCACAGTTCCATACCTTTGGGGATGTACCTTCATAGTCAATGTTGCTGGAAAGTTCAACTCAGAGAAATTTGGTGGAGAGATGTACTTTTGGTCATCATATACAACAACGCTAGGCGATTTGAAGATGAAGAGCTTGCCAAATAGCTCCTCTGCAATAGCATTAGTGTCAAAAGAAAACTTTTCAAATGTACCCGACAAATCAACTGGGAAATTGTAGGCAACTTGCCCGTGGCCTATTCTTCCAATAATGAAATCAGGCACTTGCTTAAGTTGCGAAGTGGTTAATAATGCAAGCTCTTTGAGAGGTGGATAACAGAAGTATCCGTCGTTTGATTCGGGATCATCGGTTTTGTCTTCAACTAAAATGTCATTGGACTGAACTCCATGACCTTCCATTGTTTTGGCAGAATTGGATGTCCCGCCAGTTATAGGTTCGGGAATGGGGCTTTCCTCCAATTCTGTTTCGGATAGGTCGTCATCACCAGTGGAAGTGAGGATTTTGGTCTGCTTTGCTTTGAGTACTTTATCAGCATCAATCAAATGAAACTTAGTAGGCTTCGATTTCACAACCAACTTATTCACCGAACCAAGGCTTCTTGAGGAGAAGTCCACACCGTTTGCAGTCGGTTTTTGCACTTTGAATTTGGATGTCGCTGGTAAAGGAATGTCTTTAACATAGTTGGATTGAGTGAAGACGCCTTTCAAGTTGGCCTTGTTTGTATGTTGATTGTTGCCGGGTCGGAAGATGTTAAAAGTTTGTGCCAACTTTCCAAGCAACGAGCTCTTGAACTTCTTAGTGCTTGGAGAAGCAGCTTTGTTCTTTTTGAAGCTTGCGTTTTGAGCAGGTCCAAACAAAGAGCTTGTAATGGACAGTGGCATCATTGCTTCACTAGTGTTTATGGTTGATAAAATGAAGTTTGAGCCATACACATTTGAAGCAATGGAAGCATTTTGAAGCCCATTTTGATTCTGCTGGGCATTTGTTGAAGAAGAGTTTGCAAAGAGAGATCCGGTGGGGTTAGTCAGATTCAGATTCAGATTCAGATTCCCAAAGAGCCCACCCAGAGAGTTGGAGTTTCCAAAAAGCCCAGAAGTGGGTGCAGTCGAGGATGCAGTATTAGCGGCACCAAACAATCCAGTAGGATTTGGTTTGTTCAGATTACCGAAAAGACCCCCCGATGAAGTGTTTGTGCCCGAAGTTGCCGTAGCAGGTGCTTGGGTAGTGGTGGTGCTGAAAAGACCTCCAGAAGTCGGTGCTTGGCTGGTAGACGAGCCAAAAAGTCCACCAGTAGTTGGAGCTTGACTAGTGGAAGAGCTTAAAAGTCCACCGGTGGATGGCTTCAGACCGGCAGTGGAAGAGCCAAAGAGACCTCCCGATGCTGGGGCCGTGTTGGAGAATAGGCCTCCAGAAGGGGCCGTTGTCGCAGGACCCTCAGAGACAGCCCGCTTGTTAGAGTTCCCGAAAAGCCCTCCCGAAGACGAGTTCCCGAAAAGACTGCCACCGGTTGACGAGGCTGTGTTGGTTGGGTTTGACGCCGTTTGTGAGTTCGAAGCACCAAACAAACCACCGGATGGTTTTGCTGCACCCAGGTTTCCAAACAAACCACCTGAGGAGCCAGAACTTGTGACATTGCTGGTGGAATTGCCAAACAAGCCGCCGGTAGTTCCAGCCAGGGTATTGGAGGACCCAAAGAGACCCAGTGACTGGGATTGTTGGGTCGGTTGATTTGTGCCAAACAAAGAGGTATTGGCCTGGGAAGAGATCGGGCCAGGCTGGGAATTGGAGGTTCCAAAGCCTGTGGAATTACCCCAGCTAGATGCTGCGTTCATGACTCGATTCGACGGATCCAGGGAAAGTGGTGCAGTTCAAAGCACTTGAATAGTCGAAAAAATTTATGGTGATCAAACAATGCAGGTGTGAGAGTTGAAGAGATCGAGTACGGGCGTGCGAGTACCAAAATGTGTAGAGCTATACGACATGGAGGTATAATCAAGTGATGATTATTTATAATTATGAAAGTAAAGTATATTTGAATAGAGTGATTAGGAGGTGTGTAGCGGATGTGATATATAGAGGATCTAATTTTTATAGAGGATGTGTCTTTGGGGTAAAGCTGATGGTTGATCCTTTTGTTGACCGTTATTCAGCCTACTAATACTCACCAGTGAATCTATGTACTTTATTTCAAATTAAGGTATCGATACCAAACTCAACAACTTCGTCTCACTAACTACTCCCACCCATCGCATAGGCTCATTACTTTGTCACCAGCAAAGCCAAACACTCCTCTGCACAGAACCAAAACTTGTCAAACTTCCTCAAATGCGGTTTAGCACTGAACACTGCGTTGGGGATTCCAGCATCAACCACGTAATGCGCCGCATCCTCCACTAGAGTGCCATTGTTATATGCATGCAATAACCCACTGATGGGAAGCCCGAGTGAAACCACGTATGAACTTTTAATGTGCAACAGTGGGTCCGACACGGTTCCGGAGCCTCCATCCACTCCAGACGGTATATCCAACGACAAGGTCTTGGAGCGTTGTCTAGGTTCGTTGACCCAACTCACAAGTTGCTTGAGGAAATTGAAGTCTGCACTGGCGTAAAAGAGGTCAGACAATTGTGTGGTACAGCCCTGCAACGAGTCAACAATCAACTCCACCGGGGTCTCGAGTTGCTGCAAGATGTCTAGGAGCCCCTTGAAGTCCGAGTGAACTATTTTGCCTCCGCTTTTCTCAAACAATTGGCATTGGTAGCTGACATCCTCATCACTCAAGTGCTCTTCGCTGATAGCATATGCGAGCACACGAATGCCGTGGTTGGTCAAGTGTCTGCCGAGAGCAAAGGAGTAGCTGCTACAACGGCTGGACCCAATTAATAGTAACACAAGCGGAGGCAAGTTGTGGTTTTTCCGGTTGCTGAGTCTCACAGAGCCTCCCAAGATTTTGTTCACTATCAATTTGTAAAGGTTTGTGGCACAGATCTCCGCGGAGATTCTGTTGTCCAAAGAGTAGTATTTCTGCATGATCCGCTCGATCTCGAGAAGCTGCACGGGCGAAGCAAGTGGCACGGAAGCCTTGGTGTTTTCGAAAACAAACTTGAACGAAGCGTTTTCCTTGCTAGACTCCGACACTCCACCCACAGGATTCACCGGCAGAGAATAACGCTGGGAAATGGACCCAATCTTGTCCCACGTATCTTCCTTGTTTGTTGGGAGGATCATCTCGTCGTTGTCGTACTTGTCGTTGGACTTCTTCTCCACCTTATTGTGCCCCACTAGGCGGTCAGAGGCACTCACATGGTCGTGCTTCTGGAAATCAGCAAAAACGGTTTTCTTGTCGAACATAGCCAAGTTGGCGGCAAAATCAAAGTCTTCGGACTTCTTTATATCCTGGACATCTGTGCCCCAGTCCGGCACCTTTTTGCCCAACTTTGGGGTTGCACTACGAGACGTCGACTTGGAAATCGAAATCACCGCATCATCAAGACGGGCCAATCCAGGAAGAGCAGATGTTGGCTCTGAATTTTTCTTGTTTCGGTTATTGTTATTACCTTCAGCTTCCCCTTTAGGTAACTGCAATACCTTCAAATCCTTGACTAAATGATTATCGATGCTCTTGTTTCCAATTGTAATCTGGTTTTTGTTGACATTGTTGATTAGCCCTTTTACGTGAGAGCCGTCCTTGAGTTGGAGCAAGACCTTGTAATTATTAAATTCCATTTGGAAACAAAGTACGGGAGTAGGGTCTCGGTCAGTGAAAGAATTTCAATTCGCTGCTCGATAAAAGGTTGGCTGTGCGCGTGTGCAGGACAAAGCCTTGGTGTGTAGACATTACAATAGACCGGACGGCGCCTTCGCCTCAGTCTAAGCCATTTCAATTTCGCATCTGGCACCGATGTAAGGACAAAAAAAAGCGCTTATAATTATATACATAATGCGACGTTTCAGGTGAAGATATCACTGTTGATGTAGCTCTGAGCCTCTGCGCTGCAGATCTTGGAGATTTCTCCTGCCCGTTCTGCAAGATAAGTCCTCTCAAGTTCGAGCTTCAGCCGGATGACAGAGTGCATCTGGATCTTGAGGAAATCATTTTGGTTGCGCAACTCTTCGATTTCCTCATCCTTCATCACAACCTTGTTCTTAAGGAACTTGATTTCGAACGCTTGCCGGTTGCCCTCACGCTCGAGGTAATTAAACAATGCAGAAACTCCGTTGGTCTGCTCATGCTTCTTGTAGTTATCGAGTTCGTTGTTGAGGATGGCGATCTCCCGCTTCAATGACTCAAGTGTAGTGAAGTCCGGATCCACCTTCGCGTTTCCAGGACCCACAGAGGACACTAGCTTGGAGGCATTGGCCTTGGCCTTTGTCTTGATGCGTTTGACTTGGGTGGCATAATTCAAAGTTTGTTGAGTCTCCTCCAAATCGGTGGGAGAAATGCAAAAGACCATGGTGGTCTTGGAGTTGCCCGATAAGTTCTCCTTGAGGAGGTAAGTCAACACAGAGTCTCTGTAGGGAACCACAGCATTTTTCTGGCTAGGCTGCGACAAAATATTGATGCACCGGCCAAGAACGGTCAACGACTTGTTGATTTGGTTTCCCTCCTTAAGCCTTTCAGCTTGGTTGAAAGTCTGAGTACGAGCAAGTCTCTCCGAGCCAGCCAAGTCAACAAGCTTGATGTTGGACACAATCTCTTCGATTGGGGTACCAACACCAACACCATTTTCCTCATCATTCTCCTCGGAGAACCTGGTTTGCTTCAATTTGAAAGTGAGCACTGCATGGGATCTGGAACTAGCATCATTCATCTTAGTGGAAGCCACACTTCTTAATTTATTGGCAGGCTCCAAGATCTTGAAGAACTGAGCCAAAGAGGTGACCTGCACTTCCGTTAAATCCTCAACATAAGGACCACTCTGGGGATGCTCCCGCACTCGGCACACTTTGGAATCACTGAACAAGTCTTTGACCTTTTCATTGTGGATTTCCAAGTATGAAACACTCACCTCACAATTGATCTTATCCTTAATAAGAGCGTCCCTCTGGAGCAAGATGTCCCGCACCACCAGTGGAATTATGCCCTCTTCGTCAGGCTGTCCCATCATGGTGTAGGTTTTGCCCGAACCAGTCTGGCCATAGGCCAAGAGACACACATTGAAGCCTTGGTACAAGTGCACAAGCAAGTTGTAACCACACTTCTGGTAGAAGCCTTTGTTGTCGAGGTAGTTGGACTGGCTGGTATCGTGGGACCAGATACACTCGTCAAAAGCGTAGTCTTTGGAACCCTTCGATACCTCCAAGATGGTTTTGTGAGGATCGTCGGCGGGCATTTGGACCAAGCACTTTAAGTCCTTTTCCCTCGGAAGAGAGGGCCGGACACGGACGAAGACGCCGATATTTGTGGCCGGAGGACTCGGGGAAGTCATGAGGGAGCGGGATTGGGTATGCTAGCTAATAATCGGGCACTTGTGTCGACCCTGGGTGAACTAGCGAAAATTGGTCAGTAGGCACTAAGTAGAAAAGTGAGCTGGGATGTTGCGTAGGAGGAAATGGGTCTGCTTATAAATCGCACCGTCAAGCATTTCAAACGTGTAACAATTGTGGTAGCGAACACTTAGTATGTAGTATGTAGTTATGCGCGTGAGAGCAGAGCTTTATTTACCTTATCGCGAGTCTCCATACTAAACTGCGACCATTGCAAAAGATAAGCCTAAAGACAGTTATAAGGTTTCTACGGTCTATAGTATAAATAGACTCCAGTTTATTTAAAACTATTTTGAGCTATTAATTAAGAACCCTTCTTTTTGTATGTGACTGTTGTATTTGGCAAATCGGTGTGGTGTATTTGTATCAGGCTCAATGCTCGTCTATTACTAGCACTAGTAGTGTAGCATTTAGTACCGTAGCAGATAGTACTGCACTTCTAACACTTTTCGTGCAGCACGTTTATACTGTAGCACTAAGAATTATGGTAGTACATTTATCAGCAGCAGTATATTATGACTATTCAGAAATATACACTCACTCTACTCATACTCACTGAATCATTCACTGAATCACTCACTCACCTCATAATATTTTTCTATACTGTCTCTCCATCATAGCACACCACTGAGTTGTTGACTGACACTCTAATTTTTGCTTACACTTCCATTTACTTTGATCCGGCCAATGACTAAATAAATGACTTCTAATAGTAGGTCTTTTAAACTATAAAGTACAAGTGACCATCTACTTGCCCTCAAACTGTAACTATAGAGTGTAAACTATACTACACTAAGTCATAGACTAAACACTCCAGTGTACAATGTAGACTACATATTATCTTATAAGCTATAGATATAGGGTTATCCACTCTAGACTATACACCACACTATGCAATCTGGGTACACTGATCCACCTCACTTCAGGATCTTCTATCTACCACTTCACTAACCAGCATACCCAACACTACCAAATGAATTTACGCCCGAAAATCATCGATCTCTTTGCAACTTGAATATTTGAGAACCTCTGAGAGCGACCAAGAAAATCACAGTCTTGATCTTGCTTCGAATTAAGTACGAATACATGAGTACTCACCCCGCACCAAGTAGTAGTACCAGTACAATGGACACTAATATGTGCAGCAGTCAAACATTATTGGTACCTTAAAATTATTACAGTCTATTACAGTCACAAGATATTATCATCCATATGTTATCAATATCTAGCACTATTAGTCTATCACCACATAGTTTATTACCACACTACTATACAATCTACTATAGTCTATTACCATACTACCATAGAGTCTACAGTCCACTACCACTTTTCTGTCACTTAACATGCTACTCTGCAGAAATATTCCACTAAGTGATACTCTCAAAAATATCTAGTATTGCCAAAAACATTGATCTAATATATCAGCTAGAAAAAAATTTAGTCTAGAATATATTCCATCCATGGGTAGATGTAGCAAATGGTGAGTCTAGACCTGCGAGATTCGTGCTACATGCACCCTCTGCTATTTTGGCTTGCCATGACGTCGCAGAGACCCGGGATGGGACCGGATGGGATATCTAAAATAAATATGTGGCTCATTCTGAAACATCCTAAAACGTTATGAAACATCCTGAAAAATCCTGAAATATCTTTGCAAAATTTCTCCTAGCCCCTATTTTTTCCCCTCTTATAAATACCCCAACTCATCTGGGTCTGGACCGGCCTATGCTACTGGGTGTGGAAAAGAAATCACAGTAATGCTTCGCGCAACCAGTGACCCCTCATTGCTTGCTAGCCATTCGCACCGTGAAGCAGCCCAAGCTCCCTCTCTTTGACGTCAAGCGCGGCTTCTTATGAGTCTTTAAATAAGCCTACGATTCCTTTTCTTTTGCGGAACGTAAATACTACCCTTCCTCCCCGCCATGTCGCTTCAAAAAGCCCTTTCCGGCTGCTTATCTACTCTCATAATAGTTGCCGATCTCCCGGAGAATCGCGACTCGGCCCCTATTCCAAATGAAGATGTTTCCGAATCTGTCCTCGAACTTCTACTGCGCAATAACTTGGAGCTTATCACAACTCACAACATGTCCCACGACCACCTCCTGCTATTGAAATCGTGCCCGTACACTGCCGAATATAACCGTGTTATAATCGATAAAGATGTTGTTTCTGCCACCACATCCAGCTCAGACTTGGGCTTGTTTATTGAGAATAAAGACATGTATGTCGTCGGAAAGCTCAGTCTTGAGGAAACTCCCGAAACTTCCGAGAACTCCGAAACTCCCCAAACTCCTGCTTTCATGTGCACGTTATCTATTAGAACGATGGTTGGAGATACTATCAAAGCCAAATTCCGCGCAGACGAGTCCTTACTGGATGTCAAGAGATGGCTCCATAAGGAGAACAACATCTCGTTCAAGCCTGAAGAAGACGAAGTTGTGTCTAGATATACCACTATTGGCCACTTTAAACCTTCACGGTATGCATTCTTTTCACCGGCCACCAGAACAACCTTCACGGAATCGCAGGAATTGTTGCGTTTGAAGGACTTGGGCCTTTGTCCCAGATCTGCTCTTCTATTAAGACCTGACTTCGATGAGCTGGCAATGAATGCTGCAAGGGCTGCAGATCTGCAACTGAGCCTTAAAAGCTTCTGGGCAAAATCAAAGGTCGTGCTACAGGCAATCTACCAATTTTTCGATTACGGTGTAGACGAGGCCCACCACGATTTCCAGGATATGGTGGAGGAGATCGAGAACGAGGAAACTTTTGGCAATTCGATCTTCGGAGCCTTCGCTGCCCCAGTACCTGCTGGCAAATCACTTGCGCCTACAACTTCTATCATTGAACCAGAAGCTGATCCATCGCAAGAAGCTTGCGTCCAAGAGAAATCTCAAGTCTACGGCGAGGAGGTTAATTGCAACATTTGAACTATCGGAAGTTAGATTCTCCAGCACTTCAGTTCATCAGCATTTGTCAAGTACACAATTTTCCGGTTCTATTTAATACATAAAAGGTTTTGCTCTTAGAGCATGTCGAGTGTTTAGTAGATAGTTCGCAGCAAAACACATTCCTCTTAGTCATAACTATAGATCCACCTAACCCCAGACAATTATAAGGAACTAGTTGTATAGAGTTTGAAGTTAGAAAATCAAAATAGATGCTATTTGAAAGAATGGTGATGTCTATAATATATAAGTTTTGTGGGGAAGTAAAGCCGGGATTGTCTGCAGTACCCATATCATATCTCATATTGAATTTCATATCCAGATACACAATCTACACTTTCTACATCGCCTGCACATAACTCGCTGACAGGCTAGAGTCATGAATCAATGGATTAGCCAGCTAGAAAATTTACTTATACTCCCTGGATCCAAAGGCCAATTGTGCTCGGATGTTGCTGTGCTCACGTGTGGATGTTTGGTGTCAGAGGCCCAGTTTCTGGAGCAGCCAGAGCCCAGCTGCGCTGTATGCCAGACGGAACCAGTATCGATTCTTTCAAAAATTGGCCCAATGCGGGAATTGTACCAAATTGTAAAGAAACTCAAGGCCGAAGAAGATCTAGGCCAAGTTACTATGGGTACGGACGATGGTGCTTCAGACCTTCCGGATATGCAAGCTAGAAATAAGCAGGTTCGACATGGAGCCCGCAGAAGCTCGCGCGGGTCGGTGGCCTCAGAGAAGATGAACTTGATGGGACTATTCTACAAGTTCGCGAAAGAAGAGGAGGAGAGGCCCTTGCTGGGTGTTTCAGGAAGTATGGAGGAGACTCGTTCGGAAGTGGAGGTATTGGAGAGTCCGAAAAAAAGCACCATGGAGACAGCTCTACAGCCTCCAAAGGAGAAACTGGTGGAGAGCAGTATTCTTGCAGACGCCACTAGGGACACGAGTAAGATATTGGACGAAGATAAAGAACGCAACTTCTCCCAGTGTTTCCCTTTTCATCGCAAGGTGTCGACTTACAATACGCAGCCCAAGAAGTTCTTGTTTGAAAAAGGATTCAAATTGAACCGCTTTGTATGTACTGCTATTACGCGCAGCTTCGACTCCCAGAACCAGGAGAAGGTCTTGTTCTGTCTTGTTTCGGAGAAGAAGTGGGAGCTCTACATGCATGCCTCTTCTCGCCCAGTTCTTTTGGCATGTGGAAAATTAGGTGGAGAGTATGGGTCCCGGGAGAACAATATGAAGGTGCCATCCAACTATGGGTATATTGTGCGCAGCGACTTTGCCTCGTCGAAGGATGCTTCTGATCAGAAAGATGTGGCTTCCCAGCTAAAGCTGTCGATCTATTTATCGTGTGCTCTCTCGGATAAGTACTTGGCCCTTTCTGGGACTCGGGGAGTACTTCGGATCCTAAACATCGACCCTTCCCAGGGCGAGATTGGTGCTCCTGTCTACACCTACTTGACGAACTTCCCAATCCGGTGCATTGCCTTGTCACCAGATAGTAACATCTTGGCATGTGGCATCACCACAAGAGAGAAGGTGTCTGGAAAACAACAGCCTTTCATCATTCTACACCACCTAGAAAAAGTCCGAAATTCTACTGCCGTGCAGGTGAGTCCAATCACCATCACTGTTCCGTTCCGAGACCCATTGAAGCTCCTCACGTTCAATGCTACCTCCACGCATCTATTGTGTTGTACAGTGTATGAGATGCGGTACTTTTTGATCTCGCTCCGGAACAAAAGCTCCAGGTCTCTTAAAGAGCCCCGTCTCGTGTTCTCCGATACAAGAGCACCTAAGAATTATAAGGAAAAGGTCAAAACCAATGAGGTTGATGACTCCTCTACGGAAAGTACCGATGAGGTGGATGATTTCATGGGTATTGAAGACGACGATAGAATGCTCGACAATGAGGGTATCACGGATATCAAGTTCGGCACGCCATTTTCCAATACCATCGTGATAACGTCATCTTCGCTCAAGAAAAGAACGTCGATCGTACTTAAAATTAGTGGGTACGCTGTGGATCGCCGGGAAATGTCCAATCCCAGTGCGGAGAACTTGGACTCGCAGCTATACTCCGAAGTTGCAAACAGTCTCACCCAGTCCGAATACTACGAGGACACGTCCAATGCCGAGGTTGAAGTATTGATGAAAGTGCCCGAGATCGGGTCCAATATATACGGCGTGGAGTCTTCGCCTCGTGGAAACGGTATGGTTTTTGTGGATAAGCTGGGCAGGCTTCTTTTGGTGTCTACACCTAATGCTCAAATGAACTTTGTTAATAACCCGCAGACCCGAAAAAGCGTGGTATTACTTGGCGAAGTGGCACCTGCACTCCAGGCCTCCGAGTCTGCTTCGGTATGTTTTTCTTTTGATGGGAGCAAGGTTTTTGCTGTGGACCGAAAAGGCGTATTTCACGTGTTTGACTTTACCAAGGGCCTTCCTGGTGTAGACCCAGAGGTGCTAAAATGCAAGATTATTAGCATTTAGATGCAGTGTCAACCCAAGATGGAACACGTAAATAAAAACGAAACAATTTGTCCTGAAACAAACTTTTATTATGACTAATGTTTCCTAAGACAAATTTTGTCCCAGACAAATTTTTCCTAAGACATCAAATATACATGGCTATTGTAGGAAGTGCCGTGGCAGGCTGTGCGGCTCTCGAACCATGGCAGAAGATGCGGCTCTCGAGCCTTGGAGATGGGGATGGAGTGCATAGTAAACGCACACATGAGCTGGTCATTTTTTCTGGCTCATCCACAGTTACTCCTCAACCACTTCAGCCATGTCAGTTCCCCCTGTTTCAAATGACGCTTTGGATTTGATCGGCAATACGCCGCTCATCAAGTTGAACAAGATCCCTCAATCTTACGGTATCAAGGCCAAGGTCTACGCCAAGGTGGAGTTGTTCAATGCTGGAGGCTCCATCAAGGATAGAATCGCCAAGAACATGGTGTTGGAGGCCGAGAAAACCGGCAGAATCAAGCCTGGTTACACTCTTATCGAGCCAACCTCCGGAAACACCGGTATTGGTTTGGCCCTCGTGGGTGCTGTGAAGGGCTACAGAACCATCATCACTTTACCCGAGAAAATGTCCAACGAGAAGGTTTCTGTGTTGAAGGCCTTGGGTGCTGAGATTATTAGAACCCCTACTGAGGCTGCATGGGATGCTCCCGAGTCTCACATTGGTGTGGCCAAGAAGTTGCAGAAGGAGATCCCCAACTCGGTGATTTTGGACCAATACACCAACGAGGCCAACCCTATGGCCCACTACTACGGAACCGGTTACGAGATCTGGGACCAGACCAAGGGTAAGGTCACCCACTTTGTTGCTGGTGCTGGAACCGGTGGTACCATCAGTGGTATCTCTAAGTACTTGAAGGAGAAGAACCCCAAGGTGCAGGTTATTGGTGCCGACCCTAAGGGTTCCATTTTGGCCCAGCCCGAGTCCTTGAACACCTCTACTGACGGATACTTTGTGGAAGGTATTGGATACGATTTCATCCCCGACGTGTTGACCAGAGACTACGTTGACTCGTGGATCAAGACCGATGACCGTGAGTCGTTCAAGTTGGCCAGAAGAATCATCAGAGAAGAAGGTATCCTCGTGGGTGGTTCTTCCGGTTCTGCTTTGCAGGCTGCTTTGCAAGTGGCCAAGGACTTGACTGAAGATGACACCTTGGTGGTGGTGTTCCCAGACTCCATCAGATCTTACTTGTCCAAGTTCGCCGATGACGAGTGGATGAAGACCAACGGTTTCGAAGTGGAGGAAACCAACCAGGCCGCATCCAAGACCGACGATTTCTTGAACAACAAGACCATCAAGGACCTCGTTGCAGGAAAGCCACCTGTGGTGACTGTTACCCTTGCAGACACGGTGGGCAAGACGTTTGAGTTGTTGCAAAGCAATGGCTTTGACCAGTTGCCAGTGTTGAGCCAAAATGGAAAGTTGGTGGGTTTGATTACTCTCTCCAAGATCTTGAAGTCGTTGTCCACCAAGAAGGTGCAAATGACCAACTCGATCAGAAGCGTGTTCTTGGATTTCACCAAGTTGGCCGACTTTGAAAAGTCCTTTGACATCTCCAGGCAATCTGGCTTCACCAAGAGATCGTACCAGGCCATCACCTTAGAGACTCCATTGAACTTATTGAACAAGTTTTTCGAGACCCACTCCAATGCCATTGTCACGGACTCGGAGTTGAAGCCTGTGCAGATCGTCACCAAGGTCGACTTGTTGTCCTACATGACCAAAGAAATCACCTACTAGCTCACCAAATATTAATACACTAAAGAATCATTAGAGCTGCAAGAGCCCAATGAAATACACCACGTCATGAGAACGTTAGCCCCACTACGAGAATTTCCATCTATTGCCGCAATTCTCGCACGTGCAAAATGTTGTCAAAGGTTCATCCGCAGACCGGGTCTGCATCTGGTAGTAACTAACCTTCTTGTGCTTACACTTTCCACACGTGAACCGGTCGGTCACGGCTCTCTTTTCTGTTGCACCTTGAGCATCGAAGAGGTTTTGTTTCTGTAACTTTTCTATTTCTTGTTTCAATGCTTCGGGGGCCATTTCGCTTGGCGTCATCTTGATGAAGCCTGCAGGAGTGATGTGTCCATCCAATAACCGGCCACGCAAGTCGGGGTTCTTTTTGTTCCTCAAGTTCATGGTGAAGGTCCGCAACTTGTTCCGGTAGCTGTCATTGACTGCAGAGTATTCTGCTTTGTAAACCTCTATCTCGATTTCCTTGGCCACATTGATGATGGTTTTACTGTCATCATTTCTGTCAATGGCCAATGCGGTGTATAAAGCACTGACAGAAGCATTCCGGGTTGGGTTATCGTATAATGTTGTGTTGACGCCGTCAGTCTTGGGGTTTCTGGGCCCGCTGTGGAATTTGCTTTGAGTAGACCCTGCTTCGGGCCGGGCTGGCTTGTCTGTAGAGGAGGGTGCCTCTTTGGGAGAAGCCTTTTTGGAGTTCTTTTCGTTCTGCACCACCTCCTTCCACTTCTTGATCATTTTCTTGACCAAGCCGCTGATTTCGCTATTGTTGTTGGACCGGAACTTGTTTACGGCCACACCCACTTTGGTCTCTCGCAAGAGCTTCTCGGAGGGTTGCACGCCATCATTCAAGATGTTGAGCAACTTTAAGATGGTCGCGTCGTCCGTGGACTTGTCCAAGTTGGACACTGTCGACTTGATCTCTTTGACTTCCATTGTGCTTGTGAATTGGAGATGGTGAGAAAGGCTCTTCACTTTAGAAACTTGGGCAACACACGACCCCTTCCCTTTAGCCCAGCAACTCCAAGTACAAGATATTCATAACATGACCATGCTGATGTTTTCACATCGAATTTAGTTCCTCCCTCTTGGCTTCATATCTTGACTCACGGCGAAACCCATCTTTGGTGTAGTGGTGTATGGTGTGCGATGTATAGAAGCAACTGGTAGTTTAGAGAGTACTACGCGACAATACAACTCCAAGGCCCTCTGTCAATATGCTGAATGAAGATGCGGTAATCTACCTCGGCTCAATACCGTTCGATTATACTGAGGACCAGGTCATGGAGATCGCCAAGTCCGTGGGTCCTGTGAGTGACTTGAAGTTGGTCTTCGACTCCACCACCGGCAAGTCCAAGGGTTCGGCCTTTATCAAATACTACGATAGGGAGACAGCGTCGTCGGCAGTGAGAAACTTGAATAACATGAATGTTGGCAACCGGTATTTGCGGTGTTCTCTAGCCAGTGATAGTGATGCTTTTGATAAAGTGCCCGACTTCTCCAACTACAATAAGTTGCCTCCTTTACCGCTAGGAGTGCAGCTTTATCAGAACCAAAACGCACAGCAGGGCATTTCTGCCGTCTTGTCTTCGCTAGATCTGCAGACAGCGTCTCAGATGTTGAAGGAAGCCCGCTCCATGAGTTTGGAGAACCCCCAGCTTATGAAGAAGCTCTTGGACCAGTACCCACAACTCTCGCATGCGTTGGTGGAAACAAGTCTTATGGTCAACGTGACTACGAAAGATTTGATTCAGTTGTGTCTCAATAGAATCGACCCCAAATTGGATTACTTGACTACAGCTCACGTGGAGTTGTTACGACTGGTGAATGCTTTGACGGCGGAAGAGTTGGCTGATCTTGATGACGACAGAAAGAAGGTTATTGGAGATATCAAGAATGAAATCAGCAAGGGGTCTTATGGTATTATAGATTAATATGGGCCCTTTGGGTCATAGATTAGGTATATATGCATTGATGAATAATTAATGAGGTTCGCTGTAGATAAGTGCTCACCATGAATTATTGACTAAGGAATCGGTTATTCGATGATCAAATACAGTTCCAAACTTGCAAAAATTGTTCATATTGCACTTATTTTGTGGCTTCTCAAAAAGTTTCACGTATTAACACCCTTAAATCTCATCTTACCGCTTAATAAACTATGCAATTTCAAACTCGTTATATTCCGATATAGTGTAACGGCTATCACGGTTCGCTTTCACCGAGCAAACCCGGGTTCGACTCCCGGTATCGGAGTTTTTTTTTACACCGCTCTATCGCTGAAGGATGTTTGGGCTTCGCGCCGTGCACATTTTACTCACAAAAGTATTAAATTTCACTGTTGTTTCACCATGCAACGAAGAGGTCCGCCACCCCCCAGGGTCCAGAATCCGTCTTCAATTCTATACATAGGCCTGTTGCCTTTTGAGTGGAACGAAAGCAATCTCAAGGCCGTCGTGTGCGGTGCAGGGAACGTCCTTGATGTTCGTCTTGGTTACGACCACGCGGGTAAGAATAAGGGATACGCCTTTGTGGAGTTCGAAACGCCCCAGCAGGCACAAGTGGCAATGCAGACTTTGGGAAAAGTCTCCTTGATAAACCCTCAGACTAGACAGGTGAAAAAGCTTCGCATAGAGTTACTGAAGGAGGGCTTCAGAACCGGAAATAGTGATCACAAGACCATCATTCCTCTAAATACAGACGACGTTCCTCCCGGCGTTCAATTCCCTCCTGAAATCTTGCAGGCCAACCCTAGCCTTAACTCCGCTAGGTTTGGAGGGTATACTGCCTCAGACCCGCATGCAAATGCCCAGCCGTCCATGATACAATCTCCGGCCATGGTCAACCCAGGCATGACTGCACTCTCTAGTGCCCCTTTTCCCCCGAGCTTGGCTTCTCTTCCCGAGAAACATTTGAAGGCCTCGCAGGTTCTTCCCCAAGTTCCCAATCTTCCTTTTGCAACGCCCGACAAGATCAACGAAACCTTAAGCCAGATTCCACCGGCGCAACTCATAGAATTGATTGCCAATCTAAAAAACATTATTGGCGGTACGGGTTCTGCTCGTGCGGCAGAAGTGTTTCAGATATCTCCCCATCTTGCTACTGCTGCTACACAGGCGCTTTTGCTAATGGGGTTTATCAATGAAGATGTTATTGCCGAGGCTATGAACGCCGGCGTCAGTGCTCCTGCGCCTGTTGCCCCGCCACATCAACAGTTTGGTGCTGCCCCACAACCTGGTGGATATCCTCCACACCAACAGCAACCGCCACAAGGCTATGCCCAGCCACCACAGGGTCAGAGGTATGGTGGTGCCGGAGGCCAACGCTACGGCCAAGCGGAGTTGCCTCCCCCTCCGCCACCTTCAACCAATGGCTTCCAAAACCAGAACACCAGCCAGGGCAGATGGCCCGGTCTTCCCCTCCTGACGCAAATGAAACTTTCCAATGCGCCTCCAGATCAGGTGGATATGATTGTCCAGGTGTTGAACTTGACTCCCGAGCAAATCAGCTCTTTGCCGCCTGACAGGCAAAGTTTGGTTGCTGGAATCAGACAACAGTACATGTGAAGATGAAATCTGGAGATGGGGGTCTCGAGGATCGTGCATATTAAATGTTGAAACTTATATATTAGATATGGGCAGCTGAGCCCATGCACCAAGGTTTCAGCCTGTAACTCTATCAGTCTTACGTCATGTTGCGATCAAGCGAAGACAGACTGGGTTTATTACACGGAGGATTCCTGTAGAACTAGAACATCTCTCATTCAACTTTTGCAGACTAATTCTCTCAATCTTGCATTAATTTCATGTCGAAGTTCAGTTATATATCTACACAATACACTTGCCTCGATAGTGATAGAGGTTCTGTCTGCACCCTAATAGTTTCTGTAGAGTACGGTGTATTCTTGGATCCAATGTCCGAATTCTCAATTCAGGTGGAATATTGTGTTAGACGTAAACACGTGAGGGTAGGTTACTATAGGCAATAAGTCTAGGAACAATAACCAATACTAAAAATGATTGGGCTTCTCTAAGTGCGGGGAGCCTTTCTATGACTCATGCTTCTAAAAATATTATGGCCCCAAAAAAATAATGTGTATTTTGGGTGATGGGTTATGCCCCACAAATTTCTGCGCACCAGCAGGAGGCTTGGCTTTGGGGCACCTCCTAACGGCCTTTCACTACAGAACAATGAGTCCACCAAAACACGTGCACTTCCAGTAGTTTTTATCTTGTTAAAAAAAAATTTCTATCCTAATAGCATTGTAGAATTTCAATTCATCACTCTTTAACTATTCCACATCCATTCCCTAGAGACATACTAGAGATATACTAAAGGCCGCCAACGTCATAAGGCATTCCTGTATCGGTACCGCGCCATGCCGTGCCAGGTGCATTGACCAGAACAATCGGTAAACAAGTGTTAAAATCAGAGGAAAATATGGATTTGCTGGATTTCTAGTTTTGGAAATACTGGACGTTTTGGACAAAACGGAAATCCTAGTCTTAAGACAAATTGGACATACCCTAGTTTTTAATCGTGACGTACTGACATATTGACATAATGGACCTTACTACGACTGACCTATCTCTTCACTTGGCTTAAACGTTTCTGAGCTTCAATGTGAATGAATGTAATGGTGTACTCTTTTGATGTGACCAGAATTGAATTCTATGGTGGTATGAAGTATTCCCCCAAACATAACTAGGTTCTACAAAGTCGTACGTTGGTTCATACTATTTCAAGATGTACTCCAATAACTCTGTGGTGCATTTTCCAAAGAAATATATAAATATTTAATTTGCAAACAATTCCAAATATGTATATCATTTACTATAACTACACTATAGACCTATACTACTAATAATACTACTAATAGGGATAAATACTGTACCACTAGAGATAGTATACTAAAGTGTACTACTATACTAGTGTAGTATGTTGGATTATATGATACATTAATACTCAGTATACAGTGTTTAATCGCAGATGATATCTCTTAGAAGTCCCATTGTAACTTCTATAGACTATTTTGGCTTCGAGGGATAGGGATGGTCGTATTGAAGTCCCAAGGATGCTCATAATCAGTGCAGGCTTTCGACGTTTGTCTAACCGTATATATGTTGTTGCATATACTACAATGGGAATTGTGTTTAAAATACTCAATTACTAGATATACTACATACTAATTGGATATGCTGCTGTATATCACTGTTTATAGTATTAGTGGACATTCTGCTGGACTATCTATTGTCAGTCTTGGAGTATCAACCACAAAAACATATTGGCCCTAGCATTCATAAAATGAGATTAAAAGCCCTGATTTGAAGAGTTTTGACTTTCAAAATCACAAATTTTAGGGACTAACCAGAAGGTAACTTCCATGTGATAGTTTTAATTTGTCATGAAACTAGTTCGAGTCCGAAACTACTTGGAATTGTAGAACATACTGAAGCCTGGTGCCCCCACCTTTTCAAAAACTAAATATTGGGGCATTAAGAAGATTTAAGAGAAAACCCGTGCATCAGGGAAGGTCATTTTATTGGCTTACGCTTGGAATATGTAGCGTGGATTTTGGAAATGGGTCGCGGCTGCAAAAAAAGACCCGTACACCTGTACACTCCCGGCACTTTTGGCCTTCCATGCAAAAGCACAATTTATTGAATTGAACTTATAAAGTTCTGGTAATGACATATTTCAATTCCAATGATCACACTTGTGAAGTTGTAAAGTGAAAGTGATGGGGTTGTGTGAGCCTGAGCACGAGTCGTGTGCAGTTTCGGTGTTTCAAAGCGTCAGCGGAAAAAACCGCCGATAACTAAATTTCTGTTTTTACTAAAAAATCGTTAACTTAATATTTACTTTTTTATTAAAAATAAAATTATGACAGGTATCTGTATCTCGATATTGAAAGGGTCTTCTCTTGTACTTGAGTACTGAGGAGAGAAATCATGATGATATTATTGATTTTACTTAAGATTTTACAATATCATATTTTCAGCTTATAAAGCAAGTCATCGACTTTCATTTGAATTTATGACTGTCTACTAATGTCTATTAAGTTAGTATGAGTACTATAGACTGTAGATTCTTCATTACTTATAGTACACTATGGGGTGGCTTATATATCAAGAATGGTAGAAACACTTTTATAGGTATAATGGTGTTTTTTTTACGGCATACTGCAATAGGGCAGTTTTGGAAAAGAGGATTATTCCCTGAAAAAAACAGAAATTCTCCAACTTTTACACCCGAAGAAACACGTGAAAAAGTACCAGCACCTTTTGGTCAATGGTGACGACTCAAAACAGAACCATCCAAGGTATAAGACATCGATTTACTGGGATCTTGTCTATGTATCTCTCTTTTATAGCCCTGAAGTACACTAATTTTTACGAATGGGACCATTCAAGGAAGTCGGCTTTGGTCACTAAGCCCGAGACCATGGCTGAGTATTTGTGCCAATTGCCTCCGGCAAAATTTAGGCAAAAGATTATGTGGACCAGTAGCCCATTCTTGTCTATACCTAATTCTCTGTGTTTGAAGATCTATACTTGAGCTTTGATAGCGTCAAAGTCAACTCCAGGGACCACTGGGGTCGTTATTCAAGCACGAGGAAGAGTAACGGAAGAGCCCAAATGAGGCATCGGATGGTTCGGAACCATAAAAACTAACTATCCATATTTTAAATTGTATTATATACTATCACATCTAATCTCCAAGTCGCGAGGGATTTGGAGAAGAAAAGTCACTTTTCATACAGTCCAAAATTGAAACAATCGCCTTTTAAACATACCTAACACCTGAAATGGTTGATTTAAAGTTTAGCACACAACGTGAGTATCCTGCATAGAATGTTGATCTCTAGAGCAAATGTATAGCAAGGAGCGTTGAACTTTGCAGATGTTCCAGCAAAGGATAACCAAGGAAGTGTTGTAGTCTAGCACTTAAGTGTTCTCTGAAAGTGGTGTAGTAGTGATGTAGTATATGATAATCTAATGTAGCACAATTAATAAGTAGTGTCTAATAACAATATGAGCTTTCATGCCACATTAGAGATGGCTAAGACACCAGGACATGAATATTTCCGGGTTAATTGTTACTTATAATTGTATTGGAATATTCAAAAAAGAAACAAAGGCAACGTGATTCGTGTTAAATTTGTGTTGGTACGTCAGGTACTATGCTTACTATGCTCATTTGCCGATGAGTCCCCAGAGGGAGAAATCGGACTACGGAAGTAGTTGACAGCGGGGTCGCGCAGTCAGCCGGTGGTTGCTAGGTGCGTGGGGAAAACATCCCACAATTTCTCCTGGTACCTCGTATTATGACTGAGGCAGGAAGTTTTTGGAGAGGCCATTGTTAGAATTTTAGGGTTAGGCTTTAAAGTACCTCGATAATTAGAGCACCACCTATGATGGATCAAGCACTAGGATTCTGGGTACTTTGAAATGAACAGTTAGCCAATTAACTTACCCAGTATTTAGAACCCATATTTAGAACCAAGCTCTATTATGCTACCCTGAATGGCACCCTTCTCAACCAGCAGCTGCTTTTTTTCATCTGATTTTCTTGTATACCGTTCCAAAAATGTAACGAAAGAAATGCATTCATTGCCTGAATTCAACCATTGTAGAAAGTCAAATCCAAGAGAACAACCTTCTGGAAAGAAAAGAACCGGTATAATAATACTTATACCATACACTATGACCTCTTGGCATACCTTATAGCCTGGGAGTATTACACTAACTTTTTTAGTATTGTCTGGTACTATACAAGATCACCCATGCAAAGCTACTAATTGATTTGAGTACTCTATACCCCACTAGTACTATACCCTATTTTGCACAGGCGTGGTACACATGAAATAATGGGACACTCACTCAAAGGTTGATTTGTTTGTGGAAAACTGACAAGGTACACCTCGCACTCTTCACCTGGAGGCGTGCACATCTCAATTTCATTCCGACAGCCATTGCGTGTGATGATAGAATATGTTATTCCAAAAACAAAACAGAAAGGAATTTTCTGGGTTGGGAAAAGCAAAGTGATAGTTTCTTTTCAATTTATTTTTTATCTCTTTTTTTTTTGGTTTATTTTTTGAGTTTTATTTTCTTGGCTGGTACTTATAGACCCAATCCCCATTTCGTTTCCAAACCAAAGAGAAAATCACAAACATTCATCAATCAAAATCACAACTCAGTAAGAAAATCAATCCAAAACTGAATCAATTAAAACAAAAACCATAAAAATAAATGAATTTGCTTGTCTTGTTAGTGATCTTTGTTTTCACAGCCACATTACCCTCAGAGAACAACCGCCCATTGGTTCTAGTAGCAAAAGTAAGGGGCGAATTCCACCCGCTTTCGCCCTTGGTAAAACTTATAGATACAATGGATAATGAATTGGAAGGGGGAAACCTTGTGGGGGCACCGCCGGAGCTCACTCCAGAGGGCACCAATAAGCAACTTTATACTCATTACCGTTCTTGGAAAAAGTATGTCGTCTTTAAACATAATAAGTTGTTTATATCTGTAAACAAAAAAGATAAGACTGTCCTTCGATTCAATCATGAAAGTAAGTTGGTCAATCATAAATTGATCTCCTGCAAATCTCGAGCTTACAATAGTTTGCTAAAAGCAAAAGGTACCTTGGTTAAGAGATGCGAGAAAGCTCAAATCTACCTTTTGCCTTTTGACAGCGAAACTAGGTCAATTGTACTACCTGGAAATAGACCAGATGTCAAAACAAAGACTTCCTTATCGGTTCCGCCAAATCAGCCCCGGGCCTTGTTCGCCTACGACAGAGGGACATGGCTCCCGCTCTCCATCGTTTATACGGGTCCGTATAAATATGCATATATAATGTTTTATATTATCAGCTTGAAGTTTCCAATCGAGTTTGAGTTGGATGTCGAAGGAGAAGGAGAGCAACTTGTTAGTATGCACAAAGATATCCAAGGATACGCGTGTTTTCAAGGGATGCACATTTACCTCCTTAAGGAGCCATGTAGCGAACAAATAGCTTTGGATAACAATAATAAGGTTGTTGGAAAGGAGGTGTTCGTGTGCGACAGAGGTCTGATATTTCTTATGCAGTATAACTCTGGTTGTCGAGCTGTTGATATCTATCTTTTGCATTTCGACAGAACGACAAATTCTTCCAAGTGGGATACGTCTGTTTCAAAACTTCAACTTGGACCTGAAACTCCAATAACTGGTAATGCTAGCCATAACCTTGCTTCGGCTGGGAACTCAAATTAATACAGAGTTACAAAAAAAATTGCCTTGGAGCTTAATCCAGAAACTGAAAAGTCTGAAAAAATTGAATCAAAGAATCAAAGAAGAGGACTTTAAAGGACACTAAGGTATCCCCTGTGCCTGCTTCCAAGCCCAAAGAAACCGACAAGTCAAACGTCCCGGTACTTGAATCTACGGAAGCTAAAGCCAAAGGGGAAGGTACCAGTAAATACAGCACCCAATTCAACGAGAAGACCAATTCCTTGCATACTTCGACCAGTAACACTTCGAACACGAACGAGGCTCTTTCGACTCTAAAAGGGAACAACATCACTTTGAGATGGGCCTATCCAGCTGCTAAGACGTTCAACACGTTTCCCAGACTACTATGTGGAAGTCATTGACTGACTACAACATCCACTGTCTACAGACAACCACTTTGAACATCATTGTGCACGAGGAAGAAGGTGTTGCATACACCATGAATGCATGCAAAGTAGGCAGCAAAAAGCTGGCCACCAGAGTATGCTGTTGTAATCTCTGCAAAGCAAGTAAGGTATACCTTTAATAATAGAGTTATTACCTAATCTATTACAAAAACACTTGTCATGGTTTCTTTAAATCTCCACTATTCAAGAATTTATGAAAAACAAAAATCAAACAGAAGGCTCAAGAATTGCAGTCACTAAATATTGAAAGCTTCCTCTTATAGCAAGAGGAGTTCGCTAGCCATTACAGTCACCGAGATCAGAGTATTCATATGAGTAGAGCCTTTCTATAGAAACACAGTCTGAAAAAAGACTACAATATAACATCATTGTATGAAATCATATTCGCAGCCCAAATTGCGGCCTTGAAGTTCATTGTCTCCCAATATCCGTAAAAGCATCAATTGCAACCCATAGGTCCCTAAATTCGGATCATTAGTCAACTTAAACCTTGAACTTAGCAACCGTAGGTTTACTAACACTAGAGACCAATGAAGTGGAAGAATACCGTTCAGCTTTCACGGCTCTCGGAACTGAGGTGCTGATCACCTCCACATCCTCTTCGTCGGTGGCTTTAACTTGGGCCATTGAAACCTCCTTGCTCTCCAAATCAATGTTTAAGTAGACATTTCTGAGAAAAGAATTTTCCAAATTAACAGTTGGATATTTAGAATCGTCGTCATACGCCAAAACTCCTAAGTAACATGTGCCCTTGCTAGCTCTTTTGACCAAACGGCTTATTGAAATCTTTAACTTAATGCCAGAAAAGTCGTAGACTATGTTTCCCGTACTGT
Organism: Metschnikowia sp. 01-655c1; assembly: GCA_002370185.1. Lineage (NCBI taxonomy): Eukaryota > Fungi > Ascomycota > Pichiomycetes > Serinales > Metschnikowiaceae > Metschnikowia > Metschnikowia sp. 01-655c1. The sequence continues at coordinate 134,832 of NKZO01001508.1, forward strand.
TCCTATATCCACAATCCACCTTGTAAACGCCACCAGATGTCCAATACTCCCCCAGAAACAGCTCAACCAAAGCAAGATATACATTTTTCGGGAATGTCTGATAAGAACCACCCAATTGTAAGTTGGCTCCGATTGGCTCATTCAAAAGGAACACTTTCTGGTTAAGGTTTTCCAAGTATATTTTGTTAAGAACAACAGTTAGGTCGATTCGCTTGGACGATTTGTATACGCTCACCATCGGAACTATTTGCAACTTTCCAACATACCTCGCATGATCAACGGCACCAAATAGAATGGAACCATTCTCAGGATCTCCTTCGTTTAAGAACAAAGAATAGGTCATTTTTTTGATATAACCCGTGTTTTGCACAGCCACCGGGAAGGTTACATACTGCTCTCCGTTTGGCGCCTTCGTGTAAGTACTATTTACCAGACCAAGGCCCAAAACCCCGCTTTTGAACAGAGTTCTATCGACCACACCAAACATCATTTTCACCATTGTTTTTGATGTTCCAACCTTATCAGAGCTCCAAACACCTTCAGAAGACCCCGCGTTGATATAATTAATAGAAAACAGAGGACCTGCATTATAGAGCTTGAAAGTCTTCGATTTGGCTTTATTGAAGGTGTCCAAGGCCTTGCAATCGCCTGCTTCTCGCTTACTTAGACCCAAATAACTAAATATTTCTTTTTCTAATTCCCTTGCTTTGCCAGCTGCACTATTTTTCTTCACCGGGAGACTTTGTGAGTCCTTTGGGTTGTGCTCCGAGATATCACGTTTTGACTGCACCTCTCTTTTCAATTTCTCTTCACAAATCACTTTGCTGCCCATCACCCATGTATCAGGTGATAGAATGTTTACAAGAACCTCAATTCTTTGTCCTCTGGAGCCCATATAAAGTTTGGTGTAGTAAAGATTATCTCGAAAGAATAGTGGGAGACGGAAAAAACCCCCATCCCGCTTGGCCAAGTCAGAGCTCCTGTAAGAAGAGCCACTCACATGAGGCTCTCCGTAAGGAAGTGGGGAGTCCATTTGGAAGTCATTTTAATGTTTCTCAGACGGTTCATCGATCGGGGATAAAAAAGCAGACGAGGCCCTTACCACTGAAGGCAAAAGTGAGAGATATTTTGTTAACATTTTTGATGGGTAAGAAAGACATAGGAGTGTGGGTCCTTTATATACTTTTGAAAAGACATGCTTGATACAACATCACCACCTCTTAAAAAGCCTGCTCGAATTTCCACTTGACCCCAAGTGGGAGATCCATAAGCCTCCTTGAATCAATAGACTTCTTGGTATCTTCCACGTAATTAATTTAATAACCCGAAACCCCCACAAAGCCTTGTGAGAATATTAAGCTTTAATTAAACTTTAATTAGACTTTAATTAAATTTTAATCAACTATTGATAGCTTAATGTATGTATTTGTTTTCTTATTCCTTACTTGGATACCAAGTTAGCAGCGAAAAGCAGAGGAGATATTTGAACATACTCAAATTTCAGGAGCTCAGGTGCTAGAATCCGAAAGACAAACAGCAAATATCAGTAGAAGGCAACTATAAAGGGGTTTTCGAAATCCGCCTCCCCTTTCAAAATATAACGAGTAGTGTATGATGCCTCACTTAACAATTTCAGGGAGATCTCTTGTGATAGAGGATTAATTTCGGAGACATGTGATAAAAACAAATATTAAAAAAGCAAATTTGTGCCCCCCTTATAAAAAGAGCCCTACTCTATATTTTTATGATCCAGAGAGTAGAATAACGGCCAGTTTTTAGAGAATCTATTGGATATGGTGCCCAAATATCAAACCAAGTCTGAGGTCAGAATGGCTCATCAAATAGAGGTTAGGCTTGGGTACTATGTGCTTTTCCAGGGACCATGGTATTACTTGAGATTTCTAAGAAAATAGAGTCGACTTTTGAAAATAATGTACAAATGTGCCCTAAAACTCGGGACCGCGATGCTATTGTTCATGTCGCCGCATGATCAATATCACATATATTTCAGGCAACCCATAATTACTGGAGTTTACAGGGTACTACCATGCTTACATAGAATTAGTAGTTTAGACTTAGTACTATAGAATTAGTACTATACGTCGAGTACTATAGAATTAGTGGTATAGATATACGAAACTTCTGTGAGTCCCCAATACTCAGGCCAATAATTAAAGTTATATGGGCCAGGATGATCCGATATACAAACCCCTTTGATAACACATAATAATTAATCTTATTACGACTTCTGAGTCAAGAACGACTTCTGAGCCAACCTTACGGTAGTCTCAGTTATGATGGGTATGATATATACAAGTAGGGTTGGAGATCCCTTGACGCACCAAAAACCTACACCGTAGGAACTTGAAGGGGAAGAGAACAGCTGTAGTTTAAGCCCGATTTGAACCATGACTTGTATAAATTAGATTGCGTTACCCAAAACAAAAAATCACTCCCCTCCTATAGCTCATATTCGCTCCACTAACTATACTGATAATCAAAAACTACTATTAAATAAATTACTATACACTAGATTACTATGCACTAGACTATTATGCAACCCTGTTATGAACTACGGTAGGCTAGAGTAGTTGTTTAGAGTAGAGTAGAGTATAGTAGAGTAGAGTGCTGTGGTGTAAAGTACTGGAGCTTACTATAATTACTGACTTAGACTGGACTCCTGTACTATAGTAAGCTCTTCACCACTATGATATGTTATACTCTATTATACTGCTCTATATGATTTCTACTACTAAAGTGTTGTCTGTACTATGATCGTCTATACGGCAATTCAGAATATGCACTTCCAGTCGCGTGAGATGCGCGGGTCCCAAAGATCGGGGCCTTTCAAAGGAGGCACTCCGTTTCTCAAACATTTGTGCTTCGCAGCAGAAGCTATTGTCTTAACTATGATCCAAAGACTAGGACTGTGGTGAAGAAGGATGCTGCGTTGGCCGATGAATTGTAAACCAAGTTGGGGAGCCATTCATTTATTTCCACACATCAAATCCTTCATATCCCTTCATCTTCATCTCCACTCATTCAAACCTTTTGATTCATGCACTTTTCACTAATCACTATGTTAACTTGTCAGTGTAATTACTAATCAGAGTAATCGCTGTTCATAGCAATAACTGTCCATTATGAGTCAATGTGATGACTACTCATTCATTTCATCTACGCCTTCATCTACGCCTTCATTTAATCATTCTCATTTCTTCCTTTCTTCGTCCACATTCACTCATTCACTAATTATACTACTCGCCACAGCACAAAATTTTGATCCTCTGCGAAGAGTTTTGATGAGAAAAATGAGTCCTTTTTTGGAGTACTTCTTCGGGTGCTTCTTATCGGTCTTGGAATTGATGAAGTTCTGTGTACTGAACAATTTGCCCGGGAGAGGGTAAGCTTGTCCAGATATGTCTGCGTTTTGATGTTGGTATCTGTGTATCCATACCAGACTAAAAAGGGACCTGGGTAGTAACGTGTAATGTTTGAATCTGTTACCGTGAATAAAATCTGCAGTAGCGAGTAGTTACAGGACTCTTAGGTCAGAAGAACTGGTCCTTGAAAATTGGAACAGAAAAATTAGCTGAGTAATGTGACTATGGCAGGGAGTATGGTGTTAGCCTTAGAACGTGAGGATTGAGTACCATAACTAAAGCACTAGTGTTATATATGGGTTACCACAGATACTCTGTTTACTATGCTTATTCGCCGGTGGTTCTCCAGAGCGATGAATCGGGCTGCTTAAGTAGTTGACAGCAGTGCGGCTTAGTCAACCGGTTGTTGCTAAGTCCTTGCGGAAAAACTCTCCACATTCCATCCTTGTACCTCGGTTTTATCACATTTCCTCTGGTACCTCGGTACATTGATGACTGAGGGACGGCGTTATGGAATGGCCATTGTTGAGATTAGACAGCCGAGGCTCAAAATACCTCAATAGGTAGAGCACCACCTATAATGGATCTAACCAGGTGTTATGTTCTTTAATACATTTATGCCTTACTAATCCTTTGCTCGTTGATGGTTCCTCAAAGAGAGGAACCGAAGTGGCATATACAACTTTGAGAAAAACGTGTTACCGGAAAACTCTCCACTAGAACAATGGTAAGGATTGTTCTAGAATATTCGAAAGAGGACCATCATAGCACTTCATGCAGCGATGGGATACGGCGTTTGGAATGGCCATTGATACGGTCGGACAGAGTAGGCTTCATGAATCCTCTATAGCCAGGGCCCTGCCTATCGTGGATCTAACACCAGGCATGAGATATGTAATGACACGATCATTTACTTATATATATATATATATATATATATTAAAGCAATGCTTTTTTGATTACCGAATGTACCGTATAATGAATTGGAAAGTATGTATGCAGAAACAATATTCAATTCAAGGAATGATTACTAGAAGTCGTTGGTTACTACCCCTCCCAACAACTGGACCTTGATCAAGCCAAGTATTTAGCAGCGCGAAACTCTACAGGGTATGTCACACGCACTACGACAGCCAACCACTTTTCTTCCACACCATTGGTAATCCTGGTCCACACATATATTCAAGGTCGATACATTTCTTTGGTGCTCACAATGAATGGTGCTTTTGGAAACGGCTTGTTCAACTCCACGCTCATAGAAACTGATCTGGATGGGAATATACTCAACAATGCGGAAATGCCCCAATGGTTTCGGGAAATGGTAGATCGGGCCTTCGCCAATAGCGGCATACGGAGGCACAAAAAGGTGGCGTCCAAGGATGCAATTGCTTCCTTAAAGGACATGGCTTTGGAGGATTTGTCCGATAAAACATGCCCAATCTGCTACGATCCATATGTCAGCGAGCAAAATAAGAAGAAGAAGTTCAACTGCGGCAGCTCCAGCCATAGCGACGGCGGCAAAAAGGCTCAGATCTCCCAACTAGATGAAGCCTTTGAGTTAGATTGCCCTCAAGGTGCTAGGTTGGATGCTCTTACCGAACCTCTTTCGGAACTGGGGCTGGTGGTCCCGTCCCAGAAACTCGACTCCAAGTTTAACGACCCATCATTGCTCTTGCCCGTTGATTCCGGTGCAAATGCTCATATCCGAGTGCCCCCAGTCAAGCTTATAACCAGAGACCCAATCACACAACATGATATGTTCCCGCAATTGACTAAACTGAATCCACCTGTGGTAGAAGCTTCCAAGTGCCTGCACACTCCCGTGGCTATGCCCAACTGTGGTCACGTCTTTGGTAAGCCATGCATCATCGAGTGGTTGAATGGCCACGTGAGTTGTCCACTCTGCAGAAAAGAAGTTGAGTCCCTCACTGAATCCGATCCGATATCGAAGAAGATTGCGGTGATCAAAGCTAACTGTAACTTTCTATTTATCGACGATAGAGACTTATTTATACAGCACATTGCCAGACATCTGACGGACGTTTTGAATCCATTCAGAAAACCATTCAACCCTCTAATCACCCCATTAACTGATACAGCAGTACCTCAAGCATGGGCCACCCCAGGCTATCCTGCATCGTTAGCACCATCGAGGCCCTCCACATCTCCCGATCCTGAGCTAATAATGACCCGGAAGTTTCCTTTATCCCAATTGGCAGGAGACGCTATGATGCGGCCCAATATCAGTGCCATACCCGTAATCCGGCGTATACGTCAGCCAAGCAACACTGTCAACAACAGCAATGCGAACACTACTCCAAACACAGCTGGTTCCAACGGTGAACCAAGACCCACATAAAACTATGGTGACATAAAGCAAGCCAAAAAAGCAAAGCAAGAACAATTATTATATTGTCATGAAGCACGACTTATGATTACTTGATAAATGATTACTAGATAAATGTTTACTTGATAAATGTTTACTGGATAAATGTTTACTTGATAAATGTTTACTGGATTACTGGATTGAGTACTGAATTGATGATAACTTGGTTGATTATTGATGAGTGTTGGCAAATTGCTGACTAATTATCGACATGTCATCAATAGAGTATGGGTGATGATTTTTGTATGGCATTGTTTGATAACTTGTGGTAGCTTGGCATGTTGTCGCACGTGGTGTGTCTGCTTACTAAAGACAAGTTGCGAGAATAATGCATCATTGTGGCCAACTATGAACCGGTTCTAGAAAGAAAGCATACAATGCCGCACGCGTCGCGCCAAATATCCGCACAAGTAAACAGTGCAAATGGATCTCCATTTCTATTGTCGCTCCTTTTAGTGTATTGTATTCCAGCGTAGCGAGTAACAAAGGAAGAAAGCGAGCTGGCTTGGGCGAGGTGCGCAATCGAAGTAATTAGTGTGGACGCGAACCTAGACCAATGGACGATTTTCCTGGCATAGCCTGCGCACAGACGCCGCATCACGTGGCTACATTATGCTGCGATGAATGCTCTGCTTCACACTTATGGCACTTATTCACCAGAAACTTATGATTAAACTCCGTCTATACTCGTTGGATCATGTCAATGAACAGTCAAATACGATCTTTCATCCATCAACATAACCTGAATCTCGGCAAAAATGCTCCTGCCGATGCTAGAGGCCACCCGGCCGGCTCCTACGGAGGGGATGGCTCGAAAACACCCCGAAAAAGCCCCTTGGAGAAACGCCAGGAGAGAGCGGACTCCTCCAGCACCCAAACGAAATTCCAATGTATTAAGAGCAAACGCGAGGCTCAAAGCTCCAAGGCCGGTCCCCGCATGTTTCCCTTGAATCAGTGCACCAACTTCGCCCTTCATGACACAAAGCACTCCGTCCGGATGTCGGTGAAATATGCCGTGCAAGATTACGCGGCTAACCTGAGGCAGCTGGACTCCAGTGATGAGCTCGAGAGCAGTTATACCGAAGAAATGGAGGAACCTACCAAGAACTACACCACCCAGCCTCAGCCGTCTATCGCAGAAGACATAGAACGTGCCGAAAGCTTCGAGCTGTCCCTGGATATGGATCTATCATGCTCGCCAATAAATTTGCAGCTGCTGAATCAGTACTTGGATACAAGTATTTATGATTTGAGAAGTGGTCGAAGCTGCACGCAAGAGGTGCGTGGCTCGTCCGACTCTGTGAATTCTATGCCTTCTATATCTAGTCTCAAGCCGGGATCAAACTCGGACGAATCTTCTATTACGTGTGGTTTCAACAAGATGCTCAATGAGAAGATGTCGGTGTATATCCAGGAGAAGTTTTCACAGAGCCATCCCAAGAAGACACTCACGAGCTTTGAGAAGAAGGCAGAAACGGAGGCTATTGAGGAGGCCGTGATTTTCTGTACGAACTTGTTTCTACAAGAGTTCAAATCCTCAGATCCTGGTCTCATATGTAAAGATTTCCACGAGCTCAGGGAATGCGGTGAGCTCAAGGAACTACTCCACGATATCTTCCGGGACTTGATTGAGAAAATCGAGAGTCTGAATTTCGACCAGTTCCAGGATTTTGTCATTGAGTCTATGACCTCTAACCGGGCATCGCAAAAGACGGAGAACCCAGAGATCTACGATAAATTCGTTGGCATATGGGCTCTCAACAATGAGTCTTTCCTAGAAATCGACCTTGAGATCTTGCTCATGTATTGCGACCTGGGCCAGGAACGACAATTCTCCTACTTCACCTCCGCAGAACGATTCTACAATGAGTTGGAGGAGGCTGCAGTGAGAATGAACCTCGTCAAGTTTTTTTATACCTACAAGTGGGAATTGGTGAAGCAACGAAAGAAGAAGGTTGACAGAAATAATATTCTCAACGATCTAGATCATATGCAAGACCTTCTAGCTGATGGGATTGACAACTATTCCAAGGATCTACAGAAGCAGATGGGGCATCTCAGAATACGTGATGACCCTGGCAATAAGGCGACAGACACCCAAAGCAAGAGCCTCGAATACGTTGATTCAAGCTCCTCCAATCAAGCTGATTCCCTCTGCACATCTGCCAGAAAGAAGAAATCTCTTCGCTTCACCGATGAGGTCTGTGTGGGGTAAACAAGTTTTAACTACACAGACCTCTTTGCGGTCACGTGAGTTGATGCGAGATTTGCCAGTAATGCAAAGTCAGTATATCTGGGTCAAACTTTGGGTGCTGGCCTGAGTCCAGGGAATGTTTTGGGTTGGTCCCCAACCCTAGCCAAGACTTCCTAAGCGCGTTGCCCATTTCCGAGCTAGGCTCTACAGCAGAAGAGGAGAAGGCCTTTCGCGCTTTACAATTTCATACATCGTATAGCCGCACTCATCCATTGCTCACACATTTTACAAATTCCACACATCTTACGCTCATCACTCGTAAGGACGGCCAATGTCAGCGGGGAACCAAATGGTTGAAAAACAGGACTCGCCTCCCCAAATAAAGCAAGAGCCCCGGCGCAAGAAGCGGCGCGACGTGGGCACCTATGCCTGCTCCAGCTGCCCAAAGGTGTTTACTAGATCTGATCATCTTGCACGGCACTACCTTAACCACCTGCCAAAAGAGGTCTATGTTTGTGACTATGTCATAACGAGCCATAAAGGCTTGAAACGGACTTGTGGCAAGACTTTTGTAAGAAAGGATCTACGAGAACGACACTACCGGAGACATTTGATCGACAAGCCAGAAGAAGAAATTCATGAACCGTTGGAGAATGAAACAAACTTGAGTAGCAATGATAATGCACGAGGTCTGTCTTCTCTGGATCATGCTTCACTGACTGACCCTCAGAACCAGGGTCCAAATCCACAGTACCCTGGGATCCAGGTCCCAAATGCCCAGGAAACAAGAGTCATGGTTCTTGAAACCGGGAACAAAAACCTTCCATTACAAGGACCAAAGCAAGCACCTCCCACTGGGCATTCTCATCAACTTGTTCCGTATGCAAATCACCTTTCGGCAAACCACCATCCAGCGAATCACGGTCCAGGAAACCAACTTCAGGCGAATCATGCTCCCCCAAACCATGCTCCCGGAAACCCTGGCTTCCAGAAGCCATTTCAATTCCAACCTCCTGGCCAAGGACAAAACTCGCCTCTTTCTCAGGTGTATCCTCAACCGTTCCAGGTGCACTTCAATCATCAGCAGCAACATTTCCCACACGGCTCACTCCCAATGGCCATGCCTCTCCAACACCCGCGTGAGATGTCATCACATCCAAATATTCCCAACGTCCACCAAAGGTTCCCAAATGCTGCTAAGCCGCACGCTTATGGTCCTGAAGAGCTCAATCCTCTAGATCCCAATACTGTCAACCCCCATGACTTAATGTGCAACTATGTGCCGCAGCCGTCCAATGATATTCTATCATGGTTGTTTTTGGAGTCTCCGGAACTGAACAGAAACGAGCAGTACCATGTTCCCAATATGGGCTCCACTCCTGCTTCCATGTCATCTGATTTCAACTCTGGGAATGGTCTTCCTTCGCCTGCTAATCCTCCATACTCAAACACACGCAATATGAGCTTCCCTGAAAATAATCCAGAGCTCGGGGTTACGCAAAACTTTGTCGATCCTATGCTTAACATCGGGCTCCAGGATTTGAATTACTTTCTGAATAATGATAATCCTTTGGAGGAGGCTTTCAACCCTTCTCCGGTGAACCATAACTTTAAGCATGTGGGCCGTGCATCTGTTGTCTCCAGCTCTCCAACCAACACTAATGAATCACTGACTCCAAGATCCATTTCTGAAAAATCCCAGAGTGAATTAGCAAAGCCATCCGTGAAGGATCGACTCACGAATCATTTTTATCGTGTTAATTTGGAACACAACTCGCACTTGTATGTGGATGAACTGATTCTAAAGTCTTGGCTTGAAACCTTTACTGATGTCTCCCGTAAGAGCATGCAAAAAGTGTTTCAACTCAAGCATGAGACCGAAGGACCGTTTAATCTTGTCAACAGATTATCCTATTACTTGCATGCATATTGGGAGGTATTCCACCCGAAGTTCTCCATCTTGCACCGGCCTTCTTTCGATACCCGAACCGCACAGCCTTTCTTGGTATTTGCTATGATCTGTGTTGGTGCTATGTATTGCACGTCGCCGTCGGAGCAAGTACTGGACCGGAAGTCTTCCCCAGAGTTCAAGTTCTGCATGCTTGTGGCAGCACCTTTGCGGTTCAAGCTATTTCAACATCGGGACTTCAAAACCCCAATTAAAGTGTGGATATTGCAAACTTTGAACTTATTAGAATGGAGTGAAAAGAATTATCTCCTGAGACATATGCATGAGCGGGCTCATATACACCATGGAACAACAGTCCAATTGTTGCGTCGGTCGCCGTTTTTAGGAGGAAACCCCGAGAATACTCAGAAGCATGGAAACACTTCGTCTGCTGACAGTGGCGTTAGTGGAAGCGAAGAAGACAACTCAGACGCAGGCGTGTCGATGGATATTGATGCCAATGAAGCCATCGATAGTGATGCAAGTCTTTTTGAGAAATGGGTGGAATCAGAGTCAATGAAGAGAATCACGTTTATGACTTTCTACTTGGATATCACCGATTACATCAAGTTTCGTCATAATCCGCAGATCCCCTTCTTTCAGCTTCAATTCTTGAATCTTCCGTGTGATGACGAGAAGTTATGGGATTGCTATGAAGTCAATGGGTCTTTCAAGAAGTTGTTGAAGAAGCAAAAAAGTCTACAAAAACCTAGCTCTCTTGGAAGTAGTTCTCGCTCTTTGGAGGGTGTGAGAGCAGGCATGAACTTCCTTAGTGCACTTAAGAGGCTCATCAAGCCATCTCGACAGAATCAATCTTGCAGGAAGTTATCTATGTTCACGAGAGCCATTTTGTTCGGTGGAATCACTTCTGTGATGCACCAAGTGCAACAAGCTGAACTACAGAATAGTTTCACGTTTTTGGTGTCGAATTCAAGAATGAAAAAGAACTCTTTTTGGAAGGAGGTTATAGTCAAAGCGTTGGATTACTGTGAAGTTCAGAATGATACGGTTTACAACGCACATATTTCTTCAGATCCTTTGTTTTCCGTGCTAAAAGGTCAATGTCGATTCCCGATGTATCACCTCATACACATCATTGGCTTGTCGGATGTCAACCATTACGATATTGCTATTTTTGGAGGCTCTTCTCAAAACATGAGTGTGAAAGCAACCTTTAAGGACTACAACATTGTGAAAAGAAAATTAACCACTCTTTGGCAAGTCTCCAACAAACAAGCCAGTGATATGAGCAACTACAGAAGTGTCATTCATTGCTATTGGCTCCTTTGGGGCCTTATGTTGAAACCCATGGACGCTAACGAAAGTGGCACGGTGAATGATGCAAAATATGTGTGGTCGACAGACCAGGACTATTACGATATTATGTACCCCATCAGTGTGTCCATGTTAGTTCTTTGGTGCTATACGTTCACCGTATGCGGAGCTGAATCGTCCAAGTTCGAAGATGCAGGCTTGGACGTCCAACTGGCCGATAAGATGGATATGGAGCAGATCATCGGCTTGGTTGCAGAGGGAGGATACGATTACTTGTATCGTATCCGAGAGGAATTTAGAACACACATCCAGAATGAAGGGTTCACTTCAGACTATTTGCTTCATACTGGAAAGGGAAGCGGAAGACAGGTGCCACCACATGAAGCAGTAGTAGTGTACTGTGGCTTATTGCAAAAAATTACAAACAAGAAAAATATCAGTGGACTTTGCCTTTTGGTGGGCAACGAGTTGCTCAAAAGCCAGTGGGAGATCATCCGGGAAAACGCCAAGCTAATCATCAACTGCGGCCTCCGGTCTCTTGGTAAAGCAAGCATCCATTGCCCTGATCTATTCAATGATGTTGATTGATTCATGAAAATTTAATAATAATATAATGCATTTTACGAACGTTAATTATATTAGATAGCGCTGACTATACCACTGTAAGTATGCTAAAAAGAATCAGAAATGAAGAGAAGAGAAGATGCGGAAGGTGAAATGCGTGAGGTTAGACCAACAAAACAGCATTCACACATCCATCTCTATCTGGCTCATTGGTGACCTGTGCATACTTACCCCAAACAACCTTACCTCCGGCAGTGACCAAACCTAACTCGGATACATTGACTTCAATGATCGTACCCTTGGTGAGCACTCCCAATTGGGTGTACATGGGAGATTGTGGGTTCTTCTTGACACTCAAGATTGGAAGGAACACGGTGACCTTCAATTCAGGGTGGGTCACGTTGGCCTTCTTTTGTCTCAAAGCAGAAGGACGGATGATTCTTTCCATCTTAACGGGTCTCCGCGTGAATCCCTCTCCCACGAATGTATGCTTTGTAATCATTCTCTTCCACGACTTGGACTTGGACTTACCAGTCTTTATAACCTTGAAGGTCTCCTCTTCGGAAATACCTCTGACTTTGGGTAAAGGCACCGAGAACTTGTCTGCCTTCTCCATTCTCTTCTGCTTGATACTGGAAGAGATGGCCTTGGCGGTGTTGTTTGTTTCACGGTCCAACAAATATGTAGGCAAAGCTTCTCCATCGTCTTGTTTTGGAGTGGCGGGACCCTTGACCTTGGACTCCTGGTGAGCCTTGATCTTCTTCTTCATAGCCACCTTCTCGGCGTATCTCTTCTTGGCAAACTGCTTACCTCTCCATCCCTTCAAGTTCTGGGCGTCCTTGGCAACTCTGTGGCCCTCTCTGGCGGCCTTTTTCCGCTTTCTCTCCTCGTAATCTAAACGTCTACCATGTTGCTTGATATGCTGCTCAATATGTTCGTTTTGAGGCATGGCGGTGTTTGGTAGTAGGAAAATTCGTGGAGTAAAAAAAGATGAGATGAGATACAAGCACACCCGTACACCCACGTCACTCCCTCAGTAGACCCTACCTGCTACTACACTTTTGTGAAGGGCTGGGATTGATTTTGAGATGACTATTTGAACTCTATTTAATTCCCTCTTTGTCTCTACACTTAAACCGGACATTGCCTCTGGCTTTATCCACATTTAGTTAGTTAACTCTAAAATGTGGTTATATACAGGATAACCCCATTTCGGTCCAAAAGTGTCACCATTCAAATATTTCCAACGAGTGATTATCATTTAAGCAAATGGAACTTTTAAAAGGGTCTTTGGCTGCCAGTTGTAGTTCCCTGTGGGGACCATGTGGATACATATTTTTCGCGATGCTCATCATCTTTTTTTACTCCAACTAATCTCAGAGTTACTCTTTATACCTATAAACCCCATTCTCAAGGGCCCTACATAATGTCCACATTAGACCAGCACGTCACAGCAATCATAGCGTCTTTGAAGCAGACACTCCTGTCGGTTGAATCTGCTCAAAGCACCTATGTTGACGAGGCCGAGCTCTTGATTCCAGCCATGGTCAAGCAAGTATTGCAAAAATCCAACACAGAGTTGGAAGGAGTCTCGTTGTTAGCATTGAAAAACAACGCACTCTTATCATATCTCGAAAACTTGGTGTTGATCATCTTGGCCCATCTAGAAAGACTAGAAAACGAGTCGTCTGCTGAAGACGTCAAGGCCAAAGTGGTGGAATCAGCCATCAAACAACGTGTCACGTTGGAGAAAGGTGTCAAACCTTTGGAAAAGAAGTTATCGTACCAGCTAGATAAGATGGTCAGAGCATTCCACAGAATGGAGGAGGAGAATGCTAAGTTGGAGCAGAAAATGAAGGAAAAGGAAGTCTTGGCAGAGCAGCATGGTGTTTCAGCATCCGAGTCAGGCTCCGACTCCGACTCCGAAGACTCTGATGATGCCCTTTCTTATAAACCTGATGCAGCAGCCTTGGCCAAAATGGTGCCCAAGAACAAGAGACTCCAGGGCAACGGAAAGCCTTCTAAGGAAGCTGAAAAGGGAGACAAGTATCAACCACCCAAGATCTCTGCAGTTGCACCACCTACCAACTTCGACGACCGTGGATCCGGCAGAAAGTCAAACAGAAAACTCCAGAGTATGGAGGAATATTTGGCAGAGAACTCCGACTTGCCCCAGACAGAGAACTCCATTGGTTCTACTATCATGGACAATGGTAGAGGTGGAGACAGAACTGGAAAAGATAAGGAAAAGGACAGAGAGGTACAGCGTTACGAAGAGAGCAATTTCACCAGATTGCCCCATACTGCCACCAAGAAGACCCACAGACAGAGAATGGCCGAAAGAGTCAACCACTTTGCTGGTGAAGATTGGTCTATGTTCAATAACAAGAGGCTGCTCAAAGAAGGTACTTCTAGAAGGAAACAATCGGGATCCACATGGGATAGAGTTAAAAGACAGCGTAACTAAAACGATCGGTGTTATAATAAATGCATATCAATTGAAGTGAGGACTATGTAAGTGGAAAGAAAATCCCCTGGCCTGTTGGACTGATGTCCAGTAGTAAGCAAGTTTAAGGCTTATCCAAAAGACAGGTAATAGCGCTTGCTCTGGCTGAATGGAGAACTGTCATCAGCGCTGAAACCGGCAAGCCCGTAAACTTGGCCGGTGGAGTTATTGTATGACAAAGGGGTGGGTTGGTATTGCAGAGCTTCGATCCCAACTTTCAATTTTTGATGGCCTGCCATTTGCTTACGTCCAATGGTAGGAACTTGATTAAAATTGAAGGCCAGGTATTGTTCTGTGGCTGGCCGATGCTGACGACGCATGTATTGCGTATTATCATATACCAGCCCAGATTGCGATCTGTTGAGAAGGGAAGAGCTCATTGACGCAGAATACTGCTGTCCTGGGTATAAAACATCTTTGGTGCTCTCGAGAGCTGCCAGCGACACGTTGGCGCCTAAAGTGGCATGATTAGTATGATTCGCATGGATATCTTTTGAATCGTTCACCGGAACCAAAGGCTTACTTTGATTTCTAATGATAGACTGGCGAGACTGATTCGAAGGATTGAAATGTTCAAATTCCATATAGTTTTTTCCTTGGAAAAAAGGCTGGTTCATATGCTGTTGATAGTCACCACGCCATTCCAATGACTCTGGTTTCACTGAGGCATTTTTGAGGTTCAAGTTCGTCATTGACTGAGTCAACTCGCGAAACTGATACCGCTGATTGCCTTTGTAGGAGTCAAGAGAGTTTTCAAGGTTGGAATCTCTGAAGCCTGGCCGCTTTTGTTGAGAAATGTACCTCTGTTTTTGGGAGGAGGCATGCGACGGCTTCCAGGCATCTTTGTTAGTAGCTTTGTAATGTGGCTTGGTAGAACCGTTCAAGATCGTGTTCATTTTCATTTGGATTCTCTTGCCAAAAGGAGACGTAATCTGACAATTATAAAGCCACTTCTTGATGATTTGAACCTGTAAAGTGTCGATAGACGACTGGAAATATTCATCCAAGAGAGTGGCCAAAGCTGGTAAGATTACCCTTTCGCCCGATGATGACTCCGAAAAGTACACGCCATTAGGATTAATCAAGATGTCAATAAGAGTCTGGATCACGTAATTGCCATAAGGATCATTCACGATCTTGTTCAAATCAGAATTGAAAATACAATGAATCATGGTGAACTTCAAGTTCGAAAACGTGATACCTTCCGATGCCGGGGAAAGATCTGTTTTTGGCTTGAATTTGTACTCATTGGCGTAGCAGTTCTTCAAGAGCTTCTCGATGACATTGGACGAGAACTTCAGCGTACATAAACCCCAGATGCCGCACTTGGAGATGTTCTCAAACAACTTGACATTCACATCAATGGAGTTAGTCGAGATCAAGTACTGCAAGACATAGTTGCCGAATTGGTCATTGACGAGTTGCACGAAGTTGGAGTATTTTAAGATGACAATGGAAAACTTCACACGTTGTGCTTCATTAACATGATTCAAGCATTTCTGTAACACACAACAGCCATGCTTATGAGTAGCAACCACCAATAAATCTCGGGTGATTGCATCATATATGAACTGACAGTTTTCGGGGGAATACTTGTTCAAGATCTTTTGAATGACATGGTTTCCATTCAAGTCCTTGATCAACTCAATGATGAAGTTCAAGAGGCCCCGGACCAAAAGCGACAACTGGTAATCGTTCGACAACTTATCAATAATTTTCTGTAACGCACGCGTTCCGTGTTGATTGATGGAGATCTGAAATAAGTTCGAGCTCAAGGCTTCCATGAACTTGTTGAGAATCGACTCATCACAGTAATCAATCAACTTCTGGATCAAGTAGTTTCCAAAGGGATCGATGATCAACTCGTACAAATTGTCCTCGATGTGCTCGAAAATAATGGCGAAGTTGGCGAGTCTGGCCTGAGAATTGGGCACCGCATGCTCATCGATTCGCTTTTGTAGAAAGCGACACCCATGCTGATCCTTGGCCAACTTCATTATGTTATCTCTCATATCAGACAAGGGGGTCTTGGTCATGGATGCTAAGTATTCCTTATCAATCTTTTCCCAATGCAACAGTTGCTGATCCAACAGGTCTGGTTGGCCCGGCGAAACCTGGTTTTCTTTGTCGGACGAGGAGTCATTCGAGAACTGGAGGCTCTGATTTGGAAGGGGGTGGGCATTGGGGTCGACATTGAAGCTGGGCAAGCTCATATTGCCAGGGATCTTGGAAGGATCCCAGATTTTCATGTGTCTGGACACGTATTGAGAGGTTGGTGGGGTGGTGGGCTCGGATATCGAGGATGCGGAGTTGATGGACAGGTTGTGGGAATGTTTGATATTACGACCTTGTTCGCCATCTTGATTCATTATGGAAGGGAGTTTTTCACAAAGAAGGCTCAGTACACGAGAAGTCCACGGGCCCCAGGCTCACTCGCAGACAATAGTTGCGATGGTTAGTAAGGTAGTGAAAGGTCTTCCAAAAAAAGACACAAACTCAAAAATCAGGGAATTCTTGAAAGGTTGAAATTGGGGATCACAAAAAAGGCCGTTTTGATAGTTGAATCTCTGGAAAAGTGGTGGGGGGAATGTGGAGTGGAGTGGGTTTGTGGAGTGGAAAATGGAATGCACCAAATCAAGCAAGTTTATTCTAGACTCTGCCGTGAGTAGGAAACTTTCGGGGGCGTTACAGGGAAAACACAAGGGAAATTGGAACAAGCGTTAAACAAAGGCCTTATATGGATGGCGGATTAGGTTTGAGTTTATAGGAGCGATAAAAAAATCTCAGGTAGATTTCGTTGAGTAGCGCAGTGAATGCAAGCTGGCACGAGGCCCTACACCTTGCACACTAAAATCTTATACACTACTTCCGAAAATATAAACCCTATTTATCGTCAAAACAACACAGGACTGCACTCACGCCATCCGCTATTCCGGCACGCACTACCAGCATGAACACACTCTAAACCCAACACCCAACCCCGAATCAACTTGGGTCTTGATGGCTCTTGCTAATTGGGTAGTACTATACACTTGAGCTTATGTACGGCTACTTTTACTTTTGGTATGAGTACACCATCAAGGTGCGTAGTCAGGGGTAGAGGAATGGTCCCTGCTGAAACAGTAATGTGCCGTAGTGACTTGTTTAGGTTGATGATAGGGGTGGTCATGAATCGGACCATGGATGGGGTGCACTAGGCGCAACGCTCATGGCCGGCTTGTAGCGGGTCTGCTGCGGTGAGCACATGTCGCAGTCAAACGACATTTTCCGAAGGGGGGCTTTTTTTTTTTTGCTCTAGTGCTGAAACAACTGTGCATATTCTTTTGAATGAGCGAACCAGAGAAATATTTGGAATTCTCTAGATTTTTTGGGCCGACTATTCATGCTATTTTCGGTACCTTGGATTCTCGTCTCTAACCTTTTTTTTTTTATTTAATATTTTGGCTATGCCTATCTAAGCACCGTTTAAGCAGTGCTTTTGGGTGGATCTCTCTAAAGTTTTTGTCTAGGGTTTGAACGGATTCATACTTTTTTAATAGAGGAGAAAATGCTTTGTTTGCTGGAGAATCCACACTGTTGGTAGCCCAGTACGCCGACCGACAGGCAATCCCGCATAGTGAGGAATTCACACAGGTCCGGTTGGATTATTTTCCTGCGACCTGTCCCTAGAATGTCGCCCGCCAAGCACGTAACCGCACCATCGTTGAACTGGAGCAACTTCTAGCCCGTTCCAGCCGAACCAAATGTTCAACCCTTCACGACTGCGCCGCTTTTTCATCCCTATACTTTACTGAACACAGGCTGTGCATTGGTATAACGCTTGGTCTGCACAAAGAAATTCAAGATGTCCTCATAAAAAATGAATTCGCCGTGCGCCAAAACACTGGCGAATCGTCTTTTGATCCGGTCTTGCTGCTTGATCCTGGCGAGTTTTTTTTGCTCTTTCGCCTCCTGTGTCTCAACAAAATCTCCGGTCATGTACCCGGGTGGCGACAGGTACTTGTCCATGACCTGTGATCTACTCCAGCTGAAATCATCCCCATTGTCCCGTTCATCACTATCCCAAACAGGCCCCGCCATTTTCTTACCGAGGCCTGCCTCGGTAAAAAAATCCCGATACGCTCTTTCCTGGTTTTTCGTCATTGTGCCGAGACTAGTGTTCATCTTTGCGGCAGGCTTCCATTCGGGGTTAGGCACGAAATCATCTAACGCCCAAACTTTTTCAGAAATGGGGTTTTTTCGAAGATCGATGATAAACTTGGAATCCTTCCTCTTCGACTGGTAGTAGAGTCGAAGAAACTCCACTCTCTGAAGTGCTGTGTAATGTGGGGGGTATTTCGGCCCGCTATCAGGATTAGTCAGCAGAGGGTGTGAACCTCCAAGTGGTTCGAACTCATCTTGTGAATCAGCAACCACTCCTGGGTTTTCATCATCTTCGCCCACAAAGTTTGCAATGTCGGCCTCTCTAATCTTTGGCTTCTTCTTAAGTGGACTGATATCCACGAACACATTGCGCTCCTCTGTTCGATCAACAAAACCGACCGCTAGTCCGTGGTTTTGACTGCTTGAATCGGAGTATTGTGTCGGTAGACCGTTGAACTGAGAGCTTGTGACGTCGCTCTTCGGTTGCTCGTTGTCCATCAAAAATTGCTTCCCTGAAGCCGGATTTCGGCTGTTGCGCCCCTTTACAGGACTGTTGCTGTCTTCTTTATAGAACTCCCTTCCATTCTTAATAGAAACACTGGTACTTTTGACAAACTCGTCGTGCTTTGTAAATTCGTCGTGCTTTGCAAACTCGTCGTTGTTTTTTATGGGGCTGGAGAGAATAACCACCCTGTCCTCCCGGGTACTCTTTGTTGGTGGAGCCATAGACACGTTTGATTTGAAAGCATCCCCGGGTACGGCGATATTGCCAGAAAGCTGGGCTTCAAGGTGCCGAACTCGGAGCTTGAGAGCAGTGTTTGCATCCTGGAGAGTCCGGTTCTTCTTTTTCATGTTTCTTAGCTTGGCATTGAATTCGGAAACAAGCTTCTTTTGGAACTCCTCGGAGTTGACGTCGATTTTGGAATCCAAGAGGCCGGCCACGGTAGAGATCCTGGTGAGTTCATCCTGAATGTTGGCCACTGCATTGAGAATCTGACGGTCGGCGTTCATTGCATTCTGTCGTACAATGCGGAGATGAGCCCCTGGGTGGAGAAATCGCAATAAGCCGACGTGTAGGTGTCCTGTGTAGAGACGCGTCTTTTTCGCGTATTTTGCAACAACAAACCAGTACCTTTTCCCAATGGCTGCAAAATAGTGCGACTGGCTCCTCCAGTCACCTCGTTGAAGCCAAGCGTATATGCACGCCCCACCGTGGCCCTCGCCCAAGACTCCATTTTTCGCACACGAATCTGATTCGCCCTAAATTTACGCACTCATCACCTCCACAACATTCTCTTCCACAACACTCCCCAACAATACCATCATGTTCTGTGCAACCTTTTTCTGAAACCTAGTATTTTTTCAGGTTAATAAATAGTCACTACTTGAGTCAGAGAATTCATCATTAATCTTTTCATCATTTTATCAATCCATCGTTTTATCAATTCATCATTTTATCAATTCATCGTTTTATCAATTCATAATTCATTAATTCATTGAATTATTGTTCTATTGGTTCTTATCTAACTGTTGCTTCGGTTATAGGAATCTATGCGACTAATGCAAGACTACCTTGTATCACCAGCCATGACTAAGTCAACAAAAAATCAGACGTTATTTTTTTATACTTTTGTAAGGAGGGTTTTTAGGGATTTTAGTGAATATACATTTATCATTATTGGCTTCTACAAATTACAAGCCTAGTGCCAGTGCTTGTAGGTCAACTAGTCGTAATACTCAATGGGCAATAAACTCGCACTAGTACTTAACTAATGACTGGTCATGAAGAAACTGTTTATTAATGGACAAGTCCTAAACTTTAATCTAGGAGTGAAAACTATTCTTTGTTCTAGGAGTATAATATATGCCTATCACTATACTTGAGTGTTGCTATATTTATGGAGTTCTTTACTTGGTGGGGCAACTGGGGTACTGGGACTTGGCAGTGCTCCTCACCGTAATACTAATGCGCACATCCGCTACCCTGGGAAACCGTACATGCCCAAGAATTAATCCTATAGAATCTTGTTGAGTAAAAGTACCATCAATAATTTGGACATTGGATCTCCGATCAACAAAATATCCTTGGGCTGGCTCCAGCGGATTCCTGTCCTCTCGGGCAACGACACCCGTGCACCACACAAAATTTCGTCTCACATCAACATTTCTCACATCAACATTTCTCACAACGCTCCATCAACCCACAACAACCGCTGCCATTCCCACCCCAATGTTCGGTGCCTCTAACACTCTGTCAGCTGCACCCTTCTCGTTGGGCTCCAGTGCTGCTGCGGCTCCTGGCTCCTCCAATGCCGCAGGCTCGCTGTTTGGCAGTACCCAGAAACCGGGACTTTTTGGTTCAACAACAAATACCCAACAGCCATCTGGCTTTTCCTTCGGCGGCTCCAACTCCGGGGGCTTTTCTGCTCAAAAACCAGCTGCTGCTTCGAGCACAAGTGCTCCTTCGGGGGGACTCTTTGGCAATACAGCCACAACTCAAAACTCTTCCACATCAGGAGGTCTTTTTGGAAGCAACAACACCAACAACACCACCCCTGCATCTGGCGGCTTGTTTGGTGCTTCTAATAACAATACCGCTGCCAAGCCAACAGGTGGGCTCTTCGGCTCCAGCAATAATACATCTGGAGGTCTCTTCGGAAATACAAACAATAACACCACATCGAACACAACGGCGTCGGGGTTTGGAGCTTCGAGTACAGGTACCGGCTTTGGCGCCTCCAGCACCTCTGGGGGATTGTTTGGGCGGAAGCCTGCTGCTCCTACAGGTGGCGGTCTTTTTGGCTCTAACAATACCAACCAACCCTCAACTGGGGGTGGCCTTTTTGGAGGAGCGCAAAACACAACCAATAATAACTCAGGCGGACTCTTTGGCGGGAATCAAAATCCCCTGCAGCAATCGGGAGGCATGTTTGGAAACAATGCCAACACTTCAAATGGTCTTTTTGGTGGCCAGCAGCAACAGACACAGCAACAACAGCAACAACAAGCGCAAGCTACACAACTCACGGCAATGACTCGTTTCTTGGATCTCCCGCAGGATTTCAAGAACGAATTACAGCAGCTTGACTCGTACATCGAGAGACAGCACCTCATTGCAGCTACTTTAAATGCAGACATGCCCAAGCACGACCAGTTGATAAAGTCCATTCCCAGTGACGTTCGCTACTTGCATACCAAAATCTCTTCCATAAAGCAAGCTCTCAGACATGACGAGCTGCAACTCAAAGCATTGAAATCAGTGAACGACGAGCTCACAGAAGATATCAGTAACATCATGCAGCTCATAATCCAGCTTTCCACGCCGGGAACCAAGCTTTCGTCTTCTTTCCACCTTAATGAGTTTTTTATCAAGAGAATCCAAAAGTACAAAGAGTTGTTGAGCAGTTATGAGGCAGTGATAGCTGAGAGCACGAGTGTCACTTCCGGGTTGGAGCAAGCATGCAACGAAGCACAGGGTAATATCTACAATGTGGTTGAAGTGGTCAAGAGCCAGTACGGGCTTTTTATGGAGCTCTGTGAGGTTATTGCAAAGATCCATACTGAGGTTAGCCATCTACAGTAAACACTTGTAATAGATTCTTAGATATGTCCTGCACACAGTAGCACACATGATCGCACCTCTTGCTCTCCATCTCAGAATACTTCCCAATGAGTGCCAGAGCAGACTATCTCTCGAAATATTTATCGGGCTCTGATGAGAAGTCAAAGTCCAAGTCTCTGAAGAAGAAGGAGAAGTCCAAGAGAAAAGATAAGAATGCAGAGCTCACCAAGATCGTTGTACATGGCCAGCTTGGTGCCAGTTCAGAACCCTCTTCTCAAGTCCCCATAAATGCATTGGACGACGATAATGACGAGTATTCGCCGGTTCAGGTATCTGATGCCATCTCCAAAACCCCCAATAAAGGCTTCAAAAGAATCGATAACGGCAAAATCTCGAAAGTGGAGCCTATACCGCCGCAAGATCTTGCATCTGATGAGTACAACATCAGAGACCTGAACCAAACAGTATACAGAGATCTGAGCGGGCGAATCATTGATTTGGAGGCCAAGAGAAAAGAATTACAGGCTTCAAAGGAAAAAGAGATTGAAGAGAAACGAATCCAGGAGCACCAAATCAACACGGGTGATATGGACAGAATCCGGTTGGCCCAAGATGTGGAGAAGGAGAAGAAGAGCACCCGTTTCGACTATTCCAAAACAGACCGCGAGTACGTGGAGCACATGAACAAAAAAGAACAGTTTGACGATCCTCTCAAGTCTTTTGCCGATAAACCCGTCGTTTCCACAAGTGAGGTGAATGCCTCGGGGCGGCCGGTGTATGCGAAAGGTGCACATCCCATCAACCGGTTTCAAATCAAAGCAGGACACTTTTGGGACGGCATAGACCGGTCCAATGGATTTGAAGACAAACTCGTCCAAAAGAG
The DNA here is from genome assembly GCA_002370185.1 of Metschnikowia sp. 01-655c1. NCBI lineage: Eukaryota > Fungi > Ascomycota > Pichiomycetes > Serinales > Metschnikowiaceae > Metschnikowia > Metschnikowia sp. 01-655c1. The sequence continues at coordinate 157,676 of NKZO01001508.1, forward strand.
GGAAGAGGCTCAGGTCACCAAAATCAACCAGAAGGCCTTCCAAGAGTCATACACAGAGTACGACTTCGACTAGGCGCACCCGTACACCAGGAATTCTCATCTCATGCGTGCATGTCTGCACAATTTATGCCCACCAATGAGCGCTCCAGAGCTCCCCGGCTACTACTATGATCCGGAGAAAAAGAAGTATTTCCGCATTGTCAATGGGGATCAGCGGGTCAACAGCTCATATTCTAACAACACTATTCGCGTCAAGGAAAGGCGCGAGAAGTACCAGTCGTCTGCTACAAAGAAACAAAAGATCCGGACAGGACAGGAAGAGGATGTTAGGGCTGAAATGAGCAGGGCTCAAAATATGGCTAGTTATTCTACTGATATCCGTGATCAATTCCTACAGGTCAGATTGGGCCTTCTAGCTCCAGAGAATACATTCCATCACATCCTTTCGGATTACAACGAGCTTCTGGAACTGCGACCCTATTCCATTTGGCCAGGCTTGGATAGCAATACATGCTTCATGCTACAAGGGTCAATCCTCAAGCTATTCCATGCCGATTCCAATCTACTGAATGCTAGTTACACTCATGCACTCTTTCCTCATTTGCTAGTGGACCCCTCTATCGATAACCAAGCCAGTGATATTATTTGTCTTGAGAATTGGGTGTTGGTACAATTTGGAAAGCTTTTTTCAGTGACAAAGTGGAATCCTATCGAGAATAACAAGTACAACGTGACAGACTTCACGCGTCAAATCGAGCTGGATATATGTGAGACATACACAAGACGTGAAGCGGAACCTCCTCTGCTAGAAAACATTCTTGGTTCATTCCAAAAGATTGGTACAGATCTACATTTGGTTCTACTCTTGGGCAGTGGGAGTCTGGTGCAGTACAATATAAATGAAAGATACGTTCCTAGTATCAGACGAATTCGCAAACCCAAGTGTGACCAGGAAATACAAAATTTCCGGATTATGGATAACATTTTTGGTTTCTACTATGGAAAGCTGCTAACCTTGGTGGACAGCCGAGCTTTCGAGCCGAAGACATTTCTGTTCGAGTCTCAGATTTACCATTACGAATTGGCAATAAGACCACCTCAAATCGTCGGCAGCAAGTCAACCTTGGACTTGATAGTCGTGACGCAAAAGAAGGTAATCTTACGGCAAATAGATCTTTCAACTCTCAAAAACCTGTCTGTAGATCAGACAGTCACAATCCACAACGACAACCAGAGCCAGCCTCTCATACATAAAAGTGGAGATTACCTCATAGTGGAAGAACTTCCGAATGTGGTGAAGATTATCAATTTTGCCCTATGTCTTACCGAACGTAAATCCATTGAACACTCATTGCCAGTTACCCGAAATGGAAAGCCTCGCTTGGTATATTTTGCAGGCAAGCTATTCTGGTCTGACTCCACCAAATGTCTCGAATATCGGTAATGGATATAGATTTTGCTGCACTATTTTTATTTACAATGTAAGTATTCGTAAGATCTGTCTTTTGTGACATAAATAGGTTCGTCATTCCTGCAGAAAAGATCGTAAGTATCCTGCCAATTGAATTGAAGGTTTGTCTCTGCAGTTTAGCGTTTTATATAGTTGGAGTAAGCATTGTAGTCGAAGTTACCAAACTTGTAGTCCACGTCCATCAAAAGCTTGATAGCGTCAGAAGACTTGTAAACATAGTCAGCAGGTAAAGTGATCAACGCGTTGGACAAATCAGTCTTTGATGTCAAACCATTCAGCTTATAAAGTTGGTCTTGGTTGAAGTACATCACTCTTGGTTTGCTATTGTAGACCTGGTCATTAGTCAAGTCGTATACTCCGGGGTAACCGCTCATAGCTTTAAAGTTCGACTCCTTGGTGTTGGAAGGATGTAAAGGAAACAAGTTCTGCAACAACTCGTATGATGCCAAGGTAAAACCAAATTGAGGAGAGGATCTGAACACTCTGGCCAAAGAGCCCTTGAAAAATGCTGCGAAACCCTCTTCCTTCAAAATCGTACCGAATGCGTGGACGATTCCTCTATACTTCACGTCACCCTTCTTGGCCTCCACTTGCAATCTGGTCTTGATCACATCTGCTGGTGTGGTAAAGAATGCTGCTGGGGCACCAGCCATGGCTCCAGACACTAACAACTGCCAGGTGCTCAACGAGTGTTTCTTGTTTGGATCACTAGGGTCAAAGTCGAATAAGTGGTACTTGATGTTAGCATATGTTGGGAAGTAGATGGCAGAGAAAGGAACATCTCTCAACAAACAAGCGCTAGCACCTCTGTATAAACCCTTCAAACCCAACTGTTTTATTATAGAGCCTGCAGTGAGTCTCTTGTGAGGTATTTCACCGGGCTTCAATGTTTTGGAAGCATTGCTTCCACCCTGCATCTGCAATCTGATCTTGACAATCTCCAAAGGATTGGTGAAAATCACCTGACAGGCACCTGCGGAGGAACCAGCCAAGATTTCCCAAGGCATGGTAATGGATCCATCTTCTTCGGAACCGATTTTACGCATTAAATCGTTGACAGTCAATTTGATGGCCTTTTCTGGAGCCACTCCAACCAATTGGGCACCTAAACCAGAGTACAAGCCCTTGAATCCCTCCTTACGCAAAACTTTCTTAAGACAATCAAGAGAATTGTCGTATAAGGCGTTGTGCTTCTGAGCCTGCATTCTGGTTTTGATCAAGTCAATTGGGTAGACTGCAGTGGCACCAATACATCCCGCAATAGAGCCCAAGAAGAAGGAGTACATCGAGTCAAAGATTGGCCACAACAGGAAATTGTCATCTTTAACGGGCTGCGCAGCAGGGTGCTCAAAGATTGGTTTCAAAGAATTCGTATTGTTGAAGAAGTTTGGATTCAAGATAGAGATCAACTCCCGTCTTGGGATCTTCTCCTCGTTTCTATTGATTAAGAAAAACAACAAGTCTAATTCGTGGGTGGAGATGGGCTTAAAGTTGGAGGATTTTAACAAGTGGTCATTCAAGTGCTTGTGCAAGTCAGCTTTGGTGATGATAATGTCCGATTTGTCCGAGGTGGTGGGAGGAGTATTAGCAATCACCTCATTGACCAAGTCCAATTTGCTCAAGCAGTTGTAAATCAAAAGAAGGTTGGACAAAGTGAAATCGGTCTTTTGGAAGAATTCAGGCAATGTAGACAAGTTGTTCTTCAATTTCAAGGACAACTTGTGGTTGAGGTTGGTGGACAACAAGTAGACCAAATCGTCTCCGCTGATAACGCCGGATCTTTTGGAAACCACCTCAAAGCCACCAATAAGCTTGGTCACGGGCAAGTAGTTGACCAAGGAAATAAAGTCTAAGAAATCGATTTCACCACTGGGAGAAAAGAAGCGTTCCAAGTAGGTCCAGTTCAACTTTCTAGCCTTCATCTGATACAGCGGGTCAATCGACTTGTTCAACTTGTTCAAGACCTCGATACAGTCAGAGTAGGACAATTTCTTCTGGTTGTTGGCAATACCATTGAAAAGCACCTTAAACTCACCATCGTCGGAGGTCAAAACATCGATGAACGAAACAAAGTCTTTCTCGTTGACGTAGCCCTTGTGGTCCTTGTCGGCCATCAAGTACAACAAGGCATATGACTGTTTGGGCAAGTCGCTAGGAAACGGTGACAATATCGTTGCAAATTCCGGAAGCGGAAGGTATTTTTCCTGGGAGACTTCATCGACGGCAGCGAACTGCTGAAAGATCTCTCTAGCTTTGAGTTCGGTAGTCATCGGGGCGGAAAACGGCGGTGTCGGGAATGGAACAGTAGGAGAAATATATATATGGCCGACCCGGAAAAAATGCTAAAATGACACCGGAGTCGCGCTCACTTTTCAGTGACACTTCTCCACTTTAGCCATCGTCGCCTGCGCGCTTCCGTGGGGCCGTAGCTCATGCGATCAAAGCTGGGGTCTCGGTGTTAGGCGCCGCGCCCGACACCCAAGCCGGTGTTTGGTTACTTTAAGAGCATTGTTGTGGAATTGTTGCGTGGATAAAGCTTTGGGATGCCGGTTAATTGAGCCTGGAAACCCATGGACTTGCAAAGTGCACTCTGCGCTTAGTCTCACCTTCCTTGTATTGTGAGGCCAAATTTTTGTTAGGCTCGGTTGGTGGGCTTCCGGAACAGATGCTAAGTGCACTGCTTCGGTTTGCAGTTATGAATACAGGTGAACAATCCAAGGTTCACGATTTTGGCGCTAAGAACACAATTACAACCCTAATTTTATTAGTTCCTCCAGGAGAATGATAATGGCTAATTAAATATCAGTTCCGGTAGGTATAGGAAATACCGCTAGTATGTGAAGTACACCCTGTCTACAAAAGAAGACAATAAGCTATGCTAGCGCACCGGAAAACTTATAACACTGAGAAAAAAGAAGCGCTTTCAAATCAACTGATTCACTTTGAATAATGGCTACATTGTTAGCCCAACTGCAGAAGATACCCTTTAGTTCGTAGATCCAACCAAACGTTTATATGTAGAACGATAACGCTGACAGCGCATGTCTGATCCAGCTTCCGCTTGCCCGAGGTGGGGGAATATTTTTTCCGGGGTAACGTGCTCACCACATGCACACCTTTTCACCGTCTGCAGCCTTCGGCAAGACTACAATCTCTGTTCTGGCATTGCTTCGCACTCCCCAATTGCCCTACACTATACACCAGTCACGTTTAAGCGAGATGGACCCAAAGCATAGCGTTTGGTGAACCAAAGCCCAATTTTGGTCTTCTACTAAATAATCTTTTGTTTTCTGCTAAATGATCTTCTAACCTCGCTGATCTCACCTGATACTTTTTCCTCTATCATGCTCTGTATTGTTAGAAATTCTCAGTACATTGTTCGACTTAAGCCGATTGTTGCGGCTTTCACGCTCTGAAATTGATTTCATAGTTTCGGACAATCACTGAGTGAAATAATGTAGAAAGTGAAATAACAGCACAAAGCAGTCACCAGAGTGTAACAAGAGTCACAAAGTAAATCAACAACTATAGTATAGAGCACTTGACTATAATTTGTGATTGTCAAGGTGATGGTCAAGGTGAAGGTCAAAAGGACGGTGTGACTCTAATACCTACGGTGATACTCAGTGAGCATTGTCAGAGACCGGTACAATCACCAACACAATACAACTTTAATTTTATATCGATATTTTTTCACATCCTCTAATCTCATTCCATTAACTCAATTTTCTTATCTTACTCTGCCCAATTCAATCCATCTGGTTCAAATCCCCACTTCCTTCATCTCACTCTGGACTGTTGCAGCAATGTAAACCAATTGCTGGATATAAAAATGCAACATGAATAAAATTAAACAAATTTCAATATAAGCAAAATGAGTTAAGAAAATACTCAAGACCTCCAACCTTCTACAAATTGTTATCAAGTGATTTCTCCACTCCTGTTTATCCTGGTCTAATGGAACGTTGCAGTCTGACTCACTGTTCGCATTTCAGAATATCTCAGCCAATACTTGCACAATACACTTGAGATACAACCTATAATCACCTATAAAATATTTCCACCTGGAACGACTTAATGCAAGTAATAGAATTCGACTTCTGAAAGTCACGAAGTCACCAAATTAAAAAAAAACCCCTACTTAGCCCTAAAATTCCGAAAATGCTCTAAATAAAAGCTACTTCTCCTCCGGGGTCACGTGACCATCAGCTAATCATCTTCTCGCTCCTGCTTATCACACACCAAAATGGCTACTGGTGCTCCTGGTATGTAATCCCCACTTCACTAACTCCTTCTTTTCTAACCATAGGCGGTGGCTTTCGGTCTTGGACCCCTGCGCCTCCTGAAAGAGGCTCGTTTCCTTTGGATCATTTCGGTGAGTGTAAGCAACAGATGATGGACTACCTCCAGTGCATGAAGTTCACGGAAAACAAAAACGCCCCCAACTGCCGTATCTTGGCAAAGGGCTACTTGAAGTGTAGAATGGAGAACCAGTTGATGGCAGAGTCCGACTGGGACTCGCTAGGGCTTGTTAATCTACCTGGTGACAAGACTACCACGGGAAAGAATGCCGAGAAGTAAGTCTGTGGGACGTGCCGTACTGGTACTGAACCAACAACTTCAAAACATGATCTATATTAAACATTGTAAATAGTCCTTATAAACAAGATTGATCTATCATAGCCACTGTAGTGGTGTAAACTTTTGTTGGTGACGCATGGAATAGTCAATAAGTAAAACACGGCCTTCACTGGAACTCCTAGTTCTCAGCCTGAGCCTGGGCCTGAGCCGGAGCATGAACCTGGGTCTTGCCTCCTCTACCACGTCCACCTCTGTTACCGCCTCTGTTGCCACCTCTGCCTCTACCAGTACCACGTCCTCTTCCAGAAACCCAACCTCTAGGCTTGTTTGGATTTTGGCCATCATCTGCTGGGGTTCCGGTCTGGGTGCCGTTTGGCCCGATAGGTGTTGGAACATATGGCACCTGCCCGGGAGGAAATTGTGGTTGTTGCTGCATGAACTGTGGAGGCAATGGGATTCCTGGCACTTGAGCAAATTCTGGTCCTGGCTGGGGGAAAGGATGCCCGTAAGGTGCACCAGGCATGGGTGGTGCCGGCACTGCACCTTGATACATGACATTGTTGTAGATCTGTCCGTAAATCAGCTTGATTGCCGAAGGATTGACATTGACCTCGGACTCCTCATCTGCTTTTTGAGCTGGTGCTTCGTTGTCTTTGGCTTCTGCAGCTGCCTCACCTTCAGGTCCGTTTTGGCCCTTCTTCAACAAAGTCAACAACTCATTGCTGCTCTTGGCATTCTTGGTGTTGGCGACTTTGGTAGCTGCTTCTCTTGCCTGGAATTTCTCATCCTCAACCTTCTTGAACCGGGCACTGCGTTCGGCATTAGTGAGCGTCTTCTTCGACTTTGAGGCATTCGAGTGGTAGACTAATTGTCTCTCGGTGAGATTCAAGACTTGCGACGATTCAACAACAGATCCTCTGTTGGTCTTCAATCTTCCTCCCATGTTGTTACCTCCAACCAAAGCGTGGTCGAACACAATCGACAAAGAGGTCAGCTCACCTTCTGATGTGATTCCCACAACGGTACCTTTACTCAATTTGGGGACCTTACCACTATCAGAAACGTAAATGATTCTGTCACCGAGTTCGAATCTTTGGGCATTGAGCAACTGGAAAGAGACATGAGGGTTAATAACTGCCTCCACAGGAACTCCCTTGACATCCTTCTTATCCAAAGGCATTGGACGACTAATGAAGTCTTGAATGAAGTCCTCAATTGCTGTCACACTGAACCGAGTCAACTGTTCAGATTCCAAGGAAACTCTTTGCAACAGACCGACATTTGCCTTCAACCACTTTTGAATTGCCGAGAGTTCTTTTTCGTCACACAATTCAGAAACAGGGGGCATATCACGGTTTTGAGGAACCTTTTGAAGCTTGGCCAAAAACTGAGGGAACTCCTTCAAGTAGTTGCGCATCAATTCCAAGGCCAACAACGAGTATTGCCAGAACTTCTGGGTTTTCCGGGTGTAACCCATGACCTTCTGACGACGGGCCTCGAATTTAAGATTCAACCCAACATTTGCCATTTTTCCGCCCTTGTCTTTCAACATGTAAGTGCCTGCAATCTTCGACAAAAACAATGGGTTGACATGGAGGGTCTTGGCAATGTCAGAGGACGACAAGTACCTAATCTCATTCCTCTCAATAGCCAATCTCTTTTTACCAATGCTTGGTTCCAAAGTAGACAGGATCTTGTCAATCTTCAAATTGAGCTTATTGTCGGTATGACCAGCAACGGTGGCGGGAGCACCATAAGCAAAAGCACCCAAGAACACAACAGGCATACCAACAGGATATTCCTTATCAATAGGAATGGCACCACGAGTAATGTACCTTTGGTCCTTGTTTTTCACCGTCTCAACAATGGTTTGCAATGGGAATGCGTTTTTATCAGGAGAAAACGACTTTGCAAGTGCTCCTCTTTGAGTTCTGGCCAAACCAGTCACTTTTTGAACAAAAGCAATGGCGTTGATAGCACCCACCTTGACACCCTTCTCTTTGGCATAAGAAGACAAAAGGCTCGAGCGGAGTTTGTTGAATTCGGAGGTCTCTTGTGGACTCAATTCGCTAGTGACCACACTCTTTCCGCCAGCATTTCTGACAAACTCATACTTGATACCCTGTTCCCAAACTTCACAGAGTTTAGACTCCTCCAAGAAAGGCCAGTTTGCGTAAATGACCTTGCCCACCAATTGATTTGCAACCTGAGAAACACTCATGTTCTTCCATACATCCTCGAGAGTCAAAATCATCGATTCAGACTTCGATGGGAAGTTGAAAATCTTCACATCCAGCAATGCCAACCTTGAAGTGAACGGAATTGTGTATAAAGAAGGGAAACCGGCCAATGCGTTTTTACCAAGTTTGGCATTTTTGGGCAAAGTGAACTTGAAGTTTGGAAGAATAGTTTCCAAATGAAGCGTCTCCTCGTAACATTTATCATGCTCAAGGTCGTGGTAGAATCCAGGAAGTGGGGTTGGGTATACCTGGTCATGTTGGGGAGTGAAAACAAAACGAATATCCTCACCATGAGAGTTACGCTGAGCTTCCTCGGGGGATAATTTAGCTTCGATTGGCTTCAAAACATCAAGTAACCTCTTCTCATCCACGAAGTCAATCAAAACAACGGCTTCCCACGATGCGGTCTTACCATTCAAATCCATCTCCACATCATCAGGGTAAAAGTCTATGATCGGAGAGTGCTCATCCGTCATCAACGGCCTGTAAACAGCAGGCATTAACTTCCTGGATCTAGCGGGCAAGACGGCCATTAATTGTTCAAATGGCTTGAAAGGTTGTGAGTAATCAAACTTCACGTCTTCTTCGTTCTTCTCAAACATATCATTTATACCCTTGGTGATATCGGAGATTCTTGGGGAATAGTGGAACTTGAAAAACCAACTCCAAGAAGGACATCCCTTGTAGTAGTAATACAACACCCATTGCAAACCCTCACAGTAATGTCTAGCGAAATCAGTGATTTGCTTGTCATCGGTGAAGTGCAACTTCTCCTTGTAATACTTGGTCTTGAATTCCACGAATTTGGAGTCATAAAGGTCCTTGGCCTCTTTCATCAATTCATCAGTAGCAAATGTGTTTGCTGATTGGTATTTTTTGAGAGTGCTCTTGATATCAGCAACTCTTCCATTGAACTCCTCATCGTTTTCATAAGGAGAAATTCCGTCGACATCAATTGTGGCTTCATAAGTGTTGTTGGATTGGGAGTGGACTAGAAGAAAACCAGTTTCTAAGGCGAATTTTTTCAAAAACTCCAAATATTTTGATGCCAAATCGGTTGGAAGCTTGAAAGATTGCAATTTGTCCTCGTTGGCCAAGGCAATTAGCTCATTGATGGGTTTGCATGCGTTTTCAAGCAACCAAGGTTGAATCATGCTCACCAATTCCTTCTCATCCTGCAAAATCAAAGTCTTGCCGGATCTCTCTCTTTTTCTTTCTCCGGTAATGGAGATGTCCTCAATACGCTTGTTGAACCAATCCACATCGACGTTTTGACTTTCGAACACCTCCAACTCGAATTCTGATAAATACTCAAGCCAAATGGATAATCTCTTGAAGTTGATTTTACCACCCTCGTTCAAGTAACCATCCATGTGCATGATGCTCTGCTTGAAAGCAGCAATCAACAAAGGAAAGGCACCCTTGTTGATGTGCAAGTCCGGCAAATGCGGCAAGAAATCGTTTCCGATAACGTACATGATCAAGATGAAGTCATCCAATATCCTCTCGAAGTCATAACCAAACGATAAAGCGCTGGTCAAGTCTTGGAATTCCAAGCCCAAGTACTCTCTCAACAACGACAACTGCAACAAGTAAAATTTCTGCTCCAGGACATCAGTCAAAGCCTTGTTGGCACGAGAATTAAACACCACCTCCTCTCTCAAAATGGAGAAATGAGGGTCATGGGTAACAAGCCCCAACACAATCAAGTCTGCATCCAAGCCATAGATACAATGTCTTGTGTTAGCATTATAGTTTTTCTGGGACTTAATACTTCTAATGTACTGCATAATCTTATGCTCTCCCTCTCCCGGCACCTCGTGACCCGAGAGAATCACCTTCACCTTGGACCAGCGGGCGTCTTCGGAGATTTTCTTGTGGATAAAGTACTTCAAGTTCTTCGTGAGCTTGGCCATGAACTCCGTTCCCGGAGTAATGGCGTTTTTGTCGAAGGGGTCCTCCTTGGGAATATCCAAGCCTTCGTTGATGGCCTTGCGCATGGTCTGCTCAGCTTCAATGGCCGTTCTGAATCTTCTGGCTCGTTGCTGGTTCATCTTGGCTCGGGGCGCAACTCCGTCAATGGCCATGTAGAATACCTCCTTGGGTTTTATGATGTCAAACAAATGGTCAATGTAATTGAAGATTGCTGAGTACATCTGGTCCTCGGTCATCCGCTCCAACGTGCCACTGTTAGAGTTGGTGGCCGTGTGGAGAATGGAGTTCATATCAAGATACAAATTGTCAAACTCGGGTATGTTGTTCCCGTCAATTAATTGTGAGATCAACGGCCATCTTTCAGAGATAAATCTGAAGAATTTAGGGATACCTGGGTGTTAGTACGGTGGGACTAGGATGGGGTCCGAATATGGTAGGGACTTGGGAAGAGCTCCAAGTTTTGGGGATGAGCCTGGAGCGAGAGCAACATATCCGAAATACCGGCTTCGGAATTGATTCCATGTAACATACCCATCTTGGTTGATACCTGTTTACTTCAGTGTAATGTGTGGGTGCGGTCAGAAATTAATTTGGTGGACGAAGCGGATGCGCACGACTCAGTATGCACACTGCCAACGTCCACGGGCGAGTGACGGTTACGGGTGGCATTGTAATCATTGGGATATCAACTAAAATAAAACCAGACTTTGCTCCACACGACAGTAGACATGCCACTTCAAGCATACAAAAGTGCATAGAGCCCCCTCCAAATGGAGAAATATGGTTCTAGGCGCTGTTACGCGTATTTCTCAGCGCATTGTTCCTTCGGTGAGAGCGCACAAACAATATTTTCGCTGCTGGCTCAGTAGCCCTTCGTATCTTCAGCCCCATATCTTCAGCACCAGGGTTAAGGCCCCAACGTTTAGACCAGCGTTTAAGCCTTCACAATCTTGTACTTCATGCCCATGGATTGATGCCAACCTCTATCTATGCATCACGCAAGTTCTGCACGATTTTATTCATCGTTAGATATGAGTGCTTTGCGATCTCATCAAGTTGCTGTTGTGCCCGCCCAAACTGCTGCGAGTAAAATGAAGCGTTCCATACTTTCGATGTAGCGTAGTCTGATAAGCCAGTGGAGTATTCCTGGAATTTGTCATTGGCTGCTTCGGCTGCGTGGTTTGTCCACTTAAGATATTGTGCCCAGGGAACGTCTGACTTCCAGCGCTCTTGCAAGACCTTCGCCATGTCCTGAATTTCAGTCCCTGCATCCATTGCCACTTTAGCTAATGAGGAGCGACAAAACTGAAACATTTCTTCCGAAGACTCTTGTACTTTAAAAAGGTGAGAATTCCAAATCTGAAACACTTCTTTGCTGGAATTCTGTAGTTTGAAAAGGTAAGGTTGCCAAGTCTGGAACGCTTCTTTGCTGGAGTCTTGTAATTCTGATAAACATGGCCGCCAAATCTGAAATACTTCATGTGTGGATGTTTGTAGCTTAGAGAAGCAAGAACGCCAATCATTCAATCGTCCACAAGTATTTCTCAATTCCAGAAACTCCTTCTGTAAGAGGTTCCAAGATGTGCCGTGCCACTTGCTGACCGGCGGCGCTTGGGGTTCCTGATGACTAAACGGACTCCAGAATTTCGCAAGCCAATTAGACTGGCTATCGTCTAAAACCACTGCTGCCAGTTTAGGCTGGAAAATAGACTTTGCCCGCAAATACAAGTCTTTGACTCGTAAAGCCTCAAATCCTTTCGGGATTTTTTGTGCAATCTTCAACTCATTGGTGCCTGGTCCCAATACGGTATGTTTCAAATAATCATATTGCTGCGAAAAGAAAGTCTTGAGCACCTGCGTACTTGGAAACTCACGATGGCAGAAATCAAGACCAGCCTGCACCGCAAAAAAAACTGACATGAGAAATAGCATGTGGACAAGCAAATAATCCTGAGAGCTTTCCAAAGACAATAGAAAGTCCAAGGTGAACGATTCCAAGAAAGATAACGGAACTTCGGAGGTCGCACGCTGCTTCATTTTCGCAAGGTGCAGTCCAAACAAACATTGAAACACAGCTCTAGATTGGGATTTGAAACTCTCTTTGCAATTGGTGAAGCGGGAAGCGATCCGTGAAGAATACTTCCTTGTGTAACCACAAACATAACCGTTGGACTGGGTCAGGTTCAAGTGGGGCTGGATGCTCTGGAAAGTCTGGGGATTCTGCGAAACCTCGTTGTCACGCACTCTAGGGCTCTCACGTGGCACAATCGTAGACTCCATATTGGCAGGAACATCCGGCGTTTCAATAATAGACTTATCGAATTCAACACTTTCGGCATCCCAGGTGAACGGTTCAATACTTGGCTTGTCCTGTTTCAGACTGACACTGGTTCCGGAATCATGGTCCGCATCACTGGTATTTCCGGAATGCTCCTCAAGGTCAGAAGACGAAATGATAGACCATTCTTCATCTGTGGCTAAAATGGCAGCAGACATGGTTCACTTAAGATCGAGTTAAGTGGAATAAAATCGAAACACCCCAAAATAAGCGTAGTTATTATCAAATTTTGGACTGTGTCAGAGGCAAATCAAAGCTTATATGCAAAGAAGGACACAATTCCAAAAAGGAGCGATAGTCAAAGATATCTTTGGGAGGGGAAGACAAAGATGGCTGAAAACCTCGAAATAGGGCTAATGAATCAAGACTTTACGAAAACAATAGAAGAATAAATTTTCTGTGTAAAGAGTAATTTGCCGTTGCGAGATAAGGGGCCCAAATTGATTAAGGGATAGACGGTCACGTGCCCGCGCCTTTTGCTAGCCATACCCGCACCCGGCACGGGCTGAGAAGGTCTACATGTAGCATTAATGGTTATGTCGTAAAGTGAATCTATATATTGCCGTGTAACCTCACAAAATAATTTAATGCAGCCGTGATATCCGCCGATGGTTTGTTTCAACGCATCGGGCCTATGAGCTGATGGAACGTCAAAAAAAGCTGCATAGGTGAAAGAAGCCTTAGCTTCTGCTCTTCCTTCTCTTCTTAGTCCATTTATACTCCAGATTCCTGTGTTCGTGGGCCATTTGGCCCTCCATGAGTTCCATGCGATTCTCAAGCTTGTTTAAACTGTTTTGCAAGGAATGCGTGTAACTCAAAAGGTTCTGGTATTCATCCATCGAAACAGTCCTATTGGGGTCCTGATTGGCTAGGCCTGGATTATGTTCATACTGGTTGTGGGCCATGTAATTGGCATCACGTGAGTACTGCCAAGGTTCACTAGAAACCGACTCCCCAGATTTGTGCATAGGAATGTTTCCCAGCCACCCACCACGACCCTGGGTATATACAAATGACCCGTATTTTGGGTCGGTGTTGAGAGGGGGAGGAGGTTGAAGTTGTTGGACATGTTGTTGCTGTTGTTGCTGTTGCTGTTGCTGTTGCTGTTGCTGCTGCATCTGTTGCTGTTGCATCTGATGTTGCTGAAGAAGATGCTGCTGCTGTTGATGCTGTTGACGCTGTTGGACCTGCTGGAGATCTTGCTGTTGTCGGAACGGTTGCTGGTTTGCTTGAACGGGACCTACTTTTGAGAAGTTTGGAGCAAATCGGGGGTTGTTCTGCATATCTTTACCAGACAGACTAGTGAAGGGACTAATCATCCTGTACAAAAGGGGAGTCTGGCCCAAGGTTGACTCTGTGGAAGACTCGATGTTCGGAGCCTGGGGGTCACAGAAGGAACGTTGGTTGTACAAGTCATGCTTATCGCTGCTGTGAATTGGTGAGTTCTTTTTGCCATAAGATGTCACAGACACGTCTGGCCGAGCCGAAGCTGAGTTCATGGCAGTAGCATTACTTTCGTTCTCTGAACTCAGTTTGGTATTCAAACCAAATGTCAGACCGGAAGGATTCCACCTGCTCATGTCAAACCCAGGCTTGGGTAGCGAAGACGTCGAATTGGATTGGCTGTCGTTATAATTTGGATTGGAGTACATGTCAGAAGACGAGTTGGTTTGCGTAGACTCCGGGGGAGTGCCATCCGGCTCGGATGACGATGATACCTTATTGCTGCCCGCAGAGTCAAAGGAGGAGCTGGAGCCAAGTGGCAACAGCTGTTCATTGTTGAAAGGCTTACCAGGAGGTGGAAGACTTCCTCTCTTTTCCTTCCTGGCGTGACTTTGGATAATGGTGTGGCTTTTATCTTTCTTTTCTTCTGGTTTGACGTCACTTGGAGAAGAATCATCGATGGCAGACTCTGTCGAGGTCGATGGTTTCTCGGGAGCTTTTCCAGAACATGCGTTTGTTGACTGGAAATGACGAGTAAGCGCATCTGGTCTGGCAAAGCGACGGCCACAAGCATTACAAAAGTAGGGTTTTTCACCCGTGTGTAGTTTTTCGTGACGCTTCAAGTCGTGAATACGACGAAACGTACTGTTACAGGTTGCACACACATGTAGCTTGATGGTGGTGTGGATCAACTCGTGACTTGCCATGTTGTGTTTCCGTGTAAAGCCTTGGTTGCAAGTTTTACAGAAGAACTTCTTGACAAGGCCGGTCTTAGAGAGGTCTTGAGGAGCTTTAGCATCTGGTTTGGAGTCTCCTTCTTCCACTACGGTGGCTGGGGTAGTGAGGGAGGAAGCATCAGTGGACAGGCTGGCGCTCTCGCTGGAGGCCACAACAGCATTCAAGTTCTTGGAGGAAAGAGGCTTCGACTTATTGAACATGTTTGTGTAGTTGGCATTATCGGACTCGGAGGTTTCGTTCGAGGCATCGTTGGACAGGTCATTCTGATCGAACTTGTCACGATGCTTGTGTTTTTCTGAGGTTTCGCCAAAACGGGCTTGAGAACGGGCGGGTTCGGCGGTGGTGTCGGGGTTAGCGGCAGCCTTCGCCAGGGGACTCAAGTTGGACAGGATAGTCATGGTGGAAGAGTTAAAGTGATCATTAAATAAGATTCCCGGATAAAACAAAAGCTGAATAAATGAAGCGGGCACTGGGGACTCGCTATAGGGGGTTGAAGTGGGGTGATATGGTTCTGATGGTAGCTTGGCGGAAGATAGAATCGGATGGAAACAGACAAGCGGTGGTACCGAAGGTGAAAAATGAGGAGGAGGCTTCTCTTAAAAACCCCCGGGGCGGAAAAGTTGCAGACTGGGGACTCGCACTAGAAAGCCAGGTCACACAAAGAAAGAATCTCGTGGTCCGAGCGGATTTCCATGGGGTATATATCTTTTGGTCTGCCGGAGGCAGTAAAGCGGAGGGTAAAAGCGGGCCCAATTTTTGCGCGGATGTCAGACAGGCGCTGCGCGGCGGCTACGTGCAGGCTCGGGTCATTGCCTGGCCACTGTGCCGGAGAAAAGAACTTTTGCTCGGTGGTCCGGCACTGCCCGCCACAAATCGTGCGCCAAGTCCTGTGTGTGCGGCTTGTGGACGTGGTCCAAATATGTGCAACAGCGGGCCGTGCCAATGATCGCACCACTACCTAAGCTGGGTCCAGCAACTTAACCTGGGAAGGGCCAGGGACCAGGGACCTGAATGTGTGCACCAAAAAAGTGGGATATTTGTTTTGGGATTTTTGGGGGTGACAATTGTGACTAGCAGAATGAATAAGAAGATAAAAAAACTTGGAAACGTTTTGTTTGCTCCCCCGCTTGGTTGCCCCCTACGTCTACTAGAGATACTAATAATCTCGTTATGGAATGTGATTTCATACTTCGCTGTAAAGCTGCTGAGCGCTTGTCATACTTTAGCGCGAGTGGAACCTGAGCGTGTGCAGTGCAGCCCGTTATGGCTGCCCGAGAATATCAGCCCACGCAAAAAAAGGGCAATTGCTGTGTGATTTCGGGGTGCTTTATTCATCAATGCACCCGTATGGGGCTCATGTCTCGAAGACTAGGGGCTTCTACTGCCTTTCAGTGTTGAAGAAGCCGACACTTGCCTTGGCATGCTGGTCCAGAGAGGGCTCCTGATAACGCGGTAAAAAGAAACGCCAGAGCAAATCATGGACGGTGCGCGCTAATTTAGAGTAGCAGATGCGCATAGGGAGCATGGTCTCGCATGTTTCTCTTGCTTTCGCACACCTCCCTCTGTAAACAGAATACTGGTCCAGTGCACGGGAATAAAGGGGGTGTTTGGGATATTTGCATGGATAAATTTTTGAATTTGAAGTTTTCAATTGGTTCGAATGATCCCTGATTTACTCAACTCGATTTGGAACCTGCCCCCAGTTTTAAGCAACCGTGGTTTGGCTTGCCCCGCCCTACTGTAGTTCCAGCTCACGTGACCGCGGAGGTCCTAGGACCCCTCGGACCTCTGTACGTTGTAGGCGGCGCGCATACTGTACGTAATCCCTGTCACTGCACATGCATTGGGTCTGCAGCTGTATCGCGGAGTCCCGGTGTTCCCTTGCAATTTGCCTTCTACGGACAATTCTTCCGATTGGTGACCTAACCATCTCATTACTGAGGTGCATGCATCCAGAGTTGGCCGAGAGCTTCAGGATGCGGACTTGCTGCAAATTGGAAGTGACCGAAGATGTGATACGGCTGCTGACTATGCGAAAGGTCATTCCTTGCAGGGTCTAGGTTCATCTTAGGGGTGGTGGTTGAGGCACTGCTATTGGCCAATTGAGGTAAGAGAAAAAAAAGCTTGGCTATTTTGGGCCAATTGACAGGAGGAGCCATAGTTAGGCCCAATCGATAATGTAGCACCCAGAACCAAATTCCAGAGAAGTGAGTGGCGCTTCTTATTGGTCTCACTCTTCTGCAAACTATGGGCACCAATATCCACGTCTGCAATGGACCGTCTTTCTAAGCGCATACTTGTTCCAGAACACCCGTCCCTGAAATCCAAGCATTCCACCCATAAAAAAGTCACCTATTTTGTCCAAACCCCATTTTCGTTTGATACGCCAGTTAGCCCCGAGTAAGCCCAATAGCTAGCCATTGGTTATGCTGTTCTTGTTCTTTTCCACGCAACTCATAGCTGAGTAGACATAGCCTCGGCACCGATCGAGCAAAAAGCATTAAACAGACTGGACACTCAAAGGCGTATATTTAAGTCTTCAAAGCCTTAATCTAAAGCCCACTTTAAATATCACATTGAACCCACATTAAACCCACATTAAAAGCGTACTCAAATAGCATTGACTAGACTCACCTCAGTAAGCCCAAAGTCTCAATATACCCTACAATATACCCTACAACTCTAGAGCTAGAACTAGGACATTAAGAAATTCAGCAGGATTTGAATTAGAACTAGAACTAGAACTAGAACTAGAACTAGAACTAGAGCCAGAGCTAGCGGTAGAACTAGCACTAGAAAACCTAGAATTTAGTAGAGCCTAGTATACTTATGCCCAACATTGTAGTAAGACACATGTCAAAGGACTCACAATTACAACAATTCAAAAATATAATTAAAGGAAGAGACCGTTTTGGCGATGACAAGTGAAAATTCTGGCGTGCTAAAAAAATCCGTCTCGAAAACCTATTCCAGGGGTGCTGGTGTAATTCGCGTATACTAGCCTAAGTCATTTTTAGTGAGAGCAAGTGTTAAGAAACTGCTTTGAAAAAGTGCGTTGAAAAAGTGCTGAGAAAGTGCTCAGAGTGCTCACAGTGCTCAGAGGGCGGTGCGGTGCGCATGCAGAAATCTGGCGTGGCCCTACTCTTTCACTCATCGTTGTGCGCGCTCGCTCGCTCACTACATCTCACCCTCGCAAATTTTTCCATACAATCCACCATTCAGCCATCAATGCTTAATATAATACACGCACGTGGCCCATAATGGAAATATCCACACAATTGGGTTAGTTCACGAATTAGTCGTGTTTGACAAGGTTTAGGTATATGACTAATTTGAATAAAAAATTTAACGAGTTTGGAAATTTTAAAGAATTAGTGAATTGTGTGTATACTTTCTCGCGGGGTTGGATTGCCTGGGTCCTTCATACCATTGGGCTCGGGGCATTCTCGCCATGTCTCGATTTCTGGCAGGGCATAGTCAGGGCCATGGCTGGCCGTTCCCCTCATTAGTCATGGATTGCGGAGCTCATTAATTACGCGCAGAAAAGCCAACGAGTTTGGCGTGCGCACGACCGCGACCCCCTGACCTCAACTCCACCTTATCTCAGGCTTTAATTGTCCAACATTCAGTTCAAACCCCATCCGAAAAAAGCAATTCCTCAAGTCAGTCTCCCGCAAGCGCTACGTCTCGACGCTCCTCTTCACTTCTTGCTCAATCCTGTTCAATTCTTAGAGCCCTGAGACTTCCTTGTTCTCCGTTGCCCTCACCATACTTTGTTTTCTTACTGAACCTGCTTGGTTTGCCCTTGTTTCATTTCTTTCCAGCCGGGCCGTCTGTGCTCCTTGACTATTCCAAATCTTCATCATTCAATTCGTTTCTCCCTTTCTCCTATTTCCTGTCCAAAACGATACGTTGAGCCGGATTTCTACACTTCGTCCAATTTTTTTTGCTACTTTCAAGTGATTTTTGCTACTTTCGAGGGATTTTTTGCTATTTTCAACTCAACTTCGAAACTATGTCTCTTATCTCCAATAGAAAAAGACCACGGGGGTTTAGTGGCAATTTCGAACAGTCCAAGTCCAGTGCCAGCGACACTTCGCCTCTCAATGCGCAGAACAATGCTTTCGTTGAGGTTGCCAAGGGCAACACAAACTTTAATGGTTCTCCCAACTTTCAATTCAATATCAATACGTCCACTGATCAATACCATCAGTCCGAGTCTGCTTTGGTAGAGGAACTGTACAATGAAGATGATGATATGTACGCTGAAATCGACGACATTTTCGACGATGACGGAAGCGACGTGGTCTTCCTAGAGGAACGCAAAATCAAGTCCAATTTCACCAGAGCAAGACAAAAGAGAAACAACTCGGACTCTTTCCTCTTTTTGGACAAGGATGTATGGGAAGCATACAACATGTTTAATGTCAATAACGAGGAGGTTATTGAGCCTACTTCCAATGTCGCTCCCGGCCCGAAGAAGCAGCGTACCAATTCGTTGCCTCAGTTACCTCATGCCAGGTGCTTTTACGAGAAGTTGCCAACTAGCTACATTACCCAACAGCAAAAGGTTGGTAATATCAAGACTCTTGTTGTTCCACACAAATTGAACCTCCCTCCTTGTGATGACGAAGATGGTCACTACATTATCAAGATTGACGACGTTTTTGCAAATAGATTCGTCATCAAGAAGTTGCTCGGCCAGGGAACTTTTGGTAAAGTTGTGGCGTGTTATGACAAGATCAACAGAGAGACCGTGGCCATTAAAATAATCAAAAATATCCAGAAATACAGAGACGCCTCCAAAATCGAACTTCGAGTCTTGACGACGCTAAAGAAGTTTGACAACGAAAACAGAAACCACTGCATTCATTTGCGGGAGTGTCTAGATTACAGAGGTCACATTTGCATTGTTACCGATCTTCTACGGATTTCCTTATATGATTTTTTGGAGAATAACAAATTTATACCCTACCCTGGCTCACATATACAGGCCATTTCGAAGCAGCTCATCCGGTCAGTGACTTACTTCCACGACTTGAATTTGATCCACACAGATCTCAAGCCGGAAAATATTCTACTACATGACGACTCCTTTCAAAGGAAGCAGATCAGAAGCAGAACGATTATGACTAGTTACTTGAAGCTTAATTCCGGCAATGAGAAGCGTCGGTCGGAGAAAAAGCCTAAATTTCTGCGGATCTTGAACAATCCGCTCATTCAAATCATCGATTTCGGCTCAGCTATTTTCGATGACGAATACCACTCGTCGATCGTGTGTACAAGACACTATCGAGCGCCGGAGATTGTAATGGGCGTGGGATGGTCGTTTCCCTGTGATATGTGGTCCGTTGCATGTATTTTGGTTGAAATGGTGATTGGAGAGCCAGTCTTCAGAACACACGACAATCTCGAACATCTCGCCATGATTGAAAAAGTTGTGGGTGAGCCCATTGATAAGGAGATGGTGAGAGTGTCCAAAGAGAAAGAAAATGAGTGTGGGTTACAATATTTCACGAATGACTACAGCGAGGGTATGGCGGACGTTGACGATATTGAAGACGATGACGTGCAGAGGATTATGAGCGATTATCCCGAGGATAGCCTGTTCAGACTTAAATTCCCTACGGCTTCAACGCCTGAGAAGTACATCAAAAGCGTGGGGCAACTCAAAAGAATTGATTTGTTCGTGAGCGACCGGATTGGGCTCAACATGAATTTCGACCTCTCGCTTAGTGCGAACTATCAGAACAATCAACACTTGATCAACTTCGGCAATTTTACGTTTTGGTGGTTTTTCATCGACTTGCTTCGGAAGTTATTTGTGATCAACCCCAACGATCGTATCACTGCTACCGAAGCTCTCGAGCACCCATGGTTCAATCTTGGTATTGAAGATGAGGGAACAATATAGATATATACATAATGAATGCCGAGATTTAGCGGAGGCAAAATATGCACGATGAAAAGTAACGCCATGCGATGGCGTGTATGTCAACGCTGAATTTTATAGAGTTGCATTACCCGACTGCAAGTAATTAATGCGAGGGCAATTATATACAGCACAGCCAGCTTGGTCGGGTGGTAGGTCTGAATCAACTGTGAAAGTGGAAGGTCAAAGTGGTTATCGAAGGTGGCCATTAAGAGTGGCTAAAATAATAGCAGAGTTATAGTAGAAAAAGCAGCTCAAAAGAATTGGCCTCTTTCCGACTCAAATTGCCTGTTCTAAGTGTAAATAATAATTAGTGCGTACTCGTACAAGCATGATCCTGTGCGATGAGGCGAGGGTCCAGGCCCACCGCCAAAGTGCTGGTCATCTGATACATATGATACATACGCCGATGGGCGACAAATAAGTCTTGGTTATGGGCTAACTTCCTTTTCATTCGCAAGTTTCCCGTGTTCCAAACCAATACATTCATGTCTGGACTCTTCCAATCAAGGTCTTTATTGTGTCATCCATTGATCTAATCAATGATTGGAGAGACTGGCCTGCAGACATATCTCTCAACTGCAGGCTCTGCAGGCCCAGACGTGGTAAGATGTTTAAAAAGTACACCGGGCTAGATCTTTCGGACGGCATATCTGCAAAACGCCAGGGCTAGCCGCAATCAATAAGCGAAGTCTTTTACAACGTCGGATTTATCATGCGGCAATTCGATAGGTGAAGTGATGCAATAAACTATGTGTAAGTGTATGGTTACATATATGAATTGTATGACACTACGATGTATGAACTACTGTGTATGGCAGTACTATGTATGGCAGTATTGTGTATGGCGGTACTGTGTGTGAATTATATGGTAGTACTGTGTTACCAGGTGTACAGTGATAGTGAGTATGAATGTGTATGGACAGTGCGTGATGAACAACATGCAATTCTAGCCACTGTTATCACCGGCTAATTCCATGACGAAACCATCCGCAGATCATATGGTGTGTACAGTAGGTTGGTCGGATCTTCAAAATATTAGTTGCATTTTAAAAGACAATAGCCCTCAGCTCCTATTTCCGCGCCGTTGCTATGCCAACGAGTGCCTTCTCCGTAGGTCCTAGACTGCGTATCACTTTTGACTAAAAGGGTAAAGAAATTTATGTCACCACCAATCAATATGCACGAGACGTTTTTGCAAGTTAGGTCATGTAAATTACTAGTCCAAATCAGGCATTCTTATGCTCTTGATAGTGTTCAACTGAGTAGCCGAGACCTTCCGAGACGGAATGCGACTAGGGGGTGGACTGAGGATTGAGGGCGTGCGTGTACATGGGAAATGTAAATGTGGAAGTATGTAGCTAAAGCCAGGAAACGGGGAATGTCTAGTGCCGGTGCACGACGTGGCAATTGTAATGGTTGGTGGATACTACTGGAATGGCCAGATGCATTGATTCTGTTACGCTACATCATTGATGTCATACCCCAAGATTACCACCGGCTTCACCCATTGGGCTTAGAAGTAAATAGTGCGAATCGTCCTTCTGTTCAGTCCGCTCGCTAATGATGTGACCTTTACATTACTGGTATAAGGTCATTCCTAACAAACAGCAAGCTATGTGCCATGTTACTACGTAGATCGATGTCATTGCAACCATGGTTTGCCGTCTTGAGTTGAGATCGCCGTTGGTTAAGAAAAATTGCTTCCAGACCTAAATGTGGTTCTATCGATTGAGTAATTACAAGTAGAAAAACTAACACTTCCATCAATCCTACAGGGGGATTGGCTAACTTATAAGGAACGGATGATCGGTGTTTCAGATCACCCCCTACTTTTCTCCGAGCCCCGTTGAGCCTGGCCGGAATTTTCTGACACTTTTGCTGTCTGAAACCAAAAGCCGATATCCACAGTGGAGTGGCACCTCAGAAGTGCATATTGATGTGGCATTCATAACAAATCTAAGTTATATGCACGGCCCGGGGATGCATGACGTGCATACACGGAGATGTCGCATCTTTTCAGCCAAAAAGGCTCAAATTAAGATCCTCAGTGCAGAGGTCTAGACTCAATGCCGTCGTATGCATCCTTCTGATTCGACACTGCATTGTTGATTTTCGCATTATTTTTCACCCTCATGCAACCTTTTTTTTTTCCCCCTGCATCACTGACGACCGGTGTTTTCATTCCTTTTTATGGACGATTAATTCCGTCGTCTGAAGATTTTCTTTTTTTTGCTTCTGTTCTTTCCAAACAAAACCCCTCGAATCATCTTCGTTCCTTGTTTCTAAGAAACTCATTTCCCTAGTATCCCAACTATCGTCTTTCCTTACTCCACTACTCATCACTCTCAGCTATGAAGGCATCTATCGTCTTTTCCAGTATCTTGGCCATTGCTGCCTCCGCCCCCTCCCGTTTCAGCCACCACCACCACGAGCACAAGAGAGATGTCACTGTGACTGTGGAAGCTGCTGCTGCTGACTCTGCTTCCCCCAGCCTCGAGAAGAAGGACTCCACTGCCGGTGCCTTCTCTGCTGACTCTTCTGAGTCTGCTGCTGCTCCTTCGGCCTCGTCGTCGTCTGCTCCTTCCTCCTCCCAAGGTGGTATCCTCGGAGACCTTCAGGCTTTCGTCGACCCTACCGAGGCTTTCGAGGACGGTGTCCACGACTGTTCCACCTTGCCAACTGGCCAGGGTGTCGTTGGTGTCACTTGGATCAGCAACTTGAACGGTGGTTTCACCTCCGTCATGAACTTGAACGGTGACACCTCCGAAACCTGTAAGGAAGGTTTCTACTGTTCTTACGCTTGTCAAGCTGGTATGTCCAAGACTCAGTGGCCATCCAACCAACCTTCCTCCGGTATCTCTGTCGGTGGTTTGTTGTGTAAGGGTGGTAAGTTGTACAGATCTAACCCTGACGAGAAGTACTTGTGTGCTTGGGGTAAGCAGTCTGCTTCTTTCGTGTCTAAGCTCGACAAGGACGTTGCCATCTGCAGAACCGACTACCCAGGTTCCGAGAACATGAATGTTCCAACCTTGTTGCAGGCTCAATCCTCCGTTCCAGCTTCGGTTGTTAACGGTGATGAGTACTTCACCTGGAAGAACGGCAGAACCTCCTCTCAATACTATGTCAACAACGCTGGTGTGTCTGTTGAGGACGGATGTATCTGGGGTGACTCTTCCTCCGGTGTGGGTAACTGGGCTCCAGTTGTCCTCGGTGCCGGATGGACTGGTGGTCTTACTTACTTGTCCTTGATTCCTAACCCAAACAACAAGCAAGCTCCAAACTACAACATTAAGATCCAGGGAACTGATGGTTCTTCCACCGTCGGTACCTGTTCTTACATTGACGGTTCTTACGAGGGAGGTAATGGCTCCGATGGTTGCACCTTCACTGTCAGCTCCGGTAGCGCCGAGTTCGTCTTTTACTAAGTTCGCTTTTTCAACCCGTTTTACCTGACAAGGTTTTGTCTGCTTTCGATACCCACCAGCAAGTGTCTCTCATTGCGAGGTGCATTTCTGTATTATATATAACGTTAAGAAATATTTTTTATTGCCAATGTTGTATCTAACCAAAGGCTATGCTTTCACAGTAACTCAAGTTGAGCACGTTATTCGTTTTGAAGCTTTCGTAGAGGTCACCTAGCGATTCCTCGGGCGTTGGCTCGAAAGAGCTCTGTACATATACATGGACGGTTTTTAGCCGTAGCTTTTTCATGATGTATTTTGCAATGGACGCAATGTTTTGGGTTCCGGAAACACTGAAACTCGAGGGTTGTATGGCTGCTGTGGACCCAATTGCCTGGAGCCGAATGGGCACCTTCTGTTGTGTTTGACGAGGCCTCCACACTTGGTCCTCCGATTGTGAAGGAGTTTCCTCCACAATCTGTTTTTGGCTGATATCATGTAACTCTACCTTTTGTAATTTAGTTTCTAGAGATTGCTTTTGTTCTGGAGATTCTTGACTCTCTTTAAGCTCTTGTTGTGTATTGGCATGTGTAGATTGTTTGGGAGATGTGGGGGCGGGGGTGGAGTTTAGCGGTGAAGTCAACGAGGATGAGGACGACTCGGGGTCCGATATAAGGAGCGACATGATACAATGTTGTGTATGTGAGTGGTTTCTTGTTGTTTATGGCCTTGTATTTCAGTTTTCGTATCTATGTTTAACCATAGAATATAGTTTGAATTCGCAGTCTGAGTGCGAATTATGTCCGGGACTTGCAATTCTAAGAGATAACCACAGTTGACGTGTCCTAGTATAATTGACCAAAAGTGTAATTTTGTTTTCTTAATTTTTTCCCCTTTTCCACTTTTTGAACTTTATTTAAAATCCCGTTTTTTCCACTATTTCAATGCTAAAAATGGGAATTGTCTGGTGATGCTGAATAGGACGTAGCATCTAGGCACTTGGTCGTACGACGCATTCCACGCACCATGGGCTATCCAGAGTCTAGTACAAGGTACTGAATTATTCGTTCCCGACCTACGAATTTCCAGTTGAAATATACGGAGGAAAACATGTTTTGGATCTGTATTTTGGGGTGTACAGGGTAATGGTTTAGGCGTCACAAGTGGTGTTTTGTTGGGAAGGTATATGGTCCAGTTAGTTGATGTTCCAGATTTGTTACCTTCCACCACCAAAGGCCTATGGAGTATACAAACCATATTGATTTTATGCTACAATACTTCAATTTCACCATGAAATCACATTGGACAAGAACCAGGTACATCCATAAAAATTATCATCATAGTGTCACAAAACGAAATCTGTACCATACATTATCGACCATATATGGTACGTTGAATTGACTAATGGCAACTATGCATATGTGAGACCGCAGCCGTGCTCCCAATGCACTCTATGACTCATCCTACCAGAACACTACAACCTAAATAATACGTCCCCGGAGTTGTTTCACTATTTGAGCAGAGGGAAAAAAATTTGCATTATTTCAAAACACAATCTAGCTTCCTGATTGGTATGTGCTATAAACAAAGGGAAGAATAATGACCCGTCCTGCAGACACTCGGCGCTGGCAGTCGCACCTTCTCAAATACCCCAGAGCTGGTCTTCCTCCACCACCATGTTCCAGTCCCACTCTGACACGTCTCTGGTGTCTAGTAACGAAACCTTGGAGACGGTGGAATTCGAGTCCATTCTTGCGCTGCTCAAAGAGGCCGCCATAGACGCAAAGAAATTGAACGATTTCTTGTCCTATTCTACTGTCTTGGATATCCATCTCTCGGAACCCTCCAAATACTCAATCGACGAGCGGGAACGCTTGCTTCAGCAATTGCTCGATACTTTGGCTGACGATAAAGTCTTGGTCCAAGAAATTGGTTGGGATATCCCTTCTTTGGTCATCCCTTTTGTCGATACAGGCTTTGATTTTAAACTGGGCCTCCGCAATGCACCTTGTATTGCCAAAATCTTCCGGATTCTCGACGTGCTTGTTCGTGATGGAAACCCCAAGGAACTATTTCTAAAGGCAAGTGAGTTGTTGAGCTCCACCAAGGCCAGCGATTCTTCCGATGACTCTGAAATTGCCTTGAAGTTCTATGACATAAAGCTCCACTGCATATTCGAGCTCATCAACGGTTGCTTCCGCAACATCCAAACGCTATACCCTTCCCGGTTCTTATCAATGATTGTTTCCAGCTTCATTAATGCATTGTACCTTAACCTGGAATGCAACGACGTGCACTTGGAGTTTGTGATGAAGCGTATATACACATTAGCTCGCAACTACTACGCGCCTCTGCCTCCACCGGGCACGGATCTCTCTTCTCCGGAAGTGAGGGAGATTGTCAAAGACGAGGAATACTTACAAAGAATCCTTTTGACTGCTTTCGTGTCGTACTCTGTGTCTGTGCTTTTGTCGAAACAACTGTTTGGGTATTCCGTGGCGTACTTCGAGAGTTTACAATCGCCAAATTCAATCATAAATCACGAATCTTACAGTCTAGATGTGCCTGTGATGGAGAGATACTACAACTTGCTCTCTTCACTTGATATCAAGCTAGAGGAAACCTTCAGCTCTTTTGCCAAGTCCTCTGTGGAAATTGTTCACTTGGATGTAAAGGAGAGCGATTCTTTCTCGGAGGAGCTCTTCGAGCGACTTGTTATTGACTACCAGGTGAAGTTTGCAAATTCAATTCTTAATCCGGATCTTCGGCTGGTCCAGAACTCGTTGGCTGGCCTCTTACTTGTGTATACATTTGAAGTGTCGAAAAATGGACTCGATGCCACTTTCGCCAAGACCTTCTCCTTGTCTTTGAAAGAAGTCATGGCCATGACCCTCCGACTTGTCATTCCTGGCTTAGTCCATCCTTCTCTCTGTCATCTTGGCCTTCACGATGTGGCTATCTTCTGGTGTTGGTTTGTGGTGCAAAAATTATCCAAGGACCCTCGAGCTGTGGAGTTGGAGCTTTCTCGCGTACCAAGAATCATCCTACAGACATTCTTGCAGTCGTTGTTGTTTGTGATGGTATCAAACCGTGGAAACACGCAGATCAGGTACGTGACGCTAACGCTCTTGACTCGCTTTTTGTCTTCGGCACCCGAAGAGTCGGCCTATTACTTCATCCTCAACTCTCTCAAGGACTGCCCTTACGAGAACGTGAAAACTGCCTTGGCTGCTACCTTGAAGACTTTGCTTGTGAATGAAAAGGTCGTTAAGGATTTGACTGAAGAATTGGAGTCGCTTGATATGACCAAGAAACCTCAGCAGCCACCGTTACCCAAGAGAGAAGTTGCCAAAAATGCAAAGTTCATCAACTTGAACCCAGAGAGAATCAACGACATTCTCGAGCTCATATACAGTTGCATTGAGCTGTCGTTCATCGACAATGAGGGACTGCCAGATGTGAATCTTGTTACGATTCCAACCTTACTGTCCTTCTTGAATATGCTTGTTTCCGTGAAACGCTCTGGTCAGATCTCAGCTGAAAAATGTACCCTGGTGATATCCTTGACGCAGGAAAATATCGATAAAATCGAGAAGACCTACAAGGGTGACAATTCCAAGGCAACCATTTTGAATGCGGTGAATGTTTTGTCTATCGCCTTGACCAGACTTAGCGAGTAAATATATCTAACCGTCTGGCAGCTTTATTAGTACTAAATGCTCAACGTGTCACAAGACTGTTGCCCTTATTTCTTTGGTTTCCCTGGCCCCTTTTTGGCCGTGCCACTCGATCTCTCATCTACTAAGGGTCCCCAGTAGACAAAGAAACCTTCTTTGGTGGTTGTTATCTCCTCTTCCCATTGCAATTCGGCATCATCAATGAAAGGATCCTCGTAGTCGTATTTTCCGACTTTCCGGTTGATTTTTGTCTGCTGTGCCCTCCATTTTCGACTTTTAAGATCTTCATTATTTTCAGATCCACTTTTGGCTTCACTCTCCTTGGCATCCTTCTTGGACTTGTCTTCTATTATTTGAAGATCATCATCGCCTTCATCATCATCACCTTCATCGTCATCGTCAAGGATATCATCCATCATATCAATGGCGGATCTTGCATCGGGATGAATAGCATTC
Source organism: Metschnikowia sp. 01-655c1 (assembly GCA_002370185.1). NCBI lineage: Eukaryota > Fungi > Ascomycota > Pichiomycetes > Serinales > Metschnikowiaceae > Metschnikowia > Metschnikowia sp. 01-655c1. The sequence goes on from NKZO01001508.1 coordinate 185,891, forward strand.
CAACCGTATTTGTCCTCCGCTAGCTTCAAAACATTGATCACTATTTCTGCTTGTCCTGGCTTCGGGTTAGCAGGATCTAAAAGTGGAACGTCTAAAAAAATGACCGGCGTTTTTTCACTGCCCTCTTTGCTCTCAGCCTCTTTGTTCAAGTTTCCCTGCTCCGCCAAATCTAGAAATGCTGGGTTGGGAAGATTCAAAGGGCCGGTGGAAACCTTCTGCTTGTTGGTGGTGATGGTAGGGTTGATAGGCAATTTATCTTTGATTGAGGCGGCGGTTTCAGGCGTCTTCTTCTTAACCACCTTTTTTGGTTCTTTTTTGGGTGCGTCGGGCGTTAGAATAGACGTGAACGGGATGTTTTCCTTCGTCACCTTCTCCAATGCAGACGCAGTAGCAGCAGTCGGCACCAACTCCTTCTTGGGGTCTGTTTTAGCTTTTTTGCTTGTAGTTTCAGCCTTGGTGGAGGATTTCCGTTTCTTTTCTTGCTTCGTGGCAGCTGCAGCCTGGTTGATTTCGTCACTGTTCATGAGAGAACTGATGGAAGTCCTGTTGAACAGGGCCTGCTTTGGGGCTAGTTTCGATTGCTTCTTGGCTTTGGGGTCAACAGTCGCCGGAGGTTCGGCCATCTGGAAACTTGTTTGGAATTGTGCAACAAATTCGTTTCGGAACGGGGCCACTGCTGCTGCTACCTTGTTTTCGGTTGGCTCCACAGTATTAAGTGGCACGAAGCTCGACATAATTAATGGAGAAGCTGGGGGTTTATTTTGTAGCTCAATAGATGGCATAAGAGTATTTCTTAGATTCTGGGTCGTGTTTAATACCTTGACATTGGTTGTTTCGGGCTCCGAGGAGTCATCAATAATCTCGATAACCTCATCAGTTGCTGGTGACACATACGTTTTTTTTTGTGGAACATGAGCAGGGATGGGGTTCGGGGTCGGAGCTGTACTGGTTTGTTCCGTCCCGGCTTGGGTTGGAGGAGACGGTCCCGACATGAGGGAGTAGGTGGTAGTGGTTCGTACACTTGTAGTATAAGAAAACGCGCAGCCATATATTGAGGCCAGTGCCAAGACCGAGGCTGGCACCATTAGGCTATATCTCAACGATAAATAATCGACAAAAAGTGAAAATATCTTTCAAAGCCTTTACGTTCTTGAAGTTAAGGGAAGTGTCTAGTTCGTATATTCCTGGGAAGTATCAGTATGTAAGGCTATTAAGCCCGGTCTAGTTGTATAACATTGGTATGGAAGCCGAGCTTGTTCAAAGTTAGGCACGTATCACTGCCGTAGCCCTCCAAACTGTTCATGGTCAAGTCACCGTTCCAGTAATCGGCGTAAACTTTACACATTGGCAAGCCCAAGCCCAACTTGTACTTGTAAGGTCTGGTGATCAACTGCTCGAGCGTGGACTTTTTTGTCTTGGTGGACACCTGGTTAATGTCAGCCACCGAAGTCTGACCCAATCCATTTTGGCTCTCCACAATCGACGAGCCTGCAGGCGTGACCTGCAAATTGGAGTACATTTGCAATCCAGGAATCTGGTGGAAATTGGACAAAGAAGCCTTGGCCAAGGTTGGACTTTTGCCGAACGACCAAATCGACTTCAACTCGTTGTGATTCATTCCCCCTCCTTCATCTGAAATACGGAAAACCACATGTTTCTTGGAATCGATGATGGTGATCTTGATTGGAGGTAATTTCCTACCTTCGGCACCGTGCGTCTTTATCGTGGCCTCGAAAGAGTTCCTCAATATTTCTCCAAAGAGATAATGTAAGTGAGGCACCATGAACGGGAAAGTGGCCAGAACATCACCGTCCACAACCAAGTCAGGCATGTTTTCCTTGTTGGGGAAAAAGTCCGCCATGGAGTCTGCCACCAAATCGCCCACTTTCTGAAACTCCTCTTTGGCATTACAACTCTGAAAGATTTCTCCAATGTAGTCAGGAGGATTTTCTTGGTATGGGTGTTTCTTGTAGATTTCCGTCAACGATAAGTGCTCCTCCACAATGACTCTTCTACTGATACGAGATCGAAGCATGGAGCTCATGAAACTATCCAACTCTGCCTGCGAGAGGTTTTCTGAAATGCTCAGTTCTAAAGCCCCCATCATTAAATGCGACAAGTTAAATACGTGCTGGTCCAATAACGTACTGATGGTCTTGCAAAACTCGTCATTTTCAGACAATGAGTTGATGGAGGGGATCTTGCGGAATGCATTGAAAGAGTGGTAATATGACTGGTAGATCTGTGCCAAGTGGAAGTTGTTGACCACACCAAAAGGTAACGTCTGCAAGTCCCTGATTCTCATGGCCAAACGGATAGGTAACTCCAAGCGGACAAAGTTTGCAGACGCCAAGATCTTCTGTTTGCTGAGTTTCTTACCGTAACCAGCCAACTGACGTAACGAAACGGGGTGGGGTTGTTTCTTAGAGTATTCGAGCAAAACCTCATTCTGATAGAAATGTTGTGGGGTTAGAATGCTGGAGAAGGAGGGGAACGCACCCAAGTCATTAACATGATGTGTAATATTGTCATTGTTGATTAGCGAGAGAAATTCGGCTGAATGCTTCGGGATCCTCTGTGTCACTTGATGTAGAGGCTTGCTGAATATCATTGCTGGGGTACTATCAGTGGAGATGTGAGTGTCTAGGTACAGATCTGCGCACGTGACTCACGCCTATCCAGAACTAGGTAAAGGTACCCACCAACAAAATATACATATGTTGGGAGGTTCATAAATATAGTAGTTTATGGAGATTGAAAAGAACAAATTCGTAATTAGTGTGTAGCTTTTCTTAGTCTGCAGATGGCATCACTGACAACACCTTAACCTTTAGAGTCGCACGAGACTACTACCTTTATAATCCAGGAAATCTGATACAAGACCATTTCAATGATTTCTTAAATTTCAAGTCTTATTTAAATTGGAAAGGTGGAATGTGATAGGGCATAGTTAGATTGAAGTTTTCTTATATATTATGTAGAAATCTATGTGTATTAGGTGCCCCTGTAGTGGAACCTGAAGCTTAGCTCTGACAATTATACAGAATAGGCTACTATCTCATTAGCAAGAAAATGTCGACATTTTTATAGCTATGAAAAAGTTAGGAAAAAACTCTTGAACTTTGTTTTATTTGGATTTTTTCAGAAACCATAATTAGGGTCAGATTGTAAGGTGAATGGTTACTGTTAATTCTACTGTTCCCTCGTTAGTGAATATCTACAAATAATGCACTATAATGTTTGTGTATGATGGGTTTTATTGATTTCCTACCCAAAAATTTATTCAGCTCGTCAGACTTTTTAATATTATTGATTTTGCCAAATTGTATTCACGGTATAGAAGGTTTACTTTCGAGTTCAGGTGATCACCTCTCCTTGATTTATAAGATAAAATGTTGGACTGAGAAGACTTACTGTCAGCTAGGATTAAATACATATATATGTATACAGATTTTTGTATATAGTTTAAGGAAAGCTTAATGTTTCTATTTCAGAGCTTGTTAGAGCCACCATAGATGAATCGACTTAAAGATATAAACCAGCTAGAATAAAAATGTCAAAAAATTAACTTTCGGTTGCGGCCATACCAAGTGGAAACCACTGTTTCCCGTCCGATCAACGTTAGTTAAGCCACTTAGGGCCACAGTGAGTAATGCAGTGGGAGACCATGTGTGAAATTGTGGTGCTGCAATCTTTTTGTCATTTTTTAAATGTTTAAAGGCCACAATGAAACTATTGTTTTGACCTAAATAATCTGACTACCATGCCTTATTCTGTTAAATCTTCAAGAGTATTACGGAACCTTTCAATGAGGAAATTGCTCTTGCTGTTTTCGTGTATTCTGTCGAGGTGATGCTTAAGTGCTAAACGAGTAGAATTTAACCACTCTCAAAAGTTTAAATCTATTTCGAGTAAACAAAAACGTCATTCAAACGGTTTAGCCGAGAAATCATGTACATTTTTAGTTGAATCAAGAATTTGCTTCGATGCTTCTAATTACCTGCATACAGTGGAAGTGGCTGGCAGTAGAAGCCCAGTTTCGCATTCTAATGCCTTAGCAGCCAGCCACCATGATCCATGCGCCCCAATTAGGAAAGCCCGAGGTCATCTTGATCTGTCCTAACTCTTCTCCTTATTGATTAAAATCCTTTATTCTAGTTCTTCCTTTCAAAATTGAATTCAATACATTCAAAATTCTCCAAAACCACAAATCTTGTCCGGCTATTTATAGATAAAGTCCGCTACGCACCATGAACGTGACCCGTACCGCTTACTACTCCTCTGACTACCTTCAGAACAAGCACGATTATAATTATAGACTGCAATCAATGGACCGAAGTACTCCAAAGTCCACACAATTGAGGAAATCCCCTCTGAAACAGCTACCTCCAATTCTGCAAGAAAGGACCTTCATATCCCCAGAATTCGGTGCTCCTAACGATGCCTTCGACAGTCAAAATGATTTGACGGAACAAATGACTCCAGCCGAGTTGAACCATCTCACAAAACAAGATTGGGGAAACAGCCAGTACAGAGCAGCATACCAGCAGTTGGCAGCGGAAAACGCACTTTCGGGCCGAGGTGTCATGACCCACCAAAGTTTCATGGACAACTTCTACAATCCACAACCACATGATCTCTACGAACCTTCGATCCCTAATAAATACGAAGGCTACTATATTGATCAGAAGCGAAAACAAAACGAAGCTGTGGAGTTCCAGCCGGCCCTGTACACGCACAAGACCTTCCAAAGGGTATTTGACGACGACGAAAAGCCTCGGCTCAACCCAATGGATGTTGTGTTCCAAGATAAGGAGGACATGGAGTTGGACCGCAAGGCACAGAGGCCTCCCAAGCGTCTCTATAAGAATGTGCAGCGGAAGCTAGCCAGAGAAAACTATGTGAACTACGACTACTTCAAGGAACAACAGAAGGACGGGGCCGGAGAACTGCGGCAGAAAAAGAGACAATTATTTGAAAAAAAGAAGGGACAGGAACCCCAGAATAACTCAGATGGGGATATCATCAAGACCTTGGAGCCTCGCACTGAAGACTCCGCAAGTCCTTCCAAAAAGGCCCCCAGCTTATTTTCCAAATTGAAGGGAAAAATGATCATAGATGACCGACCCGAAAACAAGGAGGTGTTCACGGATCAGGTAGATGATGACGACGACTCCACTGACGATGAACTAGAAGCGTGGATGGCTGAGCAGCCTGGAGCAGCAAATACCAGCACCCCCACACTTCGGAAGCAGATAAAGAGAAAGTGGAGAAAAGCAAAACGGAGTCTAGAAGATAACTATTTCGAGAACTACAAGCGAGAGATTGGGAACAGAGAGTCTAAGAAACTAAAGGAAAAGCCCCAGCCTCAAGTACCGGAGAGTCCACCAGCACTGGACCAAAGCAGTTTCAATCCTATATGGAATAACATTCTTTCGTGGGTTGTATACACGCCAGTGGAAGAGCCCAGTGAAAGTGATAAAATCGTGGAGATCTCTGACCAGAGCTCGCAACCCGAAGAAGAAGGTAAAAGATCTAAAAAGTTCAAGCAAAAGCTCCTTCAGGGATGGTCGAGACCAGCATCACTATACTCAAAGCCCGACGATTATAAGCTCAAAAGTAGGAGTCGCGAGTTGGTGAAAAGCTCCAGGTTTGAAGAATGTGGATTTGAGTATGAAGTTGAAGTCTCCGACGATAGCGACTCCAATGAACGGCTATACTATAACCAGGAAACCGGAGCATTGGAGCAGTACAACCAGTCTGCCCTTCAGGACGTGAAACTGGCCCAAAGTGCACCCATACAAGTTGTGTCGCAGCTCAACAAGCTCATCAAAAGCGTTCGGATCATGAAGATCCTATTTTCGCCAATCGACATAATTGGCGAGCAGATCCCAAGTCTTCAGTCTACGGTAATTGTTCTTGAGCTCATAATTTTTGTGTGGATATTATATGAGGTTTCGCTTCTCATTGATGCCTTATGCTTGGCCGTGAGGGCAGTGTGTGCACCCATGATCGCCATTGGAAAATTCATGAACAGAGTCGTATAGACTTCTGAAACTGAAAACTTCCCATCCATCATTCACTAAAGATAACATTTTTTTGAATTCATAAAGTAGCAGGTATTTTCATTAATTATACACAAGTCTTCTAGAGACCCACCTCATGGCTTGACTGCGCGAAACCTACAAGCCAAAATCAAAGACGCTAAAATCAGAGAACGCATCTCCACTTCATTTCGCCAATGAACACCTTTCGACATAAAGCTTTGGTGAGAGCGTGGCCCACCAACAAAATCAGATTTTCCACGCTTAGTCCAAGACTACAGGCCCAAAACCAAAAAGATGCACAGCCCACCGTGGATGGACGTAAACTTAACCCAGAAGAAGCCAAGGCAGAGGCAGCCAAGTTGGCGTTGCGGTCTTTGAAAGATATGAAATCGCTCTTTTCTTCATCGACCGAGGAGGCAGACCAGCCAATCGATACCAAACCCATCTTTGAGAATCCTCAGTTGTTTGTTGGCTTGAGTCTCCTTCACCAGGGCCAGGTGATCCAGGAACTCCAGGCCAAGTATGACCTGAAGTGGACCAAATTGACGCTGCAGGAGCGCCGCTTGGGCTATTTTATAGCTTACGGTGACTGGGGGCCTCGTGAGAAGTTTTCCAACTGGAAGACTCAGGAACCACCTTTGGATCTTCCGTTCGCCATACCTTCGAAGATAAGAAGCACGCAACCAAAGGCCCTGGACCCAATCCATAAGTTGAAGCCGGTCAATCTTGCGGAGACAGAGGTCAGAAAAGAGCAGTTCGATACGTCGAAAACAGACCCAGTGACCAAGACATTTCTCTACATCACTGCGTTTTTCATATTGTTTGCTTTAGCTAGAGACAAGAACACGGGCGAAGCCGGACGGCCCGTGGAGTTTGTCGTAGAGGACCAGTACCTCAAGTGGAAGAAAGAACAGGAAGAGAAAAAAGAACAAGAGAGATTGCAGGAAGCCGAGAGGAAAAGACGCAAATGGTATTATCTCTGGCTCAAGTAAACGAATTATGTATATAGATAATGTCACGAAAGACTCCACACGATGTACAAGAGCTTACATCATGCTCTCTCAAAGAGAGAAACGGCTCGCCAAGACCATTCCTGGCCATTAGGCCTCTTCTTCATCTTCATCTTCATCTTCGTCGTCCTCGTCATCGTACTCGTTCCAACTAGTCTCCACAGTCTCACGTACCCTCTTGATGTACTGGGACCGGTGCTCCTTGTAGAGATTAGCAGCCTCCACATTTGCTGGCGACAGAATGTTGGGGTCATTGAGAAGCGACTGGATCGACGTCAAAATGCTCGACACGTCATACGTCGGAGACCACCGGTTCTGCAAGATATCTAGACACAACTCCCCACTGGCGTATACGTTTGGGTGAAACATTTCGCTCAAGAACTTCACCAGTGGTGGCTTGTTGGGGTACTGCTCATCGAACTGCAAACCCAAGCGGAAAGTGCCGTCTTCGAATGGCGTATCGCTTGGTCCAATAATGACGGCGTTCCATGTCATCACGTTATCCGGAACCGGCGACGCTGACACTCCACTGGGCGCATCCAGCTGTATTCTTTTGAAGTCACGCATAAGTCTTCTTTTGGCTGGAGTCGACATGGTGTTTATGTGTGAGTGGGTGAGTGTGGCGTTGGTATTTGAATGGACTGAGATAAACTATGCTGGGTCCTGCAGTTGTCGGAAATGCTCGCTATGCCAGGATGTAAGGGTGCGAAGTGTCAGCTTCAAAGGGAAAACAACGGGATCCAAACTTGGACGAAAATTGAGCTGGTTTCTTTGAGGAACAACTTGTTGTTGATTATTGAACTTTAGACAGCTGACCGAAAGTGGTTGGTGCCACGATCACGCGCGCCGTCTTTCGATCGCCTTCCAAATTATTTCGAGTGGCAATTCCAGTGACTGGGACAAACTAAATCATCCGTTTATGTGGAATTTCTACACTTTGTAAAACATTCTTTATTAAGGACTATGCCATTATGGCTCTCTAATCAATAGAGTACTCCTCGAAGACAAAGGGCCGTGAGTCAATCACTCCCTCTTGTAGACACCGGCAACAAGGCTCTCGACCTCGTCCAAGAGCTTGTCAGCATCGGCCTTGATCAACTTGAAGACGGAGTCAAGCTTCTCGGTAACACCAACGAACATTTCGTCAGCCTCGGTGTTGACTTCAACGGATGCAGATCCGTACTCGGCTGAGCCAAAGAAGCTGGTGATATTGTGACCAGCTCCGTTGAAGGCCAAAATGTTGGGGGTTCCGTCCTCGGGAATGTCGGATAACTTGTTAGAAGTGGCAAACTTCACCAAATTCTTCTTCATTTCGTTAGGCGAGATACCCTTTTCAGAGGAGAAAAACTCCGAGTCGGATCCTGGTTGCAAGGAGAGGAAGTACGACAACAAACCACAAATGTGAGGAGAGGCCATCGATGTTCCACTCAAGGAAGCAGTTGCAGTATCCGAACCAATGTAGGTACTAAGGATGTTGAGACCTGGAGCAAAGATGTCAACAGCACTTCCGTAGTTGGAGAAGTATGCTCTAGAGTCAGAGATGGTCGAGGCACCAACAGTAATGGCCAATTCAGCGGAGGCTGGCGAGGTGTTAGCAGCATCTTGGTTCTCATTACCAGCAGCCACGGCAAAGTGAATACCGGCTTTGACAGCAGCGTTGACGGCCAAGTCCAAAGCTGGGGATTTACCACCTCCCAACGACATGTTGGCAGTGGAGCCCTTAAATCCCTTCTTGTTCTTCTTGACAGCCTCTTGATGGGACTTGGCTGCAAACTCCACACCCTTGACAACGTCAGACATGGATCCAGATCCATTGGATCTCAAGACCTTAATACCAACCACCTCGGCCTTCTTTGCAACACCGTAGTCTTTAGAAGCGATTGTACCTGCGCAATGAGTACCATGACCATTGCCGTCGGTGTCGCTATCGCCAGATGGAATAGTGGCACCCCATCTGGCCCTACCTTCAAATTGCTTGTGGTCAACAAACACACCTGTGTCGATCACGTAAGCAGTAACACCTTCACCAGCATCGTTGTCGTAAAGGTACTGGTTGAAGTTACCCAAGGAGAGAGGTTGACGGTGGGAAAGTCTGGCCAAACCCCAAGGAGCGCTCTTTTGAACTTCAAACTCGTTGGCGTAAACGGTCGAGTCCTTTTCAACAAAAGCGACGTTAGGGTCACTGCGGATCCACTCAATGGTGGAGTCCAAGAAGTAACCACTGAATCCAGACAAGGTGTTGGCGATGTCAAACAGGTCAACGATTCCGCCCTTGACATCGACTCCCTTAGTGGACACAAAGAATGGGTCAGATGGGTCAGCCTTGGCCACATCCTCGCTCAGCTTGGCCACAACAAGCTCTTGGTGGAACTGGGCTTGCGCAGAAGAAACATCTCCCTTGTACACCACAATGTACTTGTGAGGGATGGTCTCACGGGGGTTTTCAATAAATGGAGCCAATGCAGCAGCTGCAGAGTCCACTTTCTCCTTGACGGTTTCCTTCAAGTCCTGGGCCTTTTCGGCAACCACCTTGGCGGAGTCAGCCACACTGGCCTTGATGTCAGACTTCATCTCCTCGAGCTCCGAGTTTTGGAACACGTCAATGACATCGTTGAGGCTTGGGATAAGCATACCATTGACAGCGCCAAGGGAGGCTAAAATGGAGAGAGCCACAGAGCGAGATAACAACATATCTCGGATTAAGGGTTAAGAGATTGGAAGGGCTCTTGGGTGGCAAAAGCTAAAAAGTATAAACTTTGGATTCGGGGTTAACGGGAGTGTGTGTGTTTGTATTCTTAAGATCGAGTATCGCTATAAAATTTCGGTAGGGAACCAATAGCGAAGGGGAAATAAGAATAAGGTTGTAAGGGATAGTGTGGCGATATGGGGTTTAAATAGAAAAAGAGGAATGGGGGTGAGCGTATGCAGTGCGCTCGCGCCTCGGAAGTTGCTTCTTGTGGCTGGACAATTAGGGATGTGTGCAGGCCAGGGAGGCATACTAGTAATCTGCTTGATTAGAAGAATTAGCTGTTTAATGTGATGGTATCATTTTTCGGTAAAGATGTTTTTTTACGTTTTTAATTTTGTGGTAGGCTTCTAGCCCGCAATGTGCCTATCTCATGTTCGGATTATAGTCTGCGGGAGAACCAAAATCCCTGCATGCATAACCCCTTGGTGGAAAGGACGACAGAAACCGGAAATAAAAAAGATTTACTGCAAGTGCCTAAAAAATAAACACCATAGAGCAATTAAAGAGAAGCTGAAAGTCCGGGCTCGTTGCGAGTCCAAACCGTCTGTAAATAGCATTAGGGTTATAGAGGCGACTGCGGTTACATCATTGATAAGATAAGGAGCGAGGTACGGATGCGCGGACGTTATGTCATGCAGCTCCCCGCGCGTTCTCCACTAACCACAGTTTTGCTCCTTGGACGCCCTCCTTATTCACAGCCTTGTAGATTTGAGATTTGGAGAATGCTCCTTCACTAAGAAGCGCATCGATGTAATTTTTCTTTTCCTGGTTGCTTTGGTTGACGCAAAACCAAAAAGTATTTCTGTTTTCTTTCTTGTTGTCACCGTTCATCGGTAAATGGGGATGGCTGATTGCAGGCAATAGTACTTCTTTCACACGCGTCAAGGCTTCCTGAATGCCTATTTTACCGCGACTAATGGAACATTCGGTGTTCCGACACCACCCATTTTCACAACCTTTGGTAAGTTGGATAACATACTTTCTTTCAATGCGGTTTTGAAGCTTGGAATTATCCGTATCGAGAAGCGTCAGATAAAGAGGCCCATAGCAAGTGCCACACAACCCTAAGGTATTATCTCTCTTATCATTCTCCAAGAGAATATTGCTGCAAATCTGGTTCAAGCAAAGATTAGCAAGCTCCGCATCCTGGTCGCTTTTGACGATAGCGTGTATTTGCAAATGCTTAGCCATATCTTTGTTCCGCAAAACCTTGCCACACTGATAACATTCAGCAGTACGATTTCCGCACTGACTTTCGTGATGAGTGAGATTGGCAAATCTGTCTTCATAGGTGGATTCTTCTTGGGGCACAATCAAATGACAAAAGAGGCACTCAGTCAATTTGGCAGGGCATTCAGTGGATTTGTGTTTCTGAACCAAGTCAATAAAGCTTGAGTACTCCGTAGTCAGAGAGCACTGGGTGCAACGGTATGGAGCCTCATGCATGATCTTAGCATGTTTGTATTTGAAAGTAGCCGAATTTCCATGAACAGTACAACTTTCACAATGCCAATGGCTGGCAGGGATTTTAATCCGGAACACTTCTCCACACAGACACTTAATGTTGTTGCGTTGGCAGAAAGCTTCATGCACAGTAAAATTGGCCGGGTTAATGAATCTGTCGCAATTGGAGCATTGCTGGCCATTCACCACATCTTCTGTGGCTTTTGGCTCTTCTAAAGCTGCAGTTGTCAATGTAAACTTGATGTTTGCTTTTTCCGACCATGCAAAAGGCACAATGTATAGCCAACAAGCGGAATCTGTTTTAAACCTTTCGATGTGATTCGCAATCAGGTCTGCTCGGGTGTCTAGTACTATCGTCTTTGTATCAGGTGCTTCTTCATCCTGCAACATCGTACAAGCATAGAAGTTTTCGAGTGTTAGTAACTTATCCAACCCAATAATCATGTCCACATTGCATATTTCACCATCCGTAGCAAGCGATATGGTAATGAACCGTTCAGAGTTTAAAAGATCCACCTTTAAGATACGTGGGACCTGAGAATCGTGAAACGGTTCAAGCTCTAGCTCGGTATTTTCTTCCAAAAGTGGAACGTTTTCAATATGTGACATGGCAGAGTTGTGTCGCTGCTGCTGAGCACCCATGATGTCATCCAAAGGAATGACATCTAATGCTATATCAGTGTCCACCACAATGACGGACGATGCATTGGAGTCCTCCACGAGAAGAGATACCGTTTCTCTGGCCACTGGATCTTCGTAATTGAGAGTTTGGCCCTTCGATAAGGTCGTATAGGAAGTGCTTAGAAAGGACTCCAAGTAGTACTTCCAGTTGGTCACGTGAGGATAGAACTGAAGCGGTTTCAACGTTAGAAAAGTGCCTTTTTCAATATTGGACAGAGTAGAACACGTGGCAGTCAAGCCTTCGAGTTTATTGTATACCTCTTCCGGGACATGGATAGTAAGTGGCGGAGCGGTGAACTCTTTCACGCCCACTAACAAAGAGTCATTCAAGGTAAAGATTAGGGGATGCGGTAGCTGGGGATTCAAAGCAAGAGTATCCAGCAAAAGCGCTACTGGGAATATACACTTGTCTGAATATTTAGGTAAGGACTCGGATAAGACGATTTGGTACTCGGACATGAGGTGGATCTATGATTTTGCCGTTGTTATATAGCGAGCGCGTATATACAGGCTTCTGGCTATCTGGCTGCAACAGACCAACAGACAGTAGACAGTTAGTAGACAGTCGACGAACAGAATTGGATTGAATAAAAAATTGAAATGAATACAGACTTAAGATTCCAATGGTAGGGTAGAAATAATGTAATTTTAGTTGAGCACTGAAGAGTGTCATTTACAGCTACGTAGTCAGTGTTTTATATCTCCAAATAATCGGCCTTGTACCATACATATCACAACAGACACTTAGCAACTCCAATATATTAGAGTTACCTTACCTAAGCAATAATTGAAGTACCATTATCAACCAAAAGTGATAATAATTAACGGTCTTTGGGTTAGTGGCTGGTGGCTGACAGTTGGTAGTGCATAGATGTTGTTGAACAAGTACCAACACAGACCTAGAATTTCTCCCACTTCCAGACCGATTCTCCCGGGTTCACAAGCTCATCATCGTTCTTCTCAAAATAAACACCATGGTCTCCACCTTGAGAAATAAGCACATTGAGCAAATACGTGAACTTACTATAGTCCTTCTGGTCCCAGATTGCGCGAGCCTGCTCCAACACCTTTTCCTTAGGTACAGTTTCTTTCACCTCGAACTTGACACCATGAGACTTTTCGTACCTTTCAACCACTTGTTTTGGAGTCACTACATCAGATTGCACACGGACAATCTGGGGTAGTTCTTCTGTTGCCTTGGAAGCAATGGCTGCAACCACTCGGCCAATGTCCTTGATATTGGTGAAGGATACAGACTCGTCAGGTGACCCCAAATAAGTGACGGTCTTATTCTCGAGATCCCCACCGAAATGACCAATTCTCTCGTACAACCATGGGCCACCAGCAAATAAACTGGTGACGATATCCACGGTCTTCACGCCCTGCTCACGCACCTTCTGCGAGTGAGCATTCTTGAATGCAAGGAAGCCAGGGAGCACCTTATCAGCAGCAGCAATGTCCACGCCAAATTGAGAGGGAATGTATAATTTTGGCTTGATATGGCCCACCAAGCCCTCCAAACCGGTAAAGGTCTTGGGGTTTGGATTGGTCAATGCAATCACCACGTCAACTCCCTTCAAAGACTCGGCCACAGGTTTCCAGTCTTCACTGATATCGCCTTGGACGTACTTGACAACATCCGTGGATTTCTTGGAGCCCGAGTCTCTGGTCACTGCAAGAATAGGAAGAGAGAAGTTTTTGTTGAATGCATCGCTTTGGATGGCTTCCAACGTAGCAGTGCCTAAAGCACCATTAAGGCCGATGACTGCAACTGAGAGAGACATAGAGGTTAAGAAAGGGTAGAGATTGGTAGTTTAGAACTCTTAAATTCTGGAATGCTTGAAATCTGGAATGAGTAGAATGAATGCTTGAATTCTTGACTTTTTAATTCTTCAATACTTTATTCCATCCTTTTATATTTGAACATGTGGCGCTGCTTACATCTGGTGTAGAGTGAGCCTCAGTTCGACGTGAGCCTCAGTTATCTGAAGTTAGTCGCACTACTGGGCCCTTGGCATCCACACAAGCCGCGATGATACACCATAGATACACCATAAACCATAGATAAACACCATAGTCAATACCTATAGAGTACCCCTTTACAAAAAAAAAAAACGGAGTTAAAGGAAAGCTGCATCACGTGACTGGTGAATTGGTTTACGTTTATGCAAGTTTTTTTATCTACTTTTTTACCTTTTTTTACCTTTTCTTATCTTTGTTTTTCGTTTTTTCTTTGTTTGTTTTATGCTGATTACCTAATCCTTACTTGTTTAAAGTACTTATGCGCAGATCGTTTTCTTTGTTTCGTGTGGCCGTAGACGTATGGATCTGTCGATCTTTCTGACGATCTGTCGAGAATTCGCGCACATTGTTTGACAAAGTCATCGACTGCATATAACAGTAAACATACATAACAATGTATTTTGGCAGACTAAGCTTCGCTGGACGAAAAAATATTTTATGTGGAGACTCTTCCAAAACGTGTGGATATATTTTTTCTTCGGTCTAGGGACCCCGCTCTCTTCCTACCATGAGGCCCCTTTCCCGGGGTTTCCATTTTCTTGTTTGTCATCTTTTGGGTGTATTTTGAATGCGCACGTGGTCCACCATACTGTAAAACCTTAAAGAATAACCTTTTAGTAGTGAAGGCTCTAAAAATCTTTCTACTGGTATTAATAATATCCTGTAAACCTAACTCTTTTTTCTCCTCGGGTACCAAATTCTTTCTCGTCTTATGGCAATGGCCAAGATGCCAAATTACGAAGACATCCTGCACAAATGTCTATAGTTTATTTAGACATGTAAGAAGAAAAGAACAATGGAAACCTAAAAAGACTCCGTGCAGGTGTAGGCAAGATTCTTCTAACCATGCTTCTAAAATATGCCCATATTTCTTGCAGTTTTTAAGACGGAATTTAACCCTTCCCACACACTATTGGTGGAACTGTCTCCAGCTCATACCACTTTGAAGTGTCCTGCACAAGCCTTCTATCGGTCGCCCTAAAGCATCTTAGATCGCTGCAGCTTCTTCACCACTCTCTTTATCCTAACATTCATTTCTGAGCACCTACTTTTTCATACCCTTCCATAAAAGTGTCTGTATATAGCAGCAGCTATACACTTGCTTGCATCAAATTTATATACTTCCTCCAAGCTCGTTTCAAAATGTCCCACATGTCTGTATTGGCCAGGCTAAGATCGCCAAGGCCCTTGGTGGTCATTACTCTCTTGACAATTCTTCTTGTCAATATCTACATCTCCATGCGGAATACTGAGTTGGTTGCTCCTACTAATATGGGGCTCAACAACTCCATGGAGTTTTCCAGTGAATATATCGAGTCTCTCCGCAAAGATATTTTGGAGGGAAAGCAAAATGAGTTGGTGGACGAAGTCAAGAAGAGTCTTCACAACAAGTTATACCCTGAAATCGAAAGAAAAGTGAAAGCAGAGGTCGATGTTAAAGTCCGGCCCAACTATGAGAAAAAAATCAAGGAAGATCTTGAAAAGTCTCTTTCGCTCCAGTACATGCTGACGTACAAGTTGGATTATGTCTTGATAGAAAATATGGCTGCAGAATACTTGAAGGATAATATCGAAACAATTAAGCAGTTGTCACTTTTGGATCTTGCAAGTTCAATAAATTCTTCTGCAACTGATGGCTCTGCACTGGTTGAAAGTGCACTTAATGAGGTCGTATCCCGGAAAAAATGGTTTGACTTTGTTCTTCGGAATGTGATTTCAGATTCTGCCCCAACGCTTGGTCCATTAACTACCGAAGAAAGAGGAAACCTTATTAATGACTGTGGGTTCATTATCAACCCCATGATCTACGACAAAAACTACTTGTCTAGAGTACACCTCTCTTCCGAAAGAATGTCCGACTTTAAGAAGTCCCACGGAAAAATCTTCCAGCATCTCAGTTTGATGGAAGCTCCCTCAAGACATATTTTCCATGGAAAGGGTATTATTATTAGTGGTGGTGGTGCATATACGGCTGGAGCCCTAGTTTCGATCATCCAAGTCCGTGAATTGGGGTCTAAATTGCCTATCGAGCTTATTCTCAATGACGACTCCGAGTACGACGAGTACATCTGTAAGGAAATGGGTTCGAAGTTCAATTTCAAGTGTGTCATCATGCAGAACGAACTCGGGCCAGAAATCATGGAGAAATTGAAAATCACTAAGTTTCAAGCCAAGGTCATGGGTATACTCGCATCTTCTTTTGATCACGTGATTTGTCTTGATGCAGACAATATGCCACTCATCAACCCTGACGAGTTACTCACTTCTTCTGCATACTTTGAGTCTGAGTTCTTGTTGTGGCCTGATCTCTGGCATAGAACGATCCTGCCGTTGTATTATGACATTGCCGGAATCCAGTCTGGACAAGTCGTGAGAAGGGGAGGAATTCCTAATTCAGATGATTTCATTGATTACTCCAAGAGAGGTAATGGAGGAGTTCATTTCCATGACTTAGACGGTCTTCCTGATACTCGCTCTACTGAAACAGGACAGATGGTGTTCTCGAAAACCAGACACTTTAGGTCTTTCATCTTGGCATTATACTACAATGTCTACGGTGAATCCCATTATTGGCCTCTTATGTACCAGGGCTCTCCAGGATCCGGAGACAGAGATACTTTTGTTCCAGCCTTACATGTGTTTCACGAGCCATATCATGTGGTTAGACAAAACACGTGGTTGGCTGGGTTCGATGAAGCAGACGGCAAGTTCCAAGAAACCACTATTGTGCAGTATGATCCCACCAGTTCCTATGCTTATGAGACTGCGTGGAAGAACTGGCTCAAGTCTAAGAATCATGACCTGAGAATGTTACACTACCAGAATAACGACAAAACAAAGGATTTGATCAAAGAGTTTCGGAAACAAGACTCGACTCCCGCTGCTCCCAAGGTATTCTTCCTTCATATTCATAGACCCAAGATCAACTTTGTGGAGGGAACTTCCGAAACAAATTACTTTGACTGGGACAAGCAAAGGAATTTAGGCAAATACGGTCGCTACAAGGATGAGTTTGGGGATTCCGATTGGGAACTTAGATTTTATTCGATTTCCCAGTGGTTGGCTTGTAAGGGTATCCAGAGTGAGTCCTGGTGGAAGTCCGTGAAGCGGGACCAAAAGGCTGCTTGCAAAAAGGTATCAGCCTACGTTGAGTTTCTCTTGAGTGACTCGAAAGACTCCAAAGCTCAAGCTTTCAAGACCATCGATATGAGCGAAGCATCTGCTTAAGCATAGATATGGATTAGTACTTTCAATCACTCTTCGTCATCAGTTTCGCTTCCACTTTCATCACTGCCAGTCTCAGAGTCAGTTTCAGTTTCAGTTTCACTCTCTTCACTTCCGCTCTCTTCACTGTCATCTTCATCTTCGGAATCATCATTGGAGTCTTCACCGCCCTGGCCGGCAATTTCTTCAATGGTCACGTCAAAGCCCTCGGAGGTCAAGAAATTATTAAACTTTTCACACTTGGCCGCAGGGACCGTGGTGAAAACCATTGAGGTTTCTGCTGAAAACAATGGAAGGAAGTACTTCTTCAAGACGTAGATGATATCGTCTTTGGTGAAAGAATTCAACAGGGCCAAGAAAAGATCGATATAATGAGATCCTCTCTTTTTGAAAATCGTATCGATGATACTGTTCATTCCTGCGTCATAGTTGTTGGCCTCGTTATTGGCCAAAGAGCTGACAATAGCTGCGACGGAGTTATCAAGACTGATTTGGTCGATTTCAAGTTCTCCATTGGCGTATTTTGTAATGAGGTCTTTGGCCACAATCCATGATTGCTGACTGTCCGCTCCTCTGTAGACACTGAAGGATAAATATCCAGACTCAAGCAACCTCTTGACGTTAGCTCCGTATGCAAGTCCAGTACCTCTGATGGCTCTCCAAAATGGACCCTCCGGTGCCTCCAAAAACTCGCTAGCAAGAGCTATTTTGAATATATCCTCGTCCAAGTAGTCAGTTGGGATCGAGGTCACTGCAATCAAGTGGGAGCTGTCACTGGCTGGTCTTGGAAGTATAAAAGCTCTTCTAGAGCATTCCTTACCAATGTCAGTCTTATATTGGAATGACCTAGGGAATTCTGAAAGAGAGAATCCTGCTGCCGATGACGAGCTTGAAAATTCCTCTGTAAAGTTTTTCCAAGACGAAACAGGATTCTCCAACTTGGAGCATCCACCCACGACGAAAACCTTCATGTTTGATACATTAAACAAGCACTCGCGGATCTTGTCAAGATCTTGTTTGATTTCATCGAACTTTCCATTGTTACACTTCTGGAGTAATTCCTTGTAGAACTCCTCTGTGTTGATGCAATCCTGGGCCTTTTTAAGCGACGAGTCGTTGTAAACATTCCTGTACTTCATCGAGTACATCATGTGCTCGTCTCCTCTCTTCTTGTCTGGTAATGAGTTGATGATCTTTTCGATAAGAACCTTGGTACGCTCTTTCTCAAATACAGAGTACTTCAAAACATTGATCAACCATTGGATTGCCTTGTCATACTTCTCTGTTTCGAACATAATTTTGACGCCAGCAAGTTCTGTAAATTGGTCTTCAATGCCGTTATCAAATTGGAACTCAATAAGGTCCTCGTTGATTTGAGCAACAACCTCGTCATATGGTAAGTAATCTCCATTTGGAAGTTGAATGGATAACGAGAAAATCTCCTCAATCAAAGAAAAGTATTTCAAGAGTGGAGGTGGAACATGCTCGGGAGACATAACCAAGTGCACCGTAGCAAAGTTCGACTTGTAGTCCTGGTAGTGCAAGTATAAAGGCAAACCTTCCACTTCATCCTTCTTGATATTCTCGAACATTACACCAGATGTTTTGTAGTCAGAATAGTCATCATTGTTGGAGCCAGCTCTGTATGAGTCAGTTTTGATGAACTGGATATTGGAGGGATCTGGCTTTCCAAACTGAGTCAAAATTTCATCCGGAATAGGGGTATCATTCTTCTTCTTTGCCAGCTCGAGTTTTTCGGTCAACTCAGCCAACCCATCAGGACCGTACGTTTCCCTGATCGTCTTGACACGTTCCTTGCCGTCTTTCTTCATTTGCTTGTTCAACTTATGACAAGGTTCAGCCAAGCTGGTGGCCGAATTGTTGTTAACAAAATATTCTTTGATGAAATCACACCACTGCTCAGCTGTCCATTGGGCAAGTACATCGTACTCTTTCAAATCTCTGGCCCAGGCAACTAAACTTGACCCATCTTCTTTGCCGTAGATGAAGTCCAGGATAGCAATATTGGTGAAGCCGGATGCTTCTTTCTCGGTGTTGGCAATATGCTTCAATCTTTGTTGCCGGATGACTTGTCTCATGTGTTTCAAATCGAAGTTGGATGGAATGGTTTGTTCGTGAATCAAACGTTGAACCTCGCTATCCACAAATTCCAAGGACTCGGTAGGAACTCCTCCGACGGAAAATATCAAGGCTGTCCGAATGAAGTCGTCGGTACCATATACGATTTCGGTGGATAATGGCTTTTTGATCTCCACCAAGTTCTTGTTCAATACGGAGATTGGGGAATCAGCAAGATATGAGCCCACCATATCCACTGCCACATTGCTAAGAACGTCGTTGCAGTCGGGACCAATCCATGCAATATTGAATTCGGCCATAGACTCATCCTCATCAGGGAACGTGGCCTTGGTAACAATCTTTTTCTGGAGAGTCAAGTCGGGCGCGGATTCCACGAAAGGTCTCTTTTTGATGGGGGTTGGAGCGAGTTGGTTATCAAAGTCAGACATGACCTTCAAGAGTTCGTCTTCGTCCACGGTTCCGTTAATAACAACACAGACGTTATTTGGACGGTACATTTGGTGGTGGAAGTCACGAATCTGATCGTTGGTCAAACTGCGCAATTCTGACATGAGACCACCGGTTTCGGAAGAGTAACCCGAGTCCTTGGCATACATAGATTTCTGTAAGTTCATATAGGCAATGAACCAGCTCTGGGTTTCTATACCCTGCATTTCCGAAAAGACCACACCCTTTTCCTTTCCCTTCCCGTCGATATGGTACACCTCCGTTAAGCAAGCTTCGTCGGTAAGTGTTGGGTTGAACAAGTGGTCCAAGTAAATGGGAAGTAATGTTTTGAAACCCTCCCAGCCAGCAGTATTGAGAGTGTACACAGTCTGGTCAACACTAGTCCATGCATTGGTGGAGGAAAAAAAGCGGCTGCTCAAATTATCCAAGAAGCCTTTGTAAGGGTACTTCTTGGAGCCCATGAACACCAAGTGCTCCAAGGTATGCGGGCATCCCGAGTCGTTTGCAATTTCTGTTGCCACAGCAAAATGGCCCTGTACTATTGGCGAGGGGTGGTCAATGTACACCAACTGCAAGCCAGTCCGAGACGACTTCCATTTTGTGATCTTGGCGGGGGCATACGCCACCTCGAAGGAGACTTGGCGTGTGAAATTGCTCATGGAGGAGGTGATGGATAGGTGATTAATGTGCGATTTTTGGTGCGATGTTTTGTAATGATGGTAGGGACCTCCAGGAGTACTGGTGACGCTATATATGTGTGCACAGAAAAAGTTCCTGTGGCCCTTGACTTCTGAATATTACCAGTTTCAGTCTAGTCCTTCCAAACTACAGCCCATGGAGCTGAAAGATAGTATCAAGTGTATTACATGGACAACTTCAATGACTAGTGTTTGCAGCAATGCGGCCCCGACAAGCACACGGACGCATGGAGATGCGCTTAAAAACGAGACAGTAGGCGAAAAAACGTGGATCCATCCAAACCTGATGCAGTCATCAGTCTACCACAAGCCAAATAATCAAATATCAAAATAATCCGAGGTCATCATAAACTCAAGTAATCAAGTATTCAAGTATTCAAATGCTCTGGTAGTTAATTAATATACAAAATTGGCATATTGAAATCTTATTTAAGATTGGGCGTGGTAGCGTGCGAGATGACTTATATCAAGCTTTACATTTTATTACTGGCACGCGATTTAACGGCGAAAATATACCAGTACCAGTACATGGGCCTTGGCAAGTCAACCAAATAGCGACACCTAACCTAAAATAGATTCTTTTTTTAGAAAATAATTAATTCAACCCCTTTGTAATATACAAGAATCTATTAATTATAGAATTCCATAATGGCGATCATTTTCACATGGTATAGTCTATACACGATCTGGGGCTCACACTCTCGGCTGTCTACTCCCACTGGCCTTGACCGCGTCTTTACACCCGTGCACCGCAAGCCTACTTGTTTACAATCTTCATCGCGGGCTTAGTTAACACAGGACACCAGCCAAATTCTTCATCGTATGGATCCACAACCCGGGGGCTCTCTACCTCTTCAAGAGCACATCCGGCAAGACTATGGGCTTGCTCAGAACCATATTCTCCCGCATGAGGAAGACAACACCTTCGCTCCTCCTGCCTTGAGTGCATACGGCATAGCCCTTCTAGGGGACCTGCTCCGAAACCACGCTGAAGAACCGCTCAGGTCGTCTCTCAAAACGAAGTTATCCGTGCACTTCCAAGATGTTTCCGAAAAGTCGCCATTAAATTCCTCGCCTGCATCCAAAAGTCAGATCCTACCGCAGGAGGGTTCCTCCAGTTCTACCGTTGCGAATACTAGCAATGTCACTTCCAATAGTAATGTGTCAGACCTCTCCAATATAAGCCACGCAAACATTAACTCCAGCATCAGCAACCCCAACCTCAGCAATACAAATCCTAATAGCATCACCACGCACACGGGGAGTCCCCGCAACGCTGGAAATCTCTCTGCATCTTATTCCTCCGACCACTTCCTGGATGCAAAAGATTCTCATCTACGATTAGAGCCTTCCTCAACAACCTCCAAAAAAGACTCTTCTATCCCCCTAGATACTTCCAGCATTGCGGCTCTTGCTGCCCCTGGTGGGTCCGCACCGGCCTTGACTACTACGAAACAAGTCAAGCGATCCCGGCTTTCGCGCCGCTTCAAATCCTTGGGTCCTCCGAAAAGGGCCTCTGATGTTGAACTCGAACAGAAGAAGCTTCTGGATGTTTCCGAGAAAGACAACCTGCGTACTGGTTCCAAGGATACCGACGAACACTCGCATAGTCACGAATCATTGGATCCTGATCCTCGAACTGCCAATTTTTCAAGCGTCTCGGAGATGTCCAAACTTTCAGACCGTATCCGTGACTATAAATCACTGCGGCTGTCAAACGGAGACCACAGCTATAGAAGTGTCTCTGATAGCATCGTCCTGAGTGAATCTCCAGCCAAACGAGCCGTTTCTGGTAATTCTGAGTTCTTCAAGAGTTTAGAAAGACTCAAGAATAGATCGCCTCGTTTATCTGAGCGTGGTCAAAATTCAAGCAACCGGTTCCTGGTCTCGAGTCGCCAGTCAGAAGTGTCACATTCATTATCGGCTTTTGATTCGAGTTCACGTGCTCCACTTAACGAAAAGTCCCCTCAATACTTGAACGCTGAAAAGCCTACCGACTTTAGGAAACCAAGAAACCCCAGGTCCCCTTTGCCCGTTTCAATGGAAAGCAAAGCACCTCCTGCGAGTGCAACAATCACCCCCGTGCCTTCATCCGCTATGAGTTCAAGAAAGCGTCAATACGACCCACATGTTCTTAATGAAGATCCCAACCGGAGAAAAGTCATCTACGTCAACTCTACCCAGTATGAAAAGCTAGAGCTTTTGGGCAGAGGAGGTTCTTCTAAGGTCTACAAGGTTCGCTCTCTCACAGACAAGAAAGTGTATGCCATCAAAAAGGTTTCTTTCGACCAGTTTGACGAAGCATGCGTGAAAGGCTTCAAGGGTGAGATTGATCTCTTGAAGAAGTTGAGGGATGACAGCCGAGTAGTGTCCCTACTCGACCATGCTGTGAGCGAAGGGTCCATTTACTTGGTGATGGAGTGTGGCGATCTTGACTTAGCCCATGTCTTATCCAACAAGCTTGCTTCTGGAAAAAGTTTGGATATGAATTTTGTGCGCTTCCATGCCACTGAAGTTCTTCGGTGTGTTCAAGCCGTTCATAAGGCAGGTATTGTGCACAGCGATTTGAAACCAGCGAACTTTCTTTTCGTCAGGGGGACTTTGAAAATAATTGATTTTGGCATAGCTAACGCTGTGCCAGACCATACGGCCAACATTTATCGCCAGTCTCAAATCGGAACACCTAATTACATGGCACCGGAAGCTTTGATCGAGGCAAGCGGTGGGGCCAGTATGAACAAGTCATCGTCGTTCTGGAAAGTGGGCCAGCCATCAGATATCTGGTCCTGTGGATGCATCATATATCAGATGATCTATGGTCGTCCGCCCTATGGCGCCTTCTCTGGCCAACAAAGGATCATGGCTATAATGAATCCCATGGTCGAAATACAATTTTCCAGCAAAGGTATTGACGGAAACCGGGTCCCCCAGAGCTCAATTATTCTAATGCGCAAATGCTTGGAAAGAAACCCTAATAATAGATGGACCGTGGAAGAGTGTCTCAACTGTGATTTCTTGAAGCCCAAGGCCGTGAATAAAGCATTCTTGAAGGATTTGGTATATTCTGCGGTCAATTATGGATACAACAGTAAAGATTCTGGCAATCTTACTGATGAGATATACGATAAACTCGTTGACACTGTCCTCAAGCAAATAGAGGACCTAAATTTTGCATGAACAATACATATTGAACGTATTAATGGTATTACAACAAGTAGTAACGTCGAACTTTATATGTATTTTGCGATTCTAGGCTGTATTAGCGGGGGCCCAACTTTTCCAAAACTCTTGAGCCCTGCTCCTCCCATTCCTGCTTGGATATCCACATGTGGTCTTTCTCGGCCATGATGTTGGCCAAAACTGCACCTCCAATGAAAACCATGTGTCTCCTCCTTGGAGGATCTTCGATTCTGACCTTGAATTTATCTAACCTGGATGCATCTCCGTGCAACACTCTCGTCAACCACAACTGCTTCATTTCCTTTTCCAATCTCGAAGGTAAGCCCGGGTACATGGAAGAACCACCAGATAAGACAATTGCCTTGAACAAAGACGATCTGATGTCGACATCTGCAGATTGAATAGTGTTGAATAAAGTCTCACCCACACCAGCTTGTTCAACATCCACCAAATTTGGCTGGAACAAGCACTCGGGAGCCTCGAATCTCTCGGAGCCAACCTTGATCACACGGCCATCAGGCAATTCGTAGGACTCGACCAAGGTAGTAGTTTCATTTGCCAACTTGGCATCCAATGCCAAATCGCAAGACACATAACAGAGCTTTTCTTTGATTTGACGAACCGTCTCAAAATCAGCAGTACGGTTGAATGCATATCCACGGCGCAACAACAAGTTGATCAAGTTCCGGGTCACGTCACGGCCCGCAACGTCCAATCTCTTGGTCAAGTGGTTCAACACCACCGACTCATACACAGGCACAATGTGAGTAACACCATCACCGGAGTCCACAACCACTCCGGAACTCAAGCCTTGAGCATACAAGGCCAAAACAGCTTGGATGGCGACGTACACTCCGCCAAACTGGTACTTTTCAAACATAACGTCGCACATGGTCTCTCTATTCTTTAAAGGATTCATGGGAGGCTCCGTCAATAAGATTTTCTTATCCTGAGTCTGAAGTTTCATTCGCTCATAAAAAGCATAGTCCCACAAATGCTCCATGTCCTCCCAGTTTTTGATGATACCGTTCTCCATGGGGTAGGATATCTGCAACAAAGATCTCACCTCACTGGCCTCGGAACCACACATAATATCCTTGATCTCGATGTTGTCCGGGACCAAAGTGTTCCTTTCTTCCGCCCGCAAGATCGGTCTGCCCACCAAAGATGGGAATGTGTAGTCGGGGAAGTTGGTACCAGCCCTTCCTATTTTAACAAAACCTGTACCTTGGTCAAGAACTAGCAGTTAGTATGTTGAAAAAGAATGGGTCTTGAGCCGCACGGAAGACAGCGAAAGACAATGATAGAGGATTTGAGCATATGGCTCTTTACATACCAATTGGCGCCTCGTTCATGTTGTTTGGTGTAGTCTATAGGAGTCGTTGAGGCGCAACATTTGAGATAGGTGGGGTGCTGCATGCAGGCCCCGAGCATAGCTCCACTGCGATACTAATGACTGGCACTTGGACTACACATGACACTTCATAAGCTAAAAATTATTATATTGTCTATCCCTGAATCGTAGGAACATGGTATGCGAACGTAAGGTATGACGTGTGGGTCTTAATCTCCGACTCAATCTTGGTGACTTGCTTCCACTGGAACTGCTCGTCTCCCTCTTTGACCCGGATTCCCTTTCCGAATGGGTTGAATTTAGGCATCTTCTCGTACACCGTACTTGGTTCGGGCAGTGACTCGGCCTCAAGCTCGGACGCAGACCGCTTGACGGCTTCCGGAGTCGCCGAATCACCATTTTCTTCTATTTTGACTTGTCTTCTGCCCTCTATGCCTTGAGACTTTCTGCCTTGGATCTGTTTCAACCGCTTGATGACGTCGTGAACATCACGCACCATTTCCTTCCGGGCCTCCCACCGACGGCCAGCAATCTCCACCATTTCAATGTCTGTCCAGCCGTTTTGCTCCAACGCCTCGATTGTCTTGTCTACTTGCTCAATGCATGGACTGAAACAACAAATACCTACCCTGGAATCTTGTGATATCACGGACGGCAAGTTGGGGATGGCCGTCCATGGAGCAGGCAAATCGAGAAACACTGCATCACAGGCTAGTCCGTTCTTTTTGGCGAACTTCTCCGGGAGATTGTCGATTTCGAAGCCATCGTGACACACATCGCGATGGGTAATGAGCACATTGTTATCCAAGAGACCATGTTCTTGTAATTCTCGCTGGGCCTCCAAGAACCGAGGCTCGTGGAATTCGTATGTGAAAAGTCGGCCCTCGTCACTCAAGGTCCTGGCGAATGCATGCGTGAATGAAGCTGAGCCTGTACCGGCCTCAATGACTCTGGACCCACTGGTGATGCCCAACCTCTGGATGATATAGGACGAGTCCGGCGTGTATACAATCTGAGTTCTATGTGGTAACGAAACCGTCCATAACTCGGGGCTGGGATGAAGGAGGTGGACGAACCCTCTGTCCTTCAAGCCTCCCATCTGCGTACCATACTTCATGCCTATCATTCTGTCATGGTCGAAGTTTCCAAACCGCGTATTGAGGAGCTCACCTTTCTTGACGGTGATGGGCTTGATCAAGCCTCTACTCACAAATGCAAGCACAAGGTCTCCCTCTTCTATGTAATCCTTGTACCGGTAGAAAGACATGGGTGTGTAGTAAGCGAGATGATCTCATCGCGAATAGCGTTGAGGCATGGGTTTTTCGGGTACACCATGGTGTGGACAAGTTACACTAACGACTTACTCTTGTGGTATCGATTTTTTTTAGTGGATACAGTGGTTTAAGAAATGTCATCAAATACTTTTGGATTATTTCCTTTTTTTTTTTTGGTTTTGCCATTTAACGTGTTTATAGTGGACTAATAATCGCATTTTGCAGTTACCTCATAGCTTGCCAACTCCCGCAATTAAAGGTAGAGTCAATATCAAGCAGGTCCAACCCATACTCAAATGTATGATTCCAAAGTGAAAAGTAAATTTTTTTTTTTATTTTTTTATTTTTAATCTTTATTATTTTATCTTACTCTATGTTAAGACATTTAGATTGGATCCTAATTGCATATACAGAAGATGTCTTATAAGACATTTGCTATTGGTGATATTGTTATTGGTGCTAACGGCTTCTACTTCTGTCATGTTCATATTGACAATACACTGAGACCTCTGATCACACCTGAAACCAGTACTCACTATGTATGCAACAAACTTAGGCTTTACCAAGTACTCTAAAAAAAAAACACCCAAAACCAAAAAAAAAAATCTATTAAACCCAAACCATTACTCAGGGCATGGTATATCTTAGGGTCCTGTCAAAAGGCGTGCGCGCACCAGTTCGGTCGCATGAAAAAATCAATCTCTCAACCCCAGCCAACGACAAACAATAAGCCGTATCCAGAGAATGTCGGCTATAGCGCAAGACGAGGCGCAGTTCCCGCCCCAACCACATAGTCAAGGGTCTCAGCGAGAACAAAGCGGCACAGGCTCTGACTCTACCACCTCCAATGCAGAAGACTTATACTTGGAGTCCTATGCTTTCACTACGGCAGCAGCCATTGTGGGCTCTGTCGACCGTAAGATCTTCGTCTCCTTAAGAGACGGCAGAAATGTGTTTGGAATCTTGCGGACATTCGATCAATTTGCCAATTTGGTTTTACAAGACACTATAGAAAGAATATACTTGCCCAAGAAGGATGAGAACAGTCCGGAGAGATTTGCAGAGGTGCCCATTGGCGTGTTCATGGTCCGAGGAGAGAACGTTGTTATGCTTGGTGAACTAGATATAGATCATGAGGACGACCACCTCTACGAAAGAGAGCAGGTCTCTTTCCAGGAAGCGGACAAAGAGCTCAAGCGTCTCCAGCAGGAGAGGGTCAAGGAGGAGAGCATAAAGGCTAAGAACTACTTGAAGCGTGGTCTCGTCCATGACTTTGTTAAAGCGGACTTGTACTAAAACAATTGTGACATATATTTTTTTTTATTTCTGCATAGATGCTAACGATACTCCCATGAAATCTCCTGCTCCATGTAGCTGCTTAGAACTTGCACTACAATTTCGCAACCTCCACCACTCTCTTGTCTAAGTTGTTGTAGTACTTGTCCACCAATGGAAACTTCTTGTACTCGTTTCTGGCCAATTGCCCCAAATGTGCTTCATCCGGCCCGTCCGCGATACGTAAAGTTCTGGTCATGGCATATGCTCTAGCTAACTCTGTATCTTGAGAAACACCTTCTGCTCCGAACATTTGAATGCCCCAGTCCAATAAAGCCAAGATGGTTCTTGGGGTCTCAATCTTGGCCATGGCGATTTCCTTCATGGCACTTTTAGCTCCTCCAAGGTCAATCTGGTGAGCGGCATTCAACACAAGAAGTCTGCACTTTTCAATGTCGATTTTGAACTGAGCAAAAGCATTCAAGAAGGACTCTTTCTTTTTAAGAGGCTGTCCGAAAATAAGCCTGTGGTTGGCCCGGTGGGCTACTTTCAACAAGGCCTGCTCACCCACACCAATGGTTCTCATACAATGGTGGATTCTTCCCGGGCCCAATCTAGATTGGATGATCTGGAACCCTCTAGATTTCTTATACAAAATCTCCTGGCCCCGGTCCTCGTCTGGAACCTCGAAGTTGTCGAACACCACCTCACAATGGCCATGGGGCGCATCATCGTAACCAAAAACAGTTAAAGGCCTGATCAAACGGGCCTTTCCAGACTTGAGGGCTTTTTTCGAATCAATCACCAATACAGAGTGGTTCAAGTATGGGTGTTTCCCCTCATCAGTCTTACACATGACCAACCATACACTGCAATGAGGGTCACCAGCACCGGAAGCAAACCACTTGACGCCATTGAGGACATAATTACCCTTTTCGTTGACCTTGGCCGAGCAGGAAATATTCAAGGCATTGGAAGATGAAGTTCCTTTCTCCGTCATCAAGAAGGCCGAACGGATCTTTCCATCGAGGAGTGGCTGCAACCACTTTTTTTTCTGCTCCGGTGACCCGTACCTAGCAAGAATCTCCATGTTTCCTGTATCAGGAGCATTTGTATTTGTTGCCGTTGGAGCAATAAGCGACCGGCCCAAGTACTCGGCCATGATGCCGTATTCCAAATTGGTGAAGCCTCCTCCCTCAGCATAAGCCTTGGAGAGAAACATATTCCAAAGACCCAACAGACGAGCTTTTTCTCTGAGCTTGTCTACAATAGGGGGAACCTGGTCCCAACGCTTGGCCGGATCGTCGGGCATTTGGTCCAAATACACTTGGTCTGCGGGGATACAATAGTCATTGACAAAGTCCTTGGTTTTCTGAATAGCCTCCAAGCCGCGAGGCGAGATCTTGTCCAAGAAAATGGCCGGAATATCGTCTTTCACTGAAGTCATACTGAAGAAGAAGGAGGAGATGCAGATACACGATTTAGACTTTTTAAGCTTGTTTTCTATGCGGTCTTCCCCACATTTCCCATGCATGAGACTTTCGCACCTTTCCCGAGATACCGACACCTGCAGTGAGTACGACCAAGAGGAGAACCAGGCCGTAAATATAGAATGAAGATCAGCTCATATTCTCCAGCATATAATTGACGTAATCTTATTTCACCAAAAATTTCTAGCTCAAAAAAATTCTATTACATGATTTACAGCACGTAATTAGGATGTTAGAATGGATACTATGTCTTGGTGCTTTGGGTCTGGTTTTTAGTGCACTTGAGACTGTGAGCACTGCGGAGTAGTGCTTGAGCTACTGTTCCCAGCCATTGGAACACTCACGTTTGGGATTACTTTTAGTCTCTATTAAATCGAAAAAAAAAGCAAATTGTATGAAAAGGTTTCTTCTGGGTAATAAGCTAAGATGTTGAGTATAGAAGGGGTAGAAGTAGTCCATAGAACTAGTACACCAGTAGAAGTATGGTACTTGTTAGACCCCCATGTAGCTCTCTACTACCATTACCGCAGGGTATAAAAATCTACACTTTTTAAACAAATCATTCTGTGACATTTTCATTGTCAGATACTCTGTATAAGTCTGTCTGCCACACCAATTTGATACCGTCTTCACATAGATGTGGGTATTAGAGGTAGCGTATATGCCGGACCTGGTATATATAAGTAGTGCTCATCTCCTTCCATAAGCCACTAACCGAAATATTATTACAGGTGCTAGACATGACAAAAAGACTTATCAGTATTAATAGTAGTAGTACTTTTAGTACTAGTATAACTTCCACACCACACGAATAAAGTGGTAGTAGTAGAAGTAGTAGAGGTAGTAGAGGTAACAAATATTGAGGTAGTAAAATATTAAATGCAGGAGTAGGAAAAGTATTTTTTAGGGGTAGTACATTAAAGGAATCAAATCATAAAGAAATTAGATCTGAAGAAAATGGATTATTAAAAAATTATGGAGACCAGTAGGTGTGGTCTTAGAGATAGGCCTGCGGGATCTGGAAAAGGTGTACGGATGTCTGTGATGTACGGGCGCGGGTCCTCGCCTTTGGCCACCAACTCGCCTCACTCACACCATAAACCGTACGCCATGGCTGAATTCGAATCGGACGTGCCCACCATCCCTGACTACAGATTGTCGGAAAAGCAATTCCTTTTGCTACAAGGCCCCAGTAACGCTGGCGAGATCAAGGCCGATATCCTTGCCGCAATCAAAGAGCACCACTTGGCGCCTTACTACAAGTACTTGACTACAGAGTACCCCAAACTCTTTCCATTGGACGAAAGCTTACTCAACGAACTTTCTGCCAAAAACACAGAGGAAATTACTGCTCTTGAGGCCAAGATCCTGCAAGCTGAAAGCGAAGAGGAGACTGATATTGACTTGGTACAGAGCGTCACTGAGCTTGCCGAGTACTACACCCGGATCGTTGACCGTGCCAACGCTGAAACCACATACACCAAGTTGCTCACGCTCACCCAGAGTACCGGGCTTAAAATCGATGTGTTCTTGACTCTTGTGAGACTAGACTTCTTCTTCAACGACTACCGTAATGTGGCTAAGCATTTGTTGGAGGTCGAGTCTTTGATCGAGAAGGGTGGCGACTGGGAGCGCAGAAACAGATATAAAACATACCAGGGTATCTACCATATGTCCACGCGAAATTTCGAGGAGGCTGCGTCGCTCTTGATTGATAGTTTGGCCACCTTCACCTCCACGGAATTGTGTACCTACGAGCAAGTCGCCCAGTACGCCATCATCTCCGGAATCCTCACGTTGGAGCGTGTGGACTTGAAGAAAAAGATTGTGTCATCTCCTGAGATCTTGTCGATCTACTCGAGCTCCAAAGACTTGGAGCCTTTGATCAACTTGACTAACTCGTTGTATGCCTGTCAGTACAACACGTTCTTCCAGCACTTGTTGGAGACCAACGAGCGGGTGTTTGCCAATAACAAGTACTTGAAAGTGCACGCCAGCTACTTCATGAGGGAGTTGAGGTCCAAGGCCTATGCACAATTGTTGGAGAGTTACAAATCATTGTCAGTGAAGTCCATGGCCGCCAACTTCAACGTGAGCGAGGACTTCTTGGACGAGGACTTGTGCCGGTTCATCCCCAATAATAAACTCAACTGCTCCATCGATCGTGTCAACGGGATCATTGAGACCAACAGACCTGACAACAAGAACAGCCAGTACCATTTGTTGATCAAGCAAGGTGACGGCTTATTAACGAAGTTGCAGAAATACGGAGCTGCCGTGAAATTGAGCGGAGCCGAGAGAGACACCGCGGCCTAGGCATGCATTGAGATTGAGGTTTTTGAGAATGCACTACAGTTACCTTGGCACGAGAGGTGTTGCCTTGTATTACACCATCGTGGTTATTACACCCTCTTGGATTAGGTCACTATCATTAAGTGATTATCCCATGATCGTGTGTGATACATTGTCATAATACACTGTCATAATATACTGCCATGATATATTGTCATAATATACTTTCATAATTGGCCATATTATATCACCATACTCGGCCGGATATATTTAGACACATTTACTGTGTGGTCTTGTCTGTAGGTTCCAGACTGAAACAGTGCGTGCCTGGTGCGATTGCTAGGCTTTCGCGCAGAATACATGCCACACACCTCTCCTTACTCCACACGTACAAGTAGACGACCAAATACCGCAAACAGCTCACCCCGAAACACAGCATGAGCAGCAAGAGAAGGATTGAAAAAGATGTTATGGACTTAATGATGAGCGACTACGAAGTCAGCTTAATCGACGACTCCCTCCAGCAATTCCACGTGATCTTCCACGGCCCCTCGGGCACTCCATACGCTGGAGGCTCGTGGAAATTACGTGTGGAGCTTCCGGACCAATATCCCATCAAATCGCCGTCTATTGGCTTTGTCAACAAGATATACCACCCCAACATCGACGAGACCTCGGGGTCGGTGTGTCTTGATGTGATCAACCAGACATGGTCTCCGATGTTCGGCCTCTTGAACATTTTCGAGAACTTCTTGCCTCATTTGTTGCGATACGGAAACCCCAGTGATCCGCTCAATACGGAGGCTTCAAACCTCATGACCAAGAACGAGGTTAAGTATATTGAAACCGTCAAGCTCTACGTGCAGAACTACGCTCTGAGGAAGTTGAGCCCGGAGGAACAAGAGGAGTCGGAACAGGAAAACGAAGAGGACGAGTTGAGCGACGTGGGGAGCTTATCGAGTGACGATGACGATGAAGAGTGATACTTTACTTCTACTTTTACAGTCATTGCACTCATAAGATTCTAGCACTTATACGGTCCTAGTACTTATAGGTCCTAGCACTTATACGGTCATTGCATATTGTACTCCATTGGGGCTTGCCCTAACTTGAGCTAGCCACTAGGCAATAAATGACAGTATTCTACTGCATATAAATTAATCCAATCTTTAAAACTTTAGGTAACCGGACCATCGGGCACCAGCTACTCATTCATTGACCCATACGTACTGGGTTATTGATTCATGGCTCTATCGGTATCTTATCGCGAGTGCTGTATGCAGGAAATGCCGCTACGCTTCTCTTGCTAAAATCCCCATATACTTTTCCACTCTCCATACCCCCATATTTCTTCACACCATGATGTTCCGTCGCTATTCACATGTTTCAGCGGCTGTGGGTAAGCTTATCAAAAACCAGAGCTTGCTCAAAACACAGAGTTTCATCAATGGTCAATGGGTCGAGTCCCCCTCTAAATTTAAAGTTAACGACCCCGGAAAATTCCCCAACCCCTCATCTTTTATCTCCGAAGTGTCTTCATTTTCCACCCAAGACTATAACCAGGCAATTGAAGCCGCCCACAATGCTTTTAAGCTTTTCCGCCGCAAAACTCCCAGGGAAAGGGGAGATCTTCTTCTAAAACTCCATGCGTTGATGAAGGACAACCACGAAGACTTGGCCCGACTCATTGCACTAGAAAATGGCAAACCTTATGCAGATGCTTTTGGAGAAGTCACATATGCGGCCTCTTTTTTCCAGTGGTTTGGCGAGGAAGCTGCCCATACGACGGGTGAGGTTATTCTGTCTGCAAACCCAGCAAATAAGATCCTCGCCATTCGACAGCCAATAGGAGTGTGTGGGATCATTACCCCTTGGAATTTCCCGGCCGCTATGATTACAAGAAAATTGGCAGCAGCCCTTTCGGTAGGGTGTACCGCCGTGGTGAAGCCTGCGTCCGAGACTCCTTTGACTGCTTTGGCAATTGCACTGCTTGCAGAACAGGCAGGGTTTCCTAAAGGCGTGATCAACGTGGTGGCATCACAGGATTCTGCCGAGGCTGGAAAGGCCTTATGTGAACATCCATTGGTTAAAAAAGTCTCGTTTACTGGATCCACCAATGTAGGAAAGATCCTCATGAAACAGTCAGCTTCGACGTTGAAAAAATGCTCCTTTGAATTGGGTGGCAACGCTCCGTTTATTGTCTTTGACGATGTGGATGTTGACGATGCTGTTGCTGGCGTCATGGCATCGAAATTCCGCTCCAGTGGGCAGACTTGTATCTGTGCCAATCGGATCTTCGTTCATGAACTGATTTACGACGAGTTTGCAGCCAAGTTGGTCAAGAAATTGCAACAGGAAACCACTTTGGGTCATTCTCTTGAGAAGGGCACCACGCATGGGCCTTTGATCCACGCCAAGTCCCTTGCCAAGGTTCAGGAACACATCCAGGATGCAGTTTCCTTGGGTGCCGAAGTGTTGGTGGGTGGAGAGGCACGTCCCGACTTGGGCGACTTTTACCATGAGCTCACTGTTTTGGGAAATGTTACTCGGGACATGAAGATCTTCCTGGAGGAGACGTTTGGCCCTATCAGTCCTTTGATCAAGTTTTCTTCCGACGAAGAGGTTCTTGAATTGGCCAACGACACTAATGTGGGTTTGGCAGGTTACTTTTACACCAAGGACTACAAGAGGGTGTTCAACATAGCGGAAGAATTGGACGTTGGCATGATTGGAGTGAACACAGGTGCCATTTCCGAGGCCAGTCTCCCTTTCGGGGGTATTAAAGAATCTGGTTTTGGTAGAGAGGGTTCCAAGTATGGTGTTGAGGACTACACAATTGTGAAGTCCGTGGTGATGGGTGGACTATAGACCATTGCATTCAAACGACAATTAGATCAAGACTTAGATCGACCAGTTAAATCTGTTTTTAGATCTATATTGCCTATATTAGGTATTACTTAAAGGACTACATATAAAGACCTTGTTCTTCTTGGTATGTATTGTACAGTAATTGAGGCCAGCACAGCGGAGCTCAAAAAGGTGGCTGGTTAGCCATGTACGGATTGTCCAATCCGTTTCCGTGTAGTTGGTTCATGGCATTGTACTGATCCACGTTATGTGGCATTGGGTAGCCCTGAGGAAAGCCCATGCCTGCAGCCTCTGGGTTATGGGGTGCACCCATAGGCTGGTTGTTCATGGCAAACGGCATAGAGTCCATAGGGTAAGGTTGCATTTGGTTGATCTGAGGCGACGAGTGATGGCTAGCATGCTGCAATTGGTCGTGGTCCATGGGCGGTGCCATTTGCTGTTCCATGGTCATTTGCTGTTGCATTTGCTGGTTCATCTGCTGGTTGATGTGGTTGGGGCTGTCGATGGTGCCCATGCCTCCGAAGTTGTCATGCATGAGCACTTGGTCTGGGTCGTGGAACTGCCTGTCGTCGGGCTCGAGGCGTGTGGGGTCGAAATCTCTCTGGTCCAACCCGTTCAAGTTCTGGATATCCGTAAAGATGCCCTCTGGGGGAGTTTGCTGGGCAGTCAAGTCGAAGTCTTGATCTTCGCCCATGGCCAAATCGTGGGCTTCAGCCGCTGCTTGCACTGCACGGCTACGTTCTTCCTCAGCCCGTCTTTCTTTGGCTCGCTGGTAGATGGACGAATCGAAACCAGGCACATCCTCCATGTGTTTCACTGGAACCTTTATATTCATCTTGCGGATAGTATAACCCAGGTTAAGCGAAGAGCTGGATTGATACTCCTTGAGCACTTGTCTGTAAGCAGGACTGATTCTTTTTGTGCTAAGAAGCTCCTGCTCCAATTGGGCCCCCAAGGCCATGATCTTCTCATCCGTGTCCTTATTCCTCAGTGTGCTTGTGTTCTTGAGAGAGGCCACTTCGTCTCGAAGCTGCTGCATCTTCTTCTCTGTGAGGATATCCTTCTCTATGATCCGCAGAAGCTGGAAGTCGCCGGGAACAACCGCCTGTTTAGCCAACTCCAACTCCTCTATGAGTTGCGATGCATAGATAGACTTGTAGGTCAACGACCGAAGCCCGCCGTCCACAGTATTGCCGTTAAGTATAGACGAGGCATAGCCAAGAGGGGCCACACTCTCGTTGGGCTCTTTATAGTCGGAGGGAATGACTCGGGAACTCATTGTTGGGGAGTAGTAGGAGAGTGTTATTTTTTGACTGACAGAGAGCGCGGTGGATTTGACGCGCGCACGACCGCGTTGCAATAGGTATACCAATACTGAGTCCTTTCCTTCACATCCAGCAAAGGGCACGTTTTAATTGATGGTTTGTATTCGTGTAATTTCATTGAAAATGTGTCTATTGTCTCTTGAATGTCTCTATTGAGACATCCCTCACGTAGTTCCGAAGTTATACCAAGCTATATCTTCCCCTCGATTAAAGATTCCTCAATGCCATCAATAAGCCCGTCTATATCCTCGACTCGAAGCCCGCAACTGAGGCTGATGAGTTTACGGTATTTGTTCATCTTGGTGTTGATGGCGAAGTCTCGAACTCCGCCCGCAATCTTCTTCACCAACTCGGACCGCTTGAGCTGCATCTTGCTCAACTCCACTCCCATCTCCCATTGCTTATGCGGGTTGGAAGCATCGGTGGAAAACTCACTTATCTTGTTCTCGTTTTCGTGGATGAGGGTGGTCAACTCGTAGGTTTGGAGTTTTTCAATCGTGTATAGAAGCTGCGTTTGCTTGTGTTCAATGGCTTTCTGGAACAAATTCACCTCACGATCAACCTCTGATCCTGCATCAGCAAGCGTGCTGACTGGCTTGAAGTCGTTTTTATGGAGGAGAATTTGCACTTTCTTGAAACAGTCCTTGTGGCGATCTTTCTTTTCCAGCAAGAGTTTCTTGATGCGCTCATCTTCGCGCGTGAGGTCCTTGAGTTCTTGCTTGTAAGACTTGGCGAGAGAGTTCACCATTCCATGCATCATCGATGACAAGTCGTTGGTTGACAACACTGCGTCTTGGTGCTCAATTTCCCTATCCTCGGCTTCTCCCAATAAAGCCCCGTCTTGCCCGATTTTGGGCGGTCTGGGTGTCATGTCATTTGAGATAGACACCGTCGAATGTTCAAACTCCTCATTAAATGGACTAGGCTTTTCTGAAATCACGCCCAACACACTATGTTGATGGGTGGGCTTGAAGTCATCGTGAGAGCCCTTGGAAGTATCCTCCAAGAAAATGTTCTCTTTGTTCTCGTCAACAGTCCCTGCCTGTTTTTGGAGTAACGTCTGCAAGTGCTCCTTGCTTACCCTGTCACGGAGCTCATCTTCTTCCTCATCCTGAATTGTAGTTCTTTGAGTGTCGGGAGTCTCCATGAGACGGCTGGGATTCCGGATCGGAGTGCCCAAAGCCGTTGCCGTTATTTGCTTCTTGGCCGAATCGTGTGTATCCAGGTCTGGACTACCTGAAACACGCACCACGGGAATGTTCTGCTGATGGAGCTGGTTCTGCTGTGATTGGTTCAGTTGTTGCAAGTGGTGGTCTTGCAGGGTGTTATGAGACAGGTTATTGACGTGGTTAAGTTGGGCAGCACTGGTTTGAGACGTAGCCAGCAATTGTGAGTGGTTCTGCTGAAGCTGAGGCACCTGCTGGAGTGGAATATGGGGAGTATCGAAATTGTACACCACCAAACCCTGCTGAACAATCATAGCCTTAGAAGTCTGGTTGTTAGCATTGACAAGATCGTCCCTAGCACCATTGGTTAAGAAGAACTCCACAAGTTCAGGGCACTCAGCACGAGCAGCCAAGTGCAAGCACGTGTCACCATTGACATCTTGGTGATCCAACACGTTTTTGAGCAAGTTGATCCCAGAACCTTTGTTGCTTCCCGACATCCCACGCAACTTGTTGTAGATTACCGTTAGGTAATAGTTGAGTGCAACTAGCTTAGAGCGCACCTTCGAAAATTGACATAAATAATGCAACGGAGTACGGCCATTTATATCTGTGTTGATAAGACAGACTTCGAGAGCATCCACAACACTGGGGAAGTTTTTCAAGTCGTAGCAGTTGTTAAAAGAAATGCATTTGGATAATGGGTTGAGGCCAAAGTTGCTGACCACAAGCGGATTGGCTCCTTTGGAAAGCACCAAGTGGACCAAGTTCAAGTTGCCTATGGATGCAGCCCAATGCAATGTGGAATGCCCCTCGTCATCTATAGCTTCGTTGATGTTAAAGTCACTGGGTGGGTTATATAAGAAGTATGGGATGGGAGCATTGTCCTCGCTGAAGAAACGTAAAAGTTGAGATGCGTAGCTGTTTTCTTCTTGCATAGGTGCATTGGCTATCTTGTGCTCCGCAGACGAAAGTGAGGTATCGGAGTCCCGTTGGTGTTCCTCGGACCAATTGGTGTCGTTGGTGGACTGCGATACATTTTTGCGATTGCTCTGGAAAACGAGTTGTTGATGTGATATCTCGTCTACCCCGGTGAAAGTGTTCTTGGGAAACTGCAACTGCGTGGGAGTGTAGCCATGTTGCGGTTGCAGCTGCGAATATGACTCGGGCATGCCGTAGTTGAAGCCTCGTTGGTATGAGCCATTGGGCAAGAACTCGGACTGCTGGAATGTGGGCGGCAAGTGAGATGAGTGGGGTGTGCTTGTAGTGACAGGCATTTGGGGCATATTGGACATGGTGCAGTGCAAGCCTGAGTTTGTCCGGACATTGGCATGCGACATGTCTTGCGTGAAAACAGCCAGCGGGGGGAGATTGTCGTCGAACTTCATTTTCTTTGGCGGCGAGTCCTTTTTCATTTTCTTGACGTACTTGCGTTTGACGGGCGTTCCATCCTTATTGGTGGCTTGTGTGAGTGGCTTTGACTTCTTTGGGATGATCACGGCCGGATCGTTGGTGTCCACGTATAAAACGGGCACCAAATCTGCAGTGATGCCATATTCCTTCGCCAAGAGCCGTGCGTCTTGCAATGGAATCCACGTACCCTGGAAACGACCGTACCCTCCCTGGACCTTTTCGTGCTGACCTTGCTGGACACCTTTTTCAAGGATCTTGGTCCGCTTAGCCTTGGGGAAGTTGCAAAGTTTCAAAATCTGGGTTGCATTGACCCAGTCGTCTTTGCACCTCCTCATGATGGGAGATTCCCCCACCGAGCACTCATACACATCAATCTGTAAGTTAGTATATCTAGGGTGAAAAGTTAAAAAGCGTGTTGGACGTGGAATTGCCCAATTGGGAGATCTGATAGGTATGGCGACAGTTTTAAAGAAATATACCTAAAATCTGGGGCATATGGGTAACATACATTCGAATAGGTGGCGATATAAACCGATGGGTGCTCATAAGACATGGTGCTGTGAGGCTAGCTTGGAGCAAGTGAGTAGAGAAGAAAAAGATATGTGCGGGCAATTTAACGATTTAGGCGATATTAAACGCGTAGAACAGTTGTTGCACAAAGATTGCGCGGTGCAGGTAAAGTACAATTTTTAAGTGATGGATGCCTCGCATATAACGCGTACACTTTCTGAGATGGGTCGTCTCAATCCAGCCAGTGATAGAGATGCGCCAAATGTATCTGGCGAGACAAAGTAAATAATGGGAGACAAGCTCATTTTCCTAATTTTTTTAAATAAAAGACGAGACAAGTCCAAAATTTTTACTAATTCCTTTCAAAATTCTGAAAGACAAAGTGCCCTAGTCATCTCAATGACAATAATCGGGAATGAATCCGAATAAATATCTCATAATGGGCATAGGCGCAGTATCATTATGACAGGTGCGTCATGGGCTGCTTTTACAATAATGTGAGTAACCCATCTTCAAAATAATGACGTGTAGGCTTCAGAATAGTACTCTTTTGATGTTGAGGAGTAGACGACATTGTCGTCGCGAACTCACAGTTCCCTGTGCAACACATTATTTCCCAATTGGGTAAAATCCAGGAAAAATTTTTCCTTCTGGTGAAAAACAATCAGAGAGCGGGACACCCCACTTCATGGCGTTGTCATTCAATCTCTTTTGGTAGATTATGGGTTAAAGTCTACGTTTGACACTTTCGTAAAGAGAATGCGAATACGTATGAAAGCCCTACGAAAAAAAAAATTACACTTTCACTAAATAGTATTCATCCCCTAAGAAAAGCCCTCTGGTCGGCTATTTTGCACTCTTTTCATTGGACTATCTAAAACCCTAATCTACACCTCAAAGCTTATCTTCGTTTATTGTTTGGAAGGGACATCATAGGAGGAGGCTCACAGAAGCACCGACCAAAAAAATCGCACCTCAATGGGGCCAGAACATAGACAAAAAATCTCTACGTGAGCTTGTAGCATTTCTCCGAAAGAGTACATCTGCAATTCATCCAATAGGAGATGTAGCGAAAAGTCCGAACTTGAAGGCTTACTGCGTTCACGGTTGGGCTCGTGCAGTCTTATCAAAACACGCGCGAATCCAATACACAGGTGGACTCTTCTCCCAGGTAGGTTCAAATCGGCGTCCCCTTCCTTAAACCCATGTCCGCTGTTCTCGATGAATCGTTCGATGAGTCCTCGCATATGCTCCTGCTGAGGAGACAGTCTTTTTTGGAGCAGCCGTTGGGCCTGTTCCGGGGACCCAACTCCTTGCACCACTTCGCTACGTCTTTTACTCGTGCCCAGTCCTTTGCTGCTCATAAAATCGACCCTGACATCAAGAAGAAAAGGTCTTTCTTTGTGAGTGACACTTCGTCTCCAGAGGATGAGCTCTTCGACCCCGAGCTTATGATGGCCCTGCAACATGGTGAACGGTTGAGTACCTTATTGAATGAGACTACCCATCGTTTCAATGGGCCTGCCAGCTACTCCACCAACAACGAGGTGTTTTATCAGGATGATGTGGCAAATATAATTAACCAAAGCAGATCGAGACAAAACTCGTTTGCGCCCAACACCGCTCCCATTTCCATCAAAAGACGCCAGTTCATTTCCCCATCTTTCTCTTCCGAGCGCTCAGCCTTGTCTTTGGCCTCCACCGCATCGCATTTCGGCTTGAAGAAAGTCGAAGATCGAGAGGGAAATTTGGTCACGGTCATTGCAGGTCAAAGTACCGCTCCACAGACTGTATTCAACTCTGTTAATGTGCTTATAGGCGTGGGTCTTTTGGCATTACCAGTGGGGCTCTTGAAGGGAGGCTGGGTGCTAGGTGTACCCATATTAGTTATGTGCTGTGCTGCTACGTATTGGACTGCAACGTTGTTGTCGAAGGCTTTGGATACAGACTCCACCATGATGACATATGCAGACCTTGGCTACGCTTCGTATGGGTCCGTGGCCAAGCTCTTGATCTCATTGATCTTCTCCATCGATCTTTTAGGCCTGGGTGTTTCTTTGATTTTGATCTTCAGTGACTCGTTATTTGCGCTTGTTGGGGATGATGTTTATTGGACAAAGACCAAGTTTAAGGCTATAGCCTTTGTGGTGTTGACCCCTTTTACATTCTTGCCCTTGCCAGTGCTCTCCATCATTTCGCTCTTTGGAATATTGTCGACGATTTCTTTGACCATCGTGGTGTTTTCCTGTGGCTTCTTGAAGCTGACTTCGCCAGGATCTTTATTACAAGTGATGCCTACCAACCTCTGGCCCAATTCGGCCTCCGAGCTATTCATTTCCATGGGTATCCTCATGGCTCCTTTCGGTGGACATGCCATCTTTCCAAACTTGAAATCAGACATGAGACACCCAGAAAAATTCACCAAAACCCTCTTCACCACTTACTCAATCACCATGCTCACTGACTGCACCATGGCGGTGATTGGATTTCTCATGTTTGGGGCTTTGAACAACAATGAGGTCACGAGTATTTTGCTTGAGACTTCGGGTTACCCGTCATTTATCTACCCATTGATCAGTTTCTTGATATGCATTATTCCGCTCGCGAAAACCCCTCTCAATGCCAAACCTATTATCTCCACCTTGGACAGCTTATTGGCTTTGGATATTTTCACTGAAGGTGAGAGCACGTTCGCCAGTACTATTAAGAGCTTTGGGAGGTTCTTTGTCAGAGTAGGGGTCAACTTCCTCTTTGTTGCTTTCGCCGTGTTAATTCCGGAATTCGAGAAGATTATCGGGATTCTAGGCTCGTCTATATGCTTTTTGATTTGCATAATTTTGCCGTGTTTGTTCTACTTGAAACTCTGCAAAGACCAAATCCGAGCTTTGGAGAGATTGCTTGTGCAGACTACTTTGGTGATTTCTATTGTCTTAGCGGTAGTCTGTTCTTACACGACCATTGCTTACTAATTGAGGTACACTGTGACCAAAAGGGACTTTGGTTCCGACGCAAGGCATTTGAAATGCAATTTCTGCATGCATTTATTGGAATAAGCATTAACAACAAGATATCTCTCAGTATTATTGGCTCTCTAAGTACTTAATAAACGACTGTGTAATTTGAGTCATGAAAGTAACCAAATACTTCCCGGACATTACAAAGTCGTAGTTCAACTTCAAGAAGACGGCTTTCTCGTCTATAGCAATTCGGATGAGGTCATTTGCGTCTCTAAAAATGAACTCAAACAAATTCTTATACTTCAAGTTCTGCGAGTTGAAATTGTCTTTCATGGAGAATTTGAGGAGGAGCCTTTGAGGCCTATCAAATTTGTTCTTCTTGAATGACACCGTGAAAGAAATGGTATCCCTCTTTACACCTTTAGTCTGGCCTGAAGCAAGCGAATTGACCGTGAAAGCAAACTGGACAATGTCGAGAGATTTGAACCTCGGATCGAAATGTAGCCGAGGTAACTTGTTTGCCAAAGTTAGGTGCTCTGCTTTTTTAAGTTCATTGTTGACTGATTGGATCGCCTTGAATATGTTGACGTAGTCCTCGAGGAATCTGAAACATCCCAAAAGTGATTCGCTAGACCGGTTGATCTCCTGGTTTAGAATGTGGATCATCAAGTCCACATACTTATTCTCGTCTTTATGTGTGCTGAGAGACAAAACCATGGCCAGCTTAGATGCTTCGAAATAGCTTGGGATTTCATTTTCCTTTTTGACTTCGGGTTCACTTGCATTTCTATCATTGACTCGCAAGGTAAAAGGTTTGTAGTAGGGGTTGCTCAAGAAGGTGATTTCATGAGATTGGTTGTTGATGACTTTGATGTCTGTTTTTCTTAATTGGTAGAGAATTTGAATGAGAAGATTGACCTTTTTGAGATTTTCAAACAAAGATCCAAGTATGGCGCCGGAAACAGACGCGTCTTCATCGATTTTTTTGGATAGGTCCACCGTCGACGAAATCTCAAACTGTTCTTTTTCGGCGTTGATTTTGACCCCTAGTTGCTCGAGAGACTTGAAGTTGTAGCCTCCCTTGAGAGTGCCCAACACTGTGAGAGTGACATTCGAAGCATTGAGCTTGGATGAATCTTCATGAAGCTTCACCATGAGGAAGAATGTGGTGGCTGAGATGGAGATTGGAAGCAAGTTGCCAGAGTTGTAGAGCGCCATTATCGTGGACATTGGAGAAATCACCATATCAGACTTTCCATTCTTCTGATTATCTGCTTCACCTGCAACATTTCCGTTGATCAAGTCATCAGCTTTCCTATTGGTTTGCCCTGAAGCTTCGCTGATACTCTTGGATTTGTGATCCTGCAAACTCACGCTCATGGCTTTATTCGACTCCAAAAATGATTCTGGCAAATTGAACATTTCGAAATGCTTTCTGCCGAACGACTTCTCGAGCTTGAAGAACATTATATCTCTTGCTTCCAACTCTTCTATGATTAATTGATTGATAATCAAATTCGAAGACGATGCTGACAACGATTTAAAGAACTTATAGTCTATTTCGTCGTCATTTGCCTCAGGCAACTTTTGCACCCATTGGATCTTCCATTCGCCCTTAATGGATCTGATCTTAGCCACCCACCAGAATGCCTTTAGGGTCAATCCGCTCACCATGTTGATCAAAAACCAAGAGGCCGGCCAGTTGCGGCACCGGTAGTAAACCAACTTGTTAAATGCTTTTAAAGTCTTTTCTTCGTGAATATAGTTGAGCAATTTGGTGGTTTCGTAGTCGTTTAGGTTAATGATATCGTTCGAGATCCATTCGGTGGTGAGGAGTTTTGTCTTCAAGGTTCTGCTCAAGATCTCCAACCTTAATTGGATCAAATTGTTGACCACGTTTTGGACCAAGTCTCCTTCGCTAATGAAACTCTTGCTTCTGAACGAACTGGGCATACTGTTTATCTTGTTCTGGAATAAAGTTTCGCTTGGACCTGGATTGGTGAAGTAGAAGTGCCCCGAGACCGGATTTATGGCAAATAATATTGTTTTTGCGGGGGTAATGGTGAGTAGTAGCTGGTAATGATTCAATATCACCATGGAGTCAGAAGCTGCCGAGTCCCATTTTCCCTGTGAAGTAGAAGTTGGGTCTGATTCGGAGATTACCTCAAAATATTTGTTGTAAATCTTCTGCACCAATTCCTCAGAGTGTTTGTTAATAATGCAGCTTAAGATGGAGTCCACACTTAGATCCTGGGGCTCAGAATCGCTTCTAATGGCATTTTGGATCAATTCCGACGCGTTCATGATGAAATGCCCGTTTTTGAACCATCGGTAGCTGAGATTCGAGTTCTTATCGACTCCAATTTCAATGAAGGATTTCCAACCTTTAGAAGTATAGAAGTTGGACCAATAATTGATGATGATTTTGGACGAGTTGTAATTGAACTGAATGTTTCCTCTCCACTTGCTGTTGATCATCAAGCTTTTCAATTGTCTAGAGATAAGATAAAGCTTGAAGAAAATAGAGTATTTGTGTAGAACTTCGTACAAGCCATCTAGTGACAGCTTTAGTAGGATCTTGTTCACCAAATATTCAAGCTTCTCAAATGACGGTTTGGGAAGCATTGTGACAGTCTCCGAGTCCCCATGAGTTATTAGCGAAGTATTGGGGTTGATCCCAAAAAGAAACTGGAAATCGATAATGAAAAATGGCGATTTGTAGTAATCTTCTTCGTTGTCTATGATCAAGTCATTACCCACGGTGATGGAAACCTGGAACTCATTGGGGATCTGGATGATGATGCGGCCATCTTTGATGACGTAGTTATTTTCAAAGCGCTTTGGAGGCGTCAAGAACGCCATTCGTGCCGTCAAGGCCAAGTCTAAGTCCCGCAACACCTGTAGCGTTTTTTCCGGACTCACTTTGGGCTTCTCGATGTAATTATACGAAGGTAATTGAGGTCTTCCCTTGACCAACACCTCCAAAGCAGTCAACAAGTCGGAGTTGGGCAACTTAGCTCCCGAGAAGTGGTTGAGCTCATTGATTCCAATGCTCAATTGTTCGAAAAAGAACTCCTGGCCTCGAAAGTAGTTGAGCAAATCTATAAGTTTGGAAATGTCCTTCGAATTCTGCGCCCACTTGACCAACGTATAAATCTTGA
Source organism: Metschnikowia sp. 01-655c1 (assembly GCA_002370185.1). Taxonomy (NCBI): domain Eukaryota; kingdom Fungi; phylum Ascomycota; class Pichiomycetes; order Serinales; family Metschnikowiaceae; genus Metschnikowia; species Metschnikowia sp. 01-655c1. Next base: position 230,599 of record NKZO01001508.1, read on the forward strand.
TGAAGTCCTGACGCAACGACACAATCAACTTCAAAAACAGCTTCTTGCGAATCACGTCGCTTTCCTTGGAGTTGGCCAAGTTTTCCATGAGTCGCTTCAACTGCTTGTATGCCTCTTGCGTATAGAATTTGAGCACATTTGACAAGGGGATGATATTATTGGTGACATGAGGGATTTCCGGAGGCGACGTCCCGCTGCGCTTGGAGACCCCATTGGAATGATTGTTTTGAACAGATGGCTCTGGCATTTTGTATGGGGAAGGATTAAGTTGAAGTGCCGGGTTCAAGAGCGGTGTTCGAGACAAACCAAGGAATAATCAATAATCTCTTCGCAGTGAACGATTCCCGGTACGTAAGGAACTAGCGGTTCGATGGAGTTGATGTCTTCTAGGATGTGAGGTATTGCTCTTAGTACACATTTAGTGAAGAATCTCAAAGAGCGGCCTCTGTGCAGGACAACCTTGGGCACGGGCCGTTTTCCTATCCTTTCATCCGATCACACGGTTCCTGGAGTCAGATACTGTTGAAATAGTGTATATGCATTAAGTGTATTTTCGGATTATTATTATTATTGTATTATATGTCTTTGTCTTTTGATATTTTACAGTGGATACTTCGCTCGGCTCAGTCCACACGGCGAAGTGCATCCGGAAGGTGCTCTTGGATCCAGGAGAAACGGTCGTCCTGCAATAAGGTCTCGACTCGAATCCGGTTCTCCTTCCGGACTAATAATGATTCCACAAGAAGCTTCAAGTGGGAAATGATTTCCTTTGCATTTTCGCTCAAGTTCGCATCTGCGAGCATCTGAGTCACACGGTACCACTCCCAGTCGACCATGGCGATGCGGTGAGCCGGCCTGTTTTTGCTTCGGCGCCGGCGCAACACAGACGGAGATATTCCCGAATTGTTATCGAAAGATGCAGGAGGCGGGTCGAAAGGAAGCCTATTTTCCAACATGGAGTAGACAAGCACTCCGACCGACCATGAGTCCAAGAGCTTGCCATCGTACTTGAGGCCCATGAGTAATTCGGGACTCACGTAGTCTTGTGAACCGCACTTAGTGGTTAGAAGCTGGTTCTCCAGTGCCAATCTTTTGGAAAGGCCAAAGTCAGTAATGGTGGATACTGCCTCATCCCCCCATTTCAAGTCTGTTTCGTAATCCAGAATGTCGGAGGTTTTTTTATTGATCAACACGTTCTCTAGCTTGATATCACGGTGTATGATTAGGTTTTTGTGAAGATGAGCCACCGTCACCAAAACCTCAGAGACGATGCGGATCAAGAAACGCCAGAATTGGCACGAAGACTTCCCTGCTAACCAATTGTGTTGTAGCCAGCCAAAAAGATTGCCCCCGGGGCAGAAGTTGAGGTAGAATAGTTGCTTGTTGTCATTGACATCCAACAAACGACTAGCTTCCGGTTCGGCCAGTTCATTGCTATGAGTAAACGACTCGTTAATCTCCGCCTGCGTGATTGACATGATGAGGTTGTAGTCTAGCAACTTCACGATACAGGGGTGGTCCAAGTGGCTCAAGATTCCTAACTCTCGCGTGATGTAGCCACGGAAATTGGACGCATCGTCACGAGGAACACTGATGATTTTAATGGCCACCGTTTCATCTGGCTGCTCAACATTGGATGCTGCTACCACCACACTGAATGCTCCATTGCCGATGATGCTAGAAAACTTATAAGTACGGCCGAGCTTGGATGCATGGAAAGTTTGCGACAGCAAACAGTCAGCTTCAGATTCCATGGTTGGCAGAGGCAAATCCACCCCGAGGCCACTGACTGGGTCGGGATTTGAGGTATGGCGAACATATGGGGGGCCAGACATTTGCACGGAATCAATGGAGGCCAAGCGTTTTCTAAAAGACCGATCAGGCTCAAACTCCGAAGCGATGCGTAGACTTTCACCCCTGGGTCTTTCAGTGGCTGCGTTTCTTTCGTGTCTCTTCTTGACTTCGATTGTGCCTCTGGGAAACGGTCCATTGGCTAAGATAGGGGTCGGGAGCTTGGTGATCTTATCGTAACCCACCAGTGGAGACTGGACTGTACCAAGAGGAGACTGGACCGTACCGAGTGGGGACTGAATCATTTCAAATTCAAAAGGAGCACCTAGCTGATCACCAGAATCTTGGTCATGCACAGGCACGTCTATCTTCAAGTTGTTGTTTAGATGCAGCGAGCGGGATTGCAAGCGTGTTTTTTCTGGTTCGTCCTGGCCTTCTTGGCCACAAGCAGCCATCTTATGGAGCCGGGAAAAGTCGGGGTTGAACATGTGGCTCATTGTTTTCTGCAGAGGCGATCTTTAGTAGAGAAACAGAGAGCTGGGAATTTTGGGGCTTGACTGAGGTTGGAGCAGACGTCAGAACGTCAGCGGCACGAGTGGCAGGCGGTTTTCTCAGCACTATCGAGCACTGACGGGATAAAGGAATGAGACGCCACTACACAGAACCAATTGGCTATTCAGAAACGTGCTGGTGAGGGCCAATCAAGAATAGTAGTGGAGGGTCTGGTGGGATTTGACATAGCGCGGCGGTCCTGTGTGCGGGGGCCTGCTCAGTTGGCCTGTGTGCAGGCTGCGTGTTATCAAATTTTTAACAGAACGGCAATGGATAAGACGTGGCCGTGTGCAATCTCCATCACAACGAGTACATACTGGGATGAAGTTCTACAAAGGGATGATGTTTGCATTGGTTTTTGCGAGTGTTTGAAAAATGTTTCATTTTTTTTTCCTCTTTGGGTAAAAACTCCCCTACCTTATTGTTTCCTGTTTGTTAGGGGTGATCAACTGTCATATCAGAGGTCTGTTCCATCTAGCAGTATACTGCAGAGTCAGATCTATGGCACCTGGATTGAGCGTGGGGTTAGCTATGGAAATGACATGTGCGGCATTGAAGGCCGGGGTTAGGAGCCGCATTCGTAAGTTCAGCAGCGCTTCCTTTATTAGCGGCTCTTTTCCCGCATTGAAAAAAAAAAAACGCTGTAGGGCTGCTTTTGGCTGTATAGTCTATTTTCCGTAGGTGGTGTTTTTTAGCCAGCCAGCTTGATGTATACAGGTGTATACAGGTGCATCCAATGTGAGCCGCGTTCCAGCATCTGTAGCCCGGGTTAAGTATTGACGGAGATCCATGCCATCAGTTGGTCTATTATCTTTGCAAAAGTATGAGCTTTTTTATAACTCCATAATTTCTTGGCTTTGTTTTCCTTCGTTTCATTTCTCTGATAAACAGACTGCTTGGCTCTTTTACTACTTACATATATATAGACTTTCGCATCCTGTCAATGAGCGCTGAGTGCATTGTTTGAGTTGTCTGAGTGCACCATCAGTGTACTGCCTGGTGTACTGTCCGAGTGCAATGGAAGCATTGTGCTAGTAACACCCTAATTTGTAGGACACCTAAACTTTAGCTCCCGGAATGGAACCATAAGGCTATTCCGAATGTCCCCGTTATTTTGGATATTCAAAGAAATCCTTCTAGCACGCGGTGGGCCCGCTCCAAGCGGTCAATGCCAACCTCATACCTATTCTCATCAATCACCATGTCCAGAGTAAGTCTGCTCAACAGGTCGACGATTTTTTCAATCAATTGTTTTTCTCGTATGGGCAAGTTCAACAGCTCAAACTCCTCTCCAATCACTGACCCATTGATGCTTTCTAGCAAATGAACGAGCGTATTGTAGGAAAACGGCTTGAGACGTCCTCCAGAAGCGTCCCTATTTTTGACATGCTTGGACTTTCTCTTGATACTCTTGCGTGTGCTTCTCTTGACTGACTTTGGCCTCACCGGGTTGTTAACCAAGACTGGTTCTTCGATATCGTAAAAGTCATCATCATTGAGAGCATTTTCTGCATTCTCTTTTCTTTCAATAGAAAGCTGTTTCTTCAAAAGCACCTCCTTTGGTATTTCGCCAGTGTGATTGCTGCCACCATCTGACTTTTGAATGCCCATAGGCTCTGCATCCAGCCGAAGGTCTGCACCTATACTCTCTGTAGAACCAATCTCAAGGTCGTTACTCTTTAAAGAGTTGATACCCGTATCACCGATAGGTTGAGCTTCAAGTTCAGTCAATGGGGTGATTTCTTTCTGGATGGGTGCAGTCATCATAGAATGTTCTGCAAGCACTGGTGAGTCGTCTTCAAAGTTCTTCTCAAGTGACTTCTTCATATCTGAACTGGGCTTGTAGTTTGAAGACTTAATCACACTCCTACCACTCTCTGCATCTGACGATATGTACCTGGACGAAGTGGTATCTAGAATGTCTTGATCTCCAGTAATGGATAGAACCGCAGACCCCGTGTTACCTGCACCTGCCAAATCTTCAAGGGTCTGACTGCTGTGGTTATGCTCTTCGCCAATGGAAGCAGCGTTATGATTCAAACTTGGTTTGGAACGCACCGAAGAGCTTCTAGAAGCGTTCCCTTGATTTTGAGCACTGAGATGCTGGGCATGGTTTGCAGAGGCCTGGCGAGCCTTTCTCATGTTAGCTTCATTTGGTCTCTTGGGAAGAACGAACCGCAGAGAACTGTCGCTTCCAGAAGACTCCACTGTGCTGTGACCTTCAGCCGTCTCGAAACTGTCGGTGGAAAAGTTCATATTTTGGACCTTCCCTTTGGCTCCTGAAGACGCTTGCAGAGTCCCCGAAATCGCATGCTCCACACTGGCACCCGAGTATGTTTTCTGAATACCTTCACTCGAATAGAGTCTACTGGCAGCAGGAGGCCCCGAAGAAATGGACTTGCTGGACGAGTGCAAGGATGTGCCTTCATCTCCATTGGAATTATCGGTCGATTTCAAATCATTGGCACTCTCCATGAGCTTATCCAAGTCATCGCTGATGTTAAGTGACACACGAGGATGGTGAGCCTTGACAAAATCCGTAGCAGTATGGCCACGAGGAGTAATTTCACTCACGGGTCTGCGCCTCAGGCGAGACGGAACCGTGGCCTTTAGCTCGGTCTGTACCGTCATCTCCGGGCGGATCTCTGTCTGCGAGCGTCGTTTGATGGTATCAAGACGTCCCATCTGGGCCAGGGACTCTGAGAATAACGACTCTTCCTCGTCGATAACACTACCATCATCCTTCTTATTAACGTACATCTGCTTGACTTCGCCCAGGTCGCCTCTCTGCTCTTGCACAGGGACCGAGACAGCCTCGCCGATTTCCGAAGGCTCGTATGAGGCCTGGGTAGCAAACGACGATACAGAGTAGCGATTGTCTCTCTGGCGGTGCGCCTGAGGCATCCACGATTCGCGCTTTGAACGGTCAGTCATTGTAAGCCTTAATTTTTGCAGATTTCTTGGTTCAAGATGTGTACTTGTGTAAGACCTGAACCCTCCAGGCAAATGGACTTAACTACTAGGATATGGAAGTTAAGAAGAGATGCTCGTAGTAGGGGAGATTGGGTGCAGGATAGATCAATTTGCTGGGGGGAAGATTTAGACTTTGCGTTTTGGATGTGTGTCAACTCTAACTGGGGTTCCAAGAAGGTGTATGTACATTTGTCGTGTAAATCATTAATCGATATTTGTATGTTTTGATATGCTCCTAATTAGGCTGGCTAATGAGAAGACCTTCGATAGGTGCATAGAGTCGCGCACCCTACCCACCGCGCTGCTCTCTGGTCACATGAGTTACCACAATATACATGCTCTGGAGAAGGTATGCATGGCCACGAGTTGCATGGCCAAGTGTTGCATGGAGGAGAGATGCATGTGTGAATACTTGTTGGCGACGGCATACGTCGTACTTCAATAGTGCCAACTTGAACTATGAGGTTCTCCTGCGTAAGGTGCAGAAGTTCCATCGCCAGGACTCTCACCCTCCGCACATGATCAAGGACTACATTATAGCCAACCGCAGGCTCCAGGGAATAAATAAGCATTTGGATCCGCAGTACAAATTTAGTGCTGCTCCCAAACATGGCTTGGGTCTCGTGCTTAATGTTGCTAGTACGAATCTAGAGCATGAGCTATGGGACTTCTTGCGCACATACTGGACCCAGGCCCTGGAGAATGACGATGTGGTGAAGGCATATGTGCTCACTTGCACTGGTGCAGATATGAGCCGGGCCATTGCTTTGGTGGAAGCAAATTATCGTCATCGAAAACATGAACTGGTTTTCATTGGGTTTGCTCCAAAGACTGAGCTAGTGTCGTTGCTACTACGTAAGCTTCTCGAGAACAATGACTACCAGAATTCCTTCAAATTGTTGGATATCACCATGAGCAGTATACACTCCATTTCTCGAAGAAAAAGTACTGTTTTTAAACAATTTGGTGCTGGTGCCGGGATCTTGGCTGCGTCTCTGGCTGCTCGCCTATTGTTGGACTCCATGGATATCTGCACTCTCGGGCCGGACCTTATTTTCCTGCTTACCAGTGCAGCCATTCTTACGGGCCTTGGTTTTCTTGGAATGAAACTGGTGGACCTTCCTCGTGTATCTTGGAGACCACACACCAGTCTTCTATATCGATATACACACTATGAGGAAATGATAAGTCTCAACCGTCTCGTGACATACTTTGAGGAGCACCACGAAATCAATGTGAAAAACTTCCATGTGTCACGTGTGAGAACATGGGCCAATAGCAGCTCGTTCCAGGAGAACGACTACGAATTAATCCTCCCTCTGCCTCATGGCCTGCAGCTAGCCTCTCCTCAGGTGCAAGTGCCTGATAAGCAGTATGAGAGTATGGTGCAGTACGTGAAGTCGGAGTTGCTCCAGCGCAAAATGCTCTGGAATCCTTTGAACGAAGAAAAGATGTTTTTGGAGTTTTGGCTAAACCATGGCGAAAATTTTGAATGGGTTGAGCCTGACCAGGACCCAGCTGAGATGCGTATTCTACATGACACCTAAGACTTGAGAATACCAGAGATTACCAAAGATACCGGGAGGCAAAAGCGACACAATTGGCCGCCACAACTATACTATCGAAAAATGCTGCTCAAATTTACTATCAAATAACTTGTTGGGGATATATTGCTGGATTATGGGGTATTTATCACCTGGTGTACTATGTGCAGTCCACGGCACTCACCTCGCGTGTCGTGCTAAGTAAACATACCCTTACAAGTGGCTACCTTCTTCCCCCATACACAAGTGATGGTTCAGCGACGTCATGTCTTTTAATCGTCTACCGTCTCCGCATGACCTAGACCGCATTTCGCTGTTGGGATTTTCGGCACCTTCAAATGACATGCTCTTGGCTTCGTCATACAACAAGACCACGCTCTTCTTCTCGTGCTCCAAGAATCTGCTCCTAGGGCAAATCTCCCTGCCATCTCCTATTCTTGATACTATGCTATCTACTTCCAAAACTACTTTTGCTGGACTCTTGGATGGCACGGTGCGCTATATTGACTTTGAAAACACCAAGGTCTCATCTCCGGTCCTGGGACTCTCGGTTGGCGATGACGTCTCGTCAGGGATCAACAAAATCCGGTCTATAGGCAATAACCAACTCATTGCCACGTCTTTTAATGGGAAAGTATATCAGATTGACGAGAGGTCCCACAGAGTCATGGAGTCCAAGAACACAGGCAGCAAGATCTTTGCGATGGATGCATCTCACGACTACATTACGTTGGGCAAGTCCCATCAAAGCGTGGAAATCTATGATCTTCGAAACATGGCCAGCCCAGTATATACACGGCCCACCGGTCTACGGTTCCAAACCACCTCCATTCGGCATTTTCCCTCAGGCCAAGGTTATGCTCTCAGCAGCATCGATGGACGCGTGTCCATTGAGTATTTCAACGATGCGCCCGAGATCCAGAGTGCAAAGTACGCATTCAAGTGCCACCGGGCCAAAGATGCACAGTCGGGAATCGATACAGTGTACCCGGTCACGGGGTTGAATTTCCACCCACGCTACGAGACGCTCTTCACTTGTGGAGGCGATGGAAACGTATGTGTGTGGAACTGGGCGCGGCGAAAGCGCATGAAAGTGTTTCCGGTGGAGTACGAGCCACTTCCGCAGGCCATATCTCACATGGATCTCAATAGTACAGGAACATGGCTTGCCCTTGGGGTCAGCGATAGCTCATATGCAAGGAGCAGTAGTGTGGAAGAGATGAGAAAGGGGACAGGGACTTTATTTATCAGGCAATTGCTGGCACAAGACTGCGAGCCGAAAGGAAGACCAGACAACTGATAACAACCTAGGCAGAACATTACACAGTAGGAATTAATGCACAGGTAGAACTAATACACAACGGCATAACAGCAACAGTAATAAACTTAAAATAAAGTGAAAAAAAATAAAGATCTGATATATATTTTTTATCTGGGGAAGTACGTTCTACTTAGTGATGGCCTTAATCAGGGCACGTGACCAGCAGCGCATCGCAGCATGTAGCATACATCTCCATCAATCCATCAACCATCACAGTAACACTCTACTGAAATACTATGAGTAGTGAAAATTTCGAGTCCAGGACCGACAAGTTTGTTCTCTGGCTCCAGCGCAACGATGTGCAAAAATCACCCAAAATCACCATTGCAAACAGGCCCAGTATGGGTGAAGGCAGGTGCGTCATGACCACAGAGGACATCGAAGAGGGAGAAGTGCTCTGTAAAATCCCCCGAGTCGCTCTTTTGAATATCAAAAACTGCTCCTTGATCAAAGACCACGAATCCTTGGCCTCCACCCTCTTGGACCTACCCGATTGGGAAGGCTTGATCTTGACCCTCATGTATGAATGGAAGGTGAAGAAGGACTCCAGTCCCTGGCTGGAATACTTTGACGTATTGCCCTTGAAGGACGATAGTTATACTATGAATCAGTTGAATTTTTGGGAGCAGTCGGAGCTTGAGCAATTGAGTCCTTCACTTGTTTTGGATAGAATCGGCCGTGACTCTGCAGCCAAGTTGTATGCAACATTGAAGCCACTGTTTGACAAGTACATTGGCGAAGTGTCCATGGAAGAATTCAATTTGGTTGCTTCTGTAATTATGTCATACTCTTTTGATCTAGATAATGAAAAAGATCAAGAAGAGGGAGAGGAGAAGGAGGAAGAGGAGGAGGAGGAAGCAAGTGGCCTGCCCTTCTTGAAGTCTATGGTGCCATTTGCTGACACCATGAATGCCCACTCCAGATACCAAAATGCTTATGTGCATGAAGAAGGGGAGTTTCTCGTGATTGAAGCCACCAAGGCCATTCCTTCAAAAGAACAGGTCTTCAACACGTACTCTGTGGAGTCAAATGCTGAGCTCTTGCGTATGTATGGCTACGTGGAGGAGCTTCCCATGGAACTGGATGTAGGAGAGATTCCATTGGAAAGCATCAAACAGTACTTTGCTGAGAATTCCAGTCTATCTAAGGACACCATTGACGAGATCGTCCAGATTCTCAAAGAGGTGGAGGTGGAGGATGATGAGCCATTTGTCTTTGACTCCTTCAACTGCTACGCTAATGGTGAGATCGATAAGGAATTGACCTTCATGATCCAGTTTTTCGTGATCATCTCAGCCATCAACCACCAGAAATCCTTCAACTCCGCTTCGTCTGCAGTTAAGTCTCGGGCCATACGCAGAGTACATAAGAAGGTCTACCAGCTTTTGATGGGAGGGAAAATCACCAAGCACATGCTTGATCATTACTTAAATATCATGAGAGGAAGGCTTCTGAAGTACCCCAAATCTGCATCTACAGCCCCTTGGGACCTGAAACCCGATAGTACTGGTCTCTCAAGGACCCAAATGGCTAAGATGGTCTTGTACTCGGAATACACCGCCTTAAGTGCTTGTACTTCTACAGAAAACGTTTTCGACTCCGCAGTCATTGATGACGACAAACTCTTGAGGAACATCATGAAGAAAGATGTCTTCGAGGAGCATGCTTCGAAAAAGCAAAAGTTGAATTAAATGTTTAAGTGTGTATGAAATTAACGGAGGCCTGCCGCTTATGTAATCACTTAAAAGGCCACAACAAAATGATTTTGGACTCTATCAAGATTCGCTTGACTTCGTGCTGTCCAGCACCGGCAGGTCTGGACTTGATTCGGGTTGCTCCTTTTCTTGAACAACTAACGGGCGTCGATTAACGACCTCGAAGCCCTGTGGTTTCTCTTTGACGAATTTGTTTTTGAATATTTCAAGCCAAGATTGGCCTGCGGGTTTGACATCCTTATCTGCTTCCTTTCTCGGACCAGCTTTCCAGTTCCTTTTCTCCCATAACTCTCTCATCTCCGGATCCATCGCGTCGCTCAAAAAGTATTTGCGGTAGATCTTGTCTGCCTCTCGGATAGTGTAATCTGTCTTTTGGATTCTCTTCTCTGCCTGCTGGATGAAAGAGGTATCATCTTCCAGACATCTCTCTTCTCGATCGTCTAGATCACAGACAGCATCGTCAATAGTCAACAAGTGCTTCTCACACTGGGCCCTATAGTAATCAACTTCAGTTTCATTAATGGAAGATTGCGAAGTTGGTGAAAAGTCGGGCGAAGCATCTCTCACGTGAGCCAAAGGAACAGGGACTTGCCTGAACTCGAATTCGTCGAGTCCTTCATCTCCAGGAACAGTTTTTTCGTTGAGAAGTGACTTTCTCTTAGACTTCACGGCTCCCACCGCTGCTTTTGCAGTCAATGCAAAGCAGAAGATGGCGTAAAGAATATAGTAAAGCCCCACCACCAAATGGATTGTCAATTGAGTGAACGCCACACATGATCTGGCATACTCGCTCACACGTAACTCCCGAATGTACGGAATACACAAGATTGTCAGTAAAAGCCTTGCGCACAGGATGACATGATCCAAACCGTACCATGGGGAAGGAATGAAGTTGGGCTTGAAAACCAATTTGAGCACGTACTTGACGAGTTCAATGAGACTCAAGAGGATCACTTGAGCCATGCCAAATGACTGCAAAAACACAATGATAAGCAGCAGCGCAACAGTGAAAAACAAGTCCAACAAGACAAACCCAAGCATCGAAGGCTTGTAGACGTTGTACAAATGCACCCATATCACTATAGACTTAACCGAGGAGTAAAGCTTGTAAACGTTGCATCTTCTGTGTCTCAGGAAAAATTTAGGAACGAAGTAATAGCAAACAAAAAACAACACTGCTCCCAACCACATAATTATGGAGATTGAACCGGCTGCAATGGGCGCTTTCACGGAGGGAATGCTTGGCAAATCGGGTAAATTGCTGGTCAATTCATCAGGGAAGTAAGAAGGGAGAAGGAATTTCCAAGGTTCCAAAAACTGGTAAGGAACCGTAGGATTGAATGCGTTGAGAGTCAAGAATAATTGCTTGTAACTGTAGAATAAAGAGTCATCATTAGAAGCCCTGACAAACATATGCAACGTGAATATCAAAAAAGGGAACCCAAAAGTGGAGATGAATTGACGCAACACTTGACCCAAAATAGCCCAGCAGTTAGTTGAGAGCGAGAATAAGAACGAAGGAGCCTTGTTTTGCACTTCTTTAGTAGCATGATTGATATTGAAACTGGGTTCCAAAGAATGGTCATTAAAGTCGTTTTGTTCTGAGATGGAATCCGTACTGCTGGTGTCTTGTGCTAAAACGTTTTTCTTTTTCGTGGGACTGTATTTTGAGGAGTCGCCCGGCGATGACTGCAGACCAAAAAAACGGTCGAGAAAAGAGCCTGAATTGCGCCTAACCATGATTTTGATGATGATGAATATCTGGTAGCAAATGACAGTGAAAGCGACCCAAATGGCAAGACAAATCATGAAGTTGGGCCAGCAATGAGTAACATAAGCATCAGAATTTGATTGCACCAATGATCCAAGCCCGCTGTTATGGTACGTCACGAACACATTATCTTTTTCAGTAAGCGAGTTACTTTTCCACGGAATGAGGTGGATATCCATAAGAGTGCACCACTTGATCTGGCTGATCGCAGACAGAAAAAAGCCAGGATATTGGACATTGAGTCCACCCAAAAACACTGCGTATTGAAGGTAGTTAAGGAGTTTCGTGGGGTCTGCATCTAACTGTCGAAGGAGACGTTCATTGCAGATGGTCGAAGCCTCAATGAGAAATGGGTTTGACGATTCCTGGTCCGGCGATAGCACCTTGATGAGAAAATTGACAATATAAGTGAACAAACAGATTGCAGCAACACCAAAGAATAGTAACCTTTTAAGGCTTTTCGCTTCCACTGTAGAAGTGACGTAGCAGACGGAGCCACCTATGATATTGGAGCTATTGTCGTTGGAAACCACGGTGAAAGTAAACGAATACGAGCCCAAACTGCCAAAGTTGGCACTAATGTCTGCCTCATAATAAAGCACAAATGAGTCATTCTGGTATAGGGGACACTGGGTGAGGTTCCCCGTTGTGTTTCCAAAAAAAGACTCAATAGAATAATTACTCTTTGCAATCGACTCAAACGTCGAAGCATTGAACATCAGACCGGTGAAGTTACCAGACTTCAACGGCTCGGGTACTGGAGGATAATGGGCCCTCTTATACCGAGAAGTCCTGTTGGTTCCCAAATGAAACGGGTTTTGGTTCTCTGGGAGTTTTGAGGCCGTAGCCATGAGCGAGGACGAAGTGGAGGAGATCTTGCCGTCGTAACGAGGAGAGCCCCCAAAGCGAGAGGTATTCTTCACGGCAACAAAGTCGCAGAAGCGTAGGTTCTCCTGGATAAGTGTCTTACCCATGAAGTCCATCTTGACATTTAGCGTGGTAAAGCGGTTTGTTTCAGGGTCCACATCGGATATCAACACATCGGTGGATGAGAGGTTGGAGCGGTCCAGGACCTGGCTGTTGATGAAAAACTTCATCACTTTCTTATCCACATCGATGGCCACATACACTATGAAAGGCAGGAGTATTCGGGCCTGTTTTTCGCCACCAAGAAGCAGGTACGACTCGATGAAGCCTGCCGATATCAATCGTAGGAGGCTGACCACTAGGACAATGCAATATAGACAAGAGCGCATGGCGATATGATGGGGCTTCCGCAGCGGATGGAAAAGATATAGCAAAGAGGGGGGGAAAGTGTTTTCTGCGGTTGTGTTTGGCCCGGCCAATCAGCTATATTTAGTCTTGCTGCTATCACGAGAGCCTGTGCTCAGGGGTATGAATGGGTGTTAAGAACAAGAGAATGAGCTGCACCAGAAAAAGACCGCAGCACGCAGTATGTGCGCGGAAGTGAGGCACTCCACCGGCCAACGGGTTTCAGAATATGGACATAGGCTTTTAGGGCAGAAGAGCTGGGGCTAGAGGCATGCTGGTTAGATAATTTTTGTGCGGCTTTCAAGGGTCTAACCTGAAGTTTGACACTCTGTAAAGCTTGTATTTTTGTCCTCTGAATATTTAGTAGCTTATTTTAGACTTTTATTAAGACAATGAAGAGTGCGGATTGAGCTGAAATGTAAACTGAACTTGCGCAGAATAAGCTTTTGGGGAGCCGGTTAAAAAAAGCTGGTGAAAATAGCAGATCTTAGGAGTTTATTATAAAGGGTATTTTTTTACTAAAGGGTTTTAAATAGGTTTTAAATAGGTTTTTGAAGGTATAGACAGAGACTTCTAAACGTTTCATGAGTGTTTATGAGATCTGAATGTTTCATGTTTCAAAAGAGTTTTACAAGAGTTTCAGATATTTTTGTAAGAGGAATGCCACTTCATTTTTTACTTCTATAAAAAAAATTAATTATGTTTTGAGAAAAGAATGCCAGCTCAGTGTATTTTCACTCGAATCATGATATTTCTGAATCACTCATATTTTATCGACATGTTAAACCAAAAAACTAAAATTCATTATCTGCGGTTTTAGCTCAGTTGGGAGAGCGTCAGACTGAAGATCTGAAGGTCCTGTGTTCGATCCACAGAAATCGCATTCTTTTTTGTTCCTAAGTCTTTTTTATCGTCTTAAAACTTGGCTGAACTGTGTCTGCTGTGTAGCCTTACATACTATTATCGTTTCCGTTGATTCGCTATATACATATATCCCAGTAGTGACTCTAATCGTTGACCTTTCTGAACTTAGGGTACAACCGTCCCGCATGGTAGTTCATGGAGCTTGCACCTGCCTTGGTGGGCTTGAATGTCTCCATACAAGTCTTCAATTCGTGCTCGAAGCCTGAGCACTGGCCCGACCCTTCTCCATTGGCCGCCCAGCAGTTCAATAGAGATGACATCAACACAAAGCACTGGTTGGTGGACTTGGACACATTGGTATTTCTGAGCTTGATCTTGGGTAACGTAGGCAAAGCCTTGCTCTGGGCCACCTTTTTGTATGCCATTCTAGTGCTGAGGATGTGAGTTTGGTGAGAAAAATTTGATGGTTCTCCGACCGGAGCGCGAGCGCGCTATATGCAGGCGGTTCCAATTATCACCAACCCACCAACTATAAGGCCAAAGAGGGACCAAAAATAAGGCTTGTTCGGTCGATCTCAATTAGTCATTAGTTATTGGTGTCTGTAATCAGCGAACCAAAATTCATTGGTCGTAGTCATTAATTGCGTTCTTGAAAACCTGGTGTTTCTGACCGGAGCGTCTGGCAAAAAAGCGACGCTGGTGTTTGCGTGGTCGAGTGGTTAACCAGTAGATTCTCAGGAAACTGCCCGACATGAGTTTCTTGTGCAAAAACACATCATAGTAATGAGGCACCCGTGTGCGGTGTTTCAAGACACGGGGCATCAATTGTGTTTCCACGGTTTGGTGGATCTGGTCATATGTCTTCTTCATGAAGGCTGCACGGTCCTCCGACAGCTTGTACTTGATGCGGGTCAACGAGTCCATTTGCTCGCTCAAGTTGATAAGCACCACCTTGAACAAGTGTCTGTAAAGATGGCGATAATGTCTGGTGGTGGTCAACATAGAGCCATAGTAAGGGATGAGATCAAAGTAGTTCAACGCATACTTGAACGTGGGCCCAGTGTACTTGGTGGCAAACGGAATCTTCGACACCAAGAGGTACTGGTTGGTCTTGATTTCCCTCTTCAAGCTCAGAAAAAGAGGGATGGTGCTCCGGGTGATTTCGGACGAGAGCATGCGTTGCATCTTTATGATTTCCTCCTCCACCTGCGTCTTCAAGGTTGCCAGCTCATGGTCCAAAGTGTTGTAGTCCTCGATATTCTCGAGCATGATTGGCTTACCCTCCAACAGTAGGAAATCCTCCGGGGTATTGGGCTTTATATCATGAGGCATTAAGGTTTCCTCAAGTGCATCGTCCTCCATGAAGTTGACCTCCTTCTTGTAGATGGGCACTTTGGTAGAAGTGGTAGACAGATCTCCAATCAACTCCACGGGAATTTTAAGTGATTTGCTCTTTTCAGATACAAATGCATTTTTGGTTCCATTTAATGGAGCACCGGCAAAACTCCGGTCGAACCCCACCACGTTAAAATGGTATGTGCTTTCGAGTGCCTGCTCCAACGCCAGCAACTGGGTTTTTTGATCTCTTCTTGCAAATTTGCATAAGTCAGTCAACCGTTTGTTGCGGATCGATATGAGGCTCTTGGTATCTATAGAAAGCCGTTTCTTATACTTATAATGGACACCCTGGTCGTTATCCAAATCCTTCAACGCCTCGTATATCTTCTCGATATCTTCCCACGGGGTCTTCACAAGGTCGATTTCGTCTGGAAGCCTGCTGATGGCCTCGTGTCTTCTGAACGCTAGACTGGAGGGGTAACTTCCAAACTGCCTTCCTTCGTCAAAACTGCTCTGCACACTGATATCGTGTTTGCTCATGAACCCCAAGTTGAGCGAGCTTTCTTCGAGCTCCTTGGAGTATAATTTGACGAAATCCTCAAGCGAATGGGTATTCTTCTTCTTGGAGGACTTGGATTTGCCACTGAATACCTGTTTTTTGGAGTCACCGTCTTTGCCAACTTTGCCTTTCAGGAGAATACTTCCGAGCTGCTTGAGCTGTATTTTGTTCTTCTCAGCGTGCCTGGAGGAGGTGGTGAACCCTCTGTTCAACATGTATTGGGTAGGGTACCTGAACATAGTGGATGGTGATGATGCAGAGGCGAATATATGTGGTTTTCGTGTAAGGATCTCACTAGTAAAACAGATCTGAAACACGAATTTGCTGAATACCGACCCGTATTGCCTGGTTTGGTGGGATTAGATCCTATGCCTTAGATAGTGGGTTTCAGGTAGTGCGAGCTCGGCCTCCGCGGCGTGTGTCATGCACGTGATGCGCAATCAGGTGACGTGATCTTTAAACCAGTTCGTATTTAAAGATTCAGCAGTAAGAGCTAGAAAGTTTATGAGACATCCGAAGTGTTAAGCGTTTTGAGTAATAACATTTTTGAGTATAAGCTTTCAAAATGCTTAATCCTTAGAAGTGTTTTATGTTCAAGTTAAGAATGAATGATGGACTACGCGCTCACGTGATCTACAATGTGTCAAAATACCCAGCCGTTAATTGTTCGTAAGGAGAAATAAATGTCATGAAAGTCGTAGACTTGAAGAGTCGGATTTAGATAGGAACATCTTCTAGTTGAGCGAGAATAGGCTCTTTAAGGTGTGCATGTGGAGGACGCTTCACTAGTATGGGACTTATCGAACCCACAGAACTGCACAGGCTTTGTCTGCCGTGACTAGTCTCGTAGTGGTCCAAGGAAAGTGCCGAGGCCGTGGACGAGCTTCTTGATATAGAAGGCACCGCCGTGTTTCTGTGAATGGAAATGTATGAGGCCTCGTTGACGCGAGGTGAGAGTCTAGTGGATGTGTATCTTGTAGGAGTGAAGCACGTGGAAGCATCGCTTTCGTAGCCCCTGCTAGGCGAGCGAGCATGCAGAGCAGCCTCAGCAAGAGCCAGCTGCCTTTCAAGGAACATCTGCATCTTCTTGGTGTTGACCAAGTTGTCCTTGATTGGCTGCAAAAAGTCAGCCAATTGCACCACCATGTCTTCGTTGTGAACACGCACGTCCCAGTTTAAAAGGAACAAGAGCTGTCTCTCCATCAAGTTGACGTCAGTCAATGAGAACAAGCCTTCGGTGTAGCGAGCCCAATGGGCGTTTTTTGGAGAAGAGTCGTTGTGGAACTTGGAGGCCAAGATCAAACAACTCAAGAAGATGCGGTGTCTGGTGCAAGGCAAGCCCTGTGCGTTTTGGGGAAGTTTGGCCTTCAATTTGTCCAAAATAACAAGCGAGGCCATCAATGTGCCGGTGTAGACATTTGTGTAGCTGACCAACTTGGTGATGAAGGACATGAGCGAAGGCAAGGGTCTGCCGCTTTTGGAAGTCTGGACCTTGGACTCCTGGCAAGGAATCACCTGCAAGGTCTTGACCACCAACTTTTGGATCATGTCAGGGGAAACAGGCTTCCGAAGGAATATGTTAAGCGCTTTCATATCGAGAGAAGAAACCATGTTAATATAGTATATATGGAAGTTTCTTTAGGGGAAGGGAATTGAATGGATTGCAAAGCTGCCGAGAATAGTATTGAAGGAGGCCTTATATAGAAAAGTCAAGATACTCGAGTTGCCTGGAAAGTCTGGGGATGGAGATCGGATCGGACAAGCATCGGATTATATATACCTTGAGGATATGTAGGAAATTCCGAACCTAGTCGCGACGCATGATCGCGCTTGCCTAGAGACCGACCCCTTGTACACGATAATTGAGGCAGTGCGCATTGTTGTGCGCGCGAACAAGTGCTGCTGGAGAGAAGATTCTAAGCCCGGCGGCTTAGGCAGGCACCTTAGGCACGATGGTGTTCAGGAGCTCAATTAGTGCCCAAACAGGAAGGAGCCTGAACTTGTGGAATGCCCATTACTAAGCTGAGACAGAACCACCTGACTTTGGTGCATGCTCTAAAATATTTCCATGCCACTCAAATTTTGGCTTTACCTTTAACCCTATTATGCGGAGCCAATTGATCGATGGCACTGACAATAGCCCACTACTGAGGTTCCCTCGGGGAGGAGATCGCCTAGAGTAAGATCACAAAGGGGTTTCAGATGTTTCAGTTTCTTTTTCAGTTTCTTTTTTTTTTTTTTTTTTTTTTTTGGGGACCAAAGGGAAATGCCCCTTTATTTGGTCTTAACGGTTTAAAATGTTTCAGTTTTTTTTTTAGTTTTTTTTTTTTTTTTTTTTTTTTTTTTGGCACCCAAGTGAACTGCCCCTTGATTTGCTCATAACGGCATAAAATGTTTCAGGTCCATCGAAATCGACTTATGGAGGTGACAGTGGGCGGAGGTTTGCAGCATTGTTAGTCAGCCTGGAGCCCACGCACCAGCACTCCAGGATATTTTTTCTTTTGCTGCGGGTTGCACCCAAGACGCATTCGCCAGCCGAACCATATTGTTCAAAGCACATTTTGCATCTGGAACCCCCCTTAGGAATGTATGGCCTTGGCTGCAAGTGACATCTTGAAATTTGCAAGATGAAACAGAACGGAGAAGGAGCGGAGTTTCGAAAGGAGAGATTTGGAGCGGCCTCTAGGCTGCTGAGCAATGGAGTGCCTATTATTCGCGATGGTCGAAGATCTCTCTAATAAGCCATTAAGACCCAATTGCAGTGCCATGCAATGGCTCAAACGGCTACTAATACTGGCCTGTGAAACCTACGCTACAGTATTACTGGGACTTTTTTTTTTTCTCTTTTTTTTCCGTTTTCGTCTAATTTCTGCGTGGAACCGTTGAGTACTCGGCTGGGGTGCCAATACCCATCTCCTGCACGATCGGTCGCAGTTCTCAGTCGAAGCCTCCATCAGCCATTGTGCTGCGGTGAAAGATGAAACAATGCCAAGCACTCATTGCCCAGTGTGGCTATTGTCTCGACGACTCTCTCGGCCATTGCGCCCACTTGGCTTGACTCGAAGTGACACGCTGAAACTCTCACTTCTGCCTTCACTTGACCGACTCTCCAAACAGGCTCAAGCAGCATGGGTAAAAAAGGCCCGCTCCCCGTGTTGTTTACCAAACGCGATGGGGAGGACGCGCTCTTGGTCTAGATTCGTGCCCCAACAGGCACTCTACCTCGCGTCTGCGAAGGGCCCTTGCCTCGACACCCTGACATCCCCGTGCGTTGGAATGGAATGGGGTTATATCAGGGGTAAAGGAGCTGAGGTTGAGCCGCACGTGAGGATTTGCAGCGAACCACATGTTTTTGCTGGTCGTCTTTTTTATCTGCAAGACAATGCTGCTACGCATTCATCCGGCTGGAGAAGTTGCACTGTCTTGGACGTATGCAAGAAAGCCTTGTCTAGAATTAAGGTTTAGAGAATTTTCCGCATGCTAGATTATCCGGCCGTCCAGATACACACTGAACGAAATACTAGGAACAATTAAGCATTACTAAAAGTGCTACCCTAAGTACTACTCGAAGTAAGCACTAAAAAGTACCACCATAAGCCTATTGTGAATAGGCATGGCCTGACTACCAGCATAACCTCAAGATAACCACTTCAAAAGTTTAAACGTAGACTAGTCTAAAACCTTAAGATACCCACTCCAAACCTTAAGTTACCTACTCCAAAATCTAATGAAGCTTGTTTTAAGCATAGCCTCGGAGTAGCTCCACTCGAGATTTCTCGTCTAGTATGGGGTCACACATTAGTACATCAAACCTTATTTCGACCCACCAAATAGACTATTAGATTGGAGTGATAAAGATCTTCTAACCATGTCATGTCTAAAGCCTATTTTACTGTGTCACCCCACTCTACTATGTGATCTAGACCGGTCATCGATCTAGACCTTACTTACAAGGCCCAGCCCGCATTGCATGCACGAGGCACCCAGTGCGCCAGACAATAAGTGCACATGTCACGAAAATTCCACGACAATTGTAATGTTAAGAGAATGTACCCTAAATTGTTAGTATAATCTTCATGGGGTGACATGTCAGGAATATGGGTATACTGGATCGATCATGATTTGAGTACTCTGATTGGTGCACAGCATAATGTCATCATTATGTCGAAGATATCACATACGGGTTAGTCCTAAAGGTGAGATGGGTGAGGAGAAGAGATTAAGAATGATGGTTAGAAATTACTGGAGAGAAAATTTGCTCTTAAGCGGCGCGAGGTCCGGGTAATCCGTGTTGTGTGCAGGCCCGTCATGGTGAGGGTTCCATATGGCTGCGAACAAAGCTCAGGGTTCATATTGATATTTATATTAATTCTTATTCCATATTCTATTCTCATATATAAATATTTGAGAATCCCTCGAATGCTCCATTCATATCAAATGGCGGAAAGATATCTTGCTGTGGACTAAGCGGAAAGAACTTATCGCTGATATCATTAGGCGCATCCCTAGTAAATTCCCTCTTATTGTCTTCTTTCATGTTGCTGATCTGCTGCCAGAGAAGATCGATCTCTGGGATCTTTTCAAACGCAAAATTTTCCGTTGTCATTGGAGGAATATAGGCTTCGCTATTGTTTTGAGGCACGTCATGGTAGTTCTGGGGATATTCAGGTGACTCGGTTTTGATCTTGACTTCTTCTTCATTGCTGGTTTGCCTATGTTCTTGGATAGGCATCATCATGTAACCTGTATTGGGTGTATTTCTTGGGTTACCCTGTACGACTGCAGATGCGGGAGCTGGGTTGAATTGGTCTTGGGTGCTGGTAGTGTTGTTGTTGTTGATTCCATTTTCGCCCATTGCAGTCATTTCGGTCTTGATGTTGTGCTCAATTTTGGTGTAGCATTGCCGGCAAAGTGCAAGGATCTCGTCGATCTGCGGCTGCGTCATTTCCATGAAATGGTAGTCCAACTCCGTGATTTTTTTGTTGAAGGCCTCCGATGCGGTTTTCGTCAACACGTATGTGTGTGTTCTTGATATCCTCCATGCATAAAAATATCTATGGCTCAACCGGGACAAGCAAAAACAGTTATAATTCACAATTTCCGAAAGTATGTTGGTCAAGCTGCAAATACTTTCGAAACGGTGTCTGTAGGACTCTGATGTCAGGAGCAATTGCTTGTGGTCGGAGCGTTCCATCATTTTGAAGGCCTTTATCCGAGCACGTGCAACAATGCAAAAGAAGATCTGGTTGCATTTCTGGACCAATGAGATGATGGATTGGTTCAAAATGAGCCCAGGTGTCGTGGATGCAGAATCAAAGTTTGACCGGCTGCTCAACAACAAGTCCAAGATCTCTGGGATGAATTCCCCACAGTAAAATGACACAATCTTGGACATGTAGGAGAAACTGAGGTCAAAGCGCTCGGTCTTCTCAAAGTTCAAGAACAAGTGGTAGAAGATGGACATGGAAAACTGCTTCATGTTCATGTACACTTTGAGTTTCAAGACCTTCACGAAGGGGAATTCCGGCGATTCCACCACTTTTTCCTTCAGCATTTCTGCGGGGTTGAACTCGATTTTCATACCAGGCAGTCCAGTGTTGAAAGACGACTTGGAGCTAGATTTTCGAGACCTCCGCCGCATCTGTTCTGGGAAATAGGGGTTCTTGCTTGACCCAGACGAAGTATAGTCCGATAATGTGCCCAAATCTTCAGATACCTTTTCCTCAAACATGTCCATCAACTGGAGAAGCTCCGATACTTTCAAGGGACACTGTAGCATGAGACACCGCCGGATCATCTCGCCGAAATTGCGGTAAAACGAACCAGTCCATGTTAGAAGCGAGCACAACTTGATCTCCACATCATCGTTGTGCACATTGGATGCACCACTGGTGAAATACGGTCCCTGGAGATTGCTATAGTTGTAGTCGACCATGATGGGAAACCCAAATTGCCAAGCTAGCTTCAAGTCCATGAGCTTAATGAAGAACCATATCTTTCTGCAAATGTTGGCGCATCGGATCTCTTCCACCAGTAGCTTGTGGTCACTCAGGTGTTCGAGGTCACGGTGTATTCCTAGGAAGTACCCAATATGGATGCACGTAGCGTTGAGAGAACTGGCCTCATAGCCATCGGCAGAGTCTGTTTGTTCTGGGGCCACATCCAGATAAATTCTCTTCATTATCAAGCATTGAAGCACACTCAATGAGCACTTGTGTGCTCCAGGTAATTGGTCTAGACATGCCTGCACATACTCCATGAAGTCAATGCTGACGGGATGGGTCAAGATATACTTGGACTCGAATAAAAGTGTTCTTTGTCTTTGAGACAAATACTCAGAGCCAGTGCTATCGCCGGTTGGAGGGCCATTACTGTCCAAGCCAATGTCGTCAGATAAAGAGTAGGGCGAGTTCACAATGTCTTCATTCTCGCTCCCGATATTGGAAAATGTTGAGAGGTACGAGATCCGAAGCACAATGAGAAGAGTTCCCATGGTAGCAAAATCCTTCCTCTTTCGAATATTGATGTGTTCGAACCTCTCTTCGGACTTGCACTCCGGCCCAAGAATGGCATGCACTTCGGCCCGGAAATACGTCTCGTCTAGAACACACATGTACGGGTACACCACCTCGAAAAACCGCTTGACAAGTAAGAACAAGGCCCTCTTGTTGGGGAGGATGAGCTTCAACTTCTCGATGATATCCAACGACTGGTCGATGGTGCCCTCGAACACCGTCAAGCCCAAGGCCAAGGTCTTTTTGTTGAGCGTAGCCTTGAGATCACGGCGAGTGTTGGGAGAGATTTGGGCCCGTTCTAGAGCAGGATTTTCCGCCACTTCTCGTTCACTGGACTCAAACTCGTCCTGACCCTTTCCCCCAGGTGCTTTATGAAACGCTTGGTCCCTGAGCTTCTTACTAGTCACGTCCCATAATGCGCGGAGGGCCATATCTTTCTGGATATAAGAGAACCACGAAAACGGGCCATGGTTCACGTTTTTTCCTCCCTCTCTAGAAACAGACGAGTAACCCGTGTAGAGGTCAAAAGCCTCATCCAAATCCAGTTTGTTTTCGGGCGACTCTTCCGGGTTCCGGGGCATAACCTGCACGCCTGTAGGAAACCCATTTGGAGTGTAGATGGGCCAGTTTCCTGGGCCCAAAAATGGCGCCCCAAACCCGGTGTACATGTCGGTATTGAAGCCCTTCGCACCCTTCTCATGGCCATGATGTGCTTTCACATGTGCTGGGTCCAACCTTAGATTACCTCCATAGGCCTGGGGAGGAAAACTCCCATTTGGCCCGGCATACGGCATCTGGTTTGGGTGGGGTATTATGGGCGGGTTTGGAATGGAGTGACTCACGTGGTGTCCATTTGCAGGTAGTTGTCCGTTACTCGGTAATTGTCCATCTGGGGGTATTTGATGTCCATTCGGTGGTACTTGGTGTCCATTCGGTGGTGGTTGGTGTCCGTTTGCTGGTGGTTGGTTCGAGTCCTTTTGGTTGGCCTGAGGATTAGAGTCTTTGACCAGAAACACCGTTTTTTTGGACTGCTTTCTTCGTCTGGGCGATTGCCTTAGATCCAGAATATCCGCTTCTTGTTTCCTCTTGAAAACCATCAACGTGCCTGCCGTTTCATGGTTCATGACCCGGTCGTCAAGGTATACACATTCGTTGCCCACCTTATGCTTTATACATGAGGCGCAGGGCAGTTTACGGTCACACCTGACCTTGCGGCGCTTGCACTGGTTGCACAGAAGCGGGATTCGCTTAAGGCTGCTCAACTTGGTGTTGTGCAGCAGGTCTCCGTTCATTGTGCGCTTTTGCAATGCCCTTTGTCTATGTTATATCTAAGCGAGTGAGTAATTGCTACTTGGTGCTTCTCGTGCATGCGCGGAGCATCACCTGAGTCAACGCTGCCTTCTATTGTACACCTATATAAGCTTCTTGTGGAAGATATCTTGCTTGGTATTCTGGTCCTGGTTGTTTGCTTCTTTGGGAATGTACTGTTTCCGTTTGAATCCTTTGTTCTTCTCTCTCTTGGTGCTTCTTTTCTTGCTGTGTCCATTGTATGCCTGCACATAGCGCTTCCGTGCAGGCCCCGCTGGGCCACATTACAGTACCGACTCAATTTTCCAAATATCCATAGAGCTCGAACATCTTCAACAACTCGTCATTTCCAATCATACTTTGCTCATCGAAGATTTCTTGGTAGTCTCCTTGTTCTTGCTTTTCCTTCACCCACCCGTATGTATTCACCGTATTGTCGTTTCCATACATTGCTCGGTTGGCCGCTGTGGCATTGAAGCCTGATGCTGTCTGTAGACCAGCACTGCTTCTATCCGAGTTGGTGATAATTTTCGTCGGAGAAATCGACTGCACTCCGCTCATTTTGCCATCGCTTGTTCTCTTTTCCTCTGTCCTCTGGTGATTTTTTTGGCGTCGTATGGATTCCAACTTGGCTAGACGGAACTCTTCGCAAAGCTTGCACATGCTCTGTAATTCGGGGTTGGACATGAACTGTAGCATATTTGTGCCATTGTGGAAAAACGTCAGTTTCTTCGTGTCAGAGAATCCTGTTAGCAAGAGCTCGGGATTTTCCATGCACTGCTTCAACACGAAAAATGCCATCACGTAGATCTTGTACGAGTTGATATAAGTGTTACTCATACTCTTGAAATGGCCCACGAACAACTCCGCCTCAATGAGCGAAATGGTGAAAAGATTGTCCACAACTTCGCAACGCTCTTCGAAGTTCTCGGTTTCATCGTTTCCTCCTCCCTCCATCTCTTTGATAGCCAATGTCCGTTTATAATTGATCAACCGGATGAAAAACGATGACACGAAGTTATGGGTCTTGATCATGCTCCTTTCGATGCGAGGCGTCAAGATATAGTCATAGTGTCTGCCGAAAAGCTCTTCTGAATTATCCAAAGCGTACGACATGATGTAGACTAGCTGGACCACGGACCGGATAAAGATTTTGAACAACTCAATCCCGGCTCCTATTTCTGCATCTTTATCTTGATCAAGCTTTTCCTCGTAATGGAGAACCACCAAATAGTATAAGCACGACAAATTGGCTCTGGTGTTGATGAACAAAAGGAACCGGCGTACTTTCATGAACGGCTCTTCGTTTTCCCCCGCTTTTCGAGGCGTAATTGGTTCCTTAGGCGCAGGACTGCTTATGTAGTCTCGGAAGAAATCCTTACCAAAACACTTGAGGAAGATCTTTTCCAACTTGCTTGTTTCCGACAACAAATCAATGACTCTCAACTTCTTTCTCAAATTCGTCACCTTCGTGACTATGCTGCGGTAGCAAGCACTAATCGAGTCCACTTTCGAGTTGAAAGCACTCACCTCCTCCGAAAACAGAGCTGAGGGCTCCACGTCACTGTTATCCAAATTCTGCAATTTCATCGGAGTTCCACAGTACATGGAGTTGTTTGCATCAGCATTGACAATGAAAGTCCAGAGAGACCGCCATGTGTTCACGAATTCCGGTTTCTTGGAGATACTGTTGATGGTATCGTACTTGAGAGGATCCCTGTTCAAACCAATGGAAAGGGCTTGGTTCACAATGGCCCCAAACAACAACTGGGAGTCAGAACCACTCAACCCAAGACAATCGTTCGGTAGCACCGACCTGAAGAAGAATAAAAGCGTCAAACTTTGTACGGACTTGAAGGTCGTCATGATCTTCACTTTCTCCTCTGATAAGCACAGGTTGATCACACTCAAATGCTCTTCTGACTTGAACCGCGTTATATCCTTAATCAAGGTGATTTCCAAGTCAGTGTATTCTATATCCATTTCCTTGTTAGGAATCAAAGACATGTAGCCTAGTTGGACCATTATAAGAAGAACACCCACTATCGTAAGATCGGCGTCATTTCTGATCGAGATTTGCTCGTAATATCCTTCATTGCTCTCGATAAAGTCCCCTTTAAACAAATTTTTGAATTCCTTAAGCACAGTATCCTCGTGGAATATAGGCACGAACGGGTACATATAGTGGAAGAACTTCTCCACGGCCATGTACACCGCTGATTTGCTGGGAAGAATCCTGATCACATTGCTAGCCACAAATTCATAGTACACCCCCTTGGATTGTTTAAGTGCAAGGATAGACTGCACTTTGTTCAATGGGTTCAAGCCATTATCGCGGTCCTGGTCAGTCACGTGGGAGTCGTCAACGTACGCCTTAATCTTGGTAGTGACTAAAGTATCGTCATTGATGAAGATTTGCTCAGAGTCCTGCTCTATCTTGGCTTCTTCTTCAGACATTCGCTGGTCGAAGGCTTCCAGAGTTCCAGAAGCATGTGTCAGATTGCCGTTTGCATCCAACTCAAAACTTTCTTTTGGTTTGGATACAAACTGTTGGAACTGTTCACTTTTGAAGAGGTTCATTGTGAAGTTTCTCACGAGTTTCGTAAAAGAATCTCGCTTGGTCATTCCAACATACGACAAAGGGCCCTGTTGTTGCCATAACGGACCATCAACCAATAAGGTGCTTGAAGCCACGGAAAAGGAGCCCATGGTGTCGTCCAATGCAATTCGAAGAATGTTCTGGCCAATTGAAACGGAAACAAACCCGGGCTCGGTGTATTCCTCTGCAGTGTTCTGAGAGAAGCTTTCCTTGGTCGAGGATTGGTAGGTCAACTCTGATTTTGATGGAGATATTTCGGACGCTTGAGCATTGTGTCTAAGCGAGCCACAATCCATAGGAGACAGAAGGTTGGAGGTGGAGTCTGGAGGTGGAGGAGGCGGAGGCATAGGGTAGGTTTCTGCCTCAGGCGCCAACTTTGTGGGCACGCTCTTGTGGCGAGGAGGCTCCAAGGATACATCGTGAGCAAGTGAATTGCGATGCTTGTTGGAGTCATTATTGTATGATGCCAAGGAGGAGCTGGTGGAGCCAGTGGATTCCAGCGGATGGCGGTTTGACGGTAACGAGTTCAGTCGAAGACTGACCTCCTCGTTGACCAGTTCTCCGCCAAAAGAGGAAGGCGGCCCTTGGAATTTGGGACCATACGCCGTGCCGCTAGACGAGCTGGCAGTGGAAACTGAGGGGTCCCGTGCAAGAGGGTACACATTCGTAAACGACTGGCTATGAGAGCGCAGAAAATGAGGGGGCGGGCCAGGAGGGTTATTCAGCTTGATTCCGTAGTTCACAGGCAGAAACTGGGCGTGAAAATTCTGGTCTGGCGGAGTCTGGCCCGGCCATTGCTGGTACATGGGCACCATATGGTTGGAGGCCGTGACCGACGCGTAGGGCAAGTTTGCCGGAAGAGCCGGGCCAGGGGTGCCATTCTGCGCGTTCGGGAGATTGGGGAGGTTGTGATTCCCATTAGGAATCATGGAGATGCTGGGGTTGTGTCCATTTGGAATGTTGGGGATGTTCTGCGGACCAAGCGGTATCATCTGGGGGTGAGACACGCCGGGGTAGGGCGAGTTCATGATTTTCACGGGCAGAGGCCTAAAAGCAGCGTACATCAGTAGATCGAAATCATCTACGTACTTGCAAAGATGGGCCACGGACTTCTTTTTGCAAGAGCCGCACACAGGTCTCTGGCGGTCACAGCGGGACTTTCGTTTTCGGCACACCAGACACGAGGTGAGGATCCTCAGTCTCTTTTTGGGGTTGTCTTCCATTTAAATATAGGTGTCTTTGGAGGGGCAATTGAAGGGTGGGGAAGAGGGAAGAGAACAGTGAAGGAGGCAGAAGTTTCCGAAAAATGGGGAAATGCGACCCCAAAAATACAGGATCGTAAACAGTGGGGAAGGACTAAAACAGGGCCCTTTCGACAAAGGTCCACTTTGCGAGCCCTGAGAATGCCCCTGCATAGGCCTCCGCTTGTGCCTTCGGGTATGAGTGAAATTTTACTTTTAAGAATGGAAGGTAATAATGGGTTGTTTACGTGCATTCACCGTTTGGTGGATTAGGTTGCTGGCACATAACTGTGGAGGATCTCTAATGATGGTTAGATGGCAGAAGAAAATAGAGATTGCGAGATCGGAATCCATGGAAGAGAGAGAGAAAGCCGAAGGCCAGGTGACGATTTCGGGGTTCAGACTTCGAGTCTATCAAAAGCTCGTAAAATTTTTGTTTGGTCCGAAGGTCAGCAAGGGAAGTACGCCCGATGGGTTAACAGGCTTAAAGTACAGGCATAAGTGTGTCCAAACAGGCTTGCACAGACGCGTGTGCAGGCGACTGCACTGCGGGGTATAAGCTACGCAGAATAGTGCGATGCATGTTTCTAACCTGCGCCTAGAAAATGCATGGAACCATTCCAGTTTGAGCACCACCTCCACTAATGTGCCCTAACAAATGTGAACAATAGGGCTTTGTGAATCAGATCCGAAGGGGGTGGCTGTGCCTGCACGCTGAGGATCTACATACACTCCCTCTGTTTGTCTCGGGTTCTGTACTTGCCCAGGGAAACCCACCTCCTGGCCCATTCGCGATCTGAGCCAAAGCGTGTTTAAGCGGCCGTGTGGAAAGATCTTGCTGGCCTATGCACGCCTACTAATAGGCTCAAATGTGACGAGCTTTATGACCGATTAGAAAAAGTACGCTCGTATTTGCAAAGCAAGAGACTATTTCAAATGTAGCGGTGTTCTGAGCTTCCTACCATATGATTTATATGGTGAACGGCTAGATTCTCGCGTAATGAACTGGGTACATGTAGTGGTGTAATTCAATAGAGATACAGATTAAGTATTCTGCCAAAAGAATTGGTGTTAAATTGGCGAAGAAATTGGCGAAATAAGTGCCGGACAAAAACTGCCGAAAATTAAATTAAGTAGCAAAAATAAATTAACAAAAATAAAATAACAAAATTAAGTATGAAAAAAAAAAAAAAAAAAAAAAAGCGAATTAGACTTACGAAATAAACTTACAACATTAACTGAGATACCATGCAACCTTCCATAAAACGGCACCTGGTACAAATTAACCTTTTTGATGATATCTGTTTAAAAATTGACTTTACACAAGGCTTGGTTTCCGAAAGGGACCGGTTAATTAAGTGGTTATACGGAATTGTGCATAGTGGTTACAGTGCATATATACTTGTTTGAGACATCCTGCTTTCTGAAAACTTATAATGCAACAATGTTTTTGACCTCTAGTTTAGATGTTATAAATATGGGAGATGGTGGAGATTCTTCATTGATTCGAATCAGAAGAATGAACTAGTGTGGTTTGCTTACCCACACCGTTATGACACGTACGTGACATGCAAATGCGCTCAAGAAAGGGTAGTCTTGCCAGAACAAACAACTTCTGAAAACTTTTCAACGAATTTGTTTGAATTTTCTATTTCCTTTTTGATCGATGCCCTGAATTTACAGATTTTATTATATTGTTATTTGGTGACTAAGAAACTGCAGTTCGCCTGCTTCCCGAATGAAGTGAGCAACCAAGAAATGAAGAAAAGATCCGAACAGCTCCTCGAGATTTCTTTTTGCTTCAATATTGGAGCAATATCTGAGCGTTTTATCAAAAAGACCAAGCTTTATCCGACTCCTTTTCTCTGTATCTTGCAAAATTGGGTGAATGTCTGTCCACTGTTCTACTGTCTAATCCATATAGCCATGGCCTATATCTTATTATAGTGAGAAGATACCGACACATACAGCTAAATGAGATACTTATTGAGCTGACAGAGCTATTATTACAGAGAATCGAGATACGAACCTCGTATATTTAGAAAGTATGGCTAGACCCATTGGTGTAACAGAATTGGTTATGCGCATGCAAGGTTACACGAGTAGTGTAACATGGGCAAGCGAACTTTCAAATTCTCAGATCATTACGTTCCTCATGTCACAAGTATCCACATATCCTAAGAAGTAATTTTGCCCATGTTATCAGTCTCCACTTAAGAATCCCAACCTCACATGTTCTAGTAATCTAAAAAAATTTACTCTCGGTTGCGGCCATACCAAGTGGAAAGCACTGTTTCCCGTCCGATCAACGTTAGTTAAGCCACTTAGGGCCACAGTGAGTAATGCAGTGGGAGACCATGTGTGAAATTGTGGTGCTGCAATCTTTTTTTTTATTTTCACCGTAAAAGTGTATCTGTTCTTTTTAAATTAATCAAAGTATTTTTTCAACTTCACTGGTTCTTATTGTTTTCGGCAGCTATAGCGTTTGCAGTGCCAGGCCCAGTCTTACAGGTTAGTACTACGCACACCATGCGCTGCGCGTCGCGTCTCAAGCATCACCTTCTGACACCTTAAGGTATAGACTGGAGCCAAGCATGCCCGATACAGAGAATTACTGGGACGACCAGGATCTCGCAGATTTTATTATTGACGACGACGGGCCAGACCCAAATCATATAGATGCTTCATCGCAACCTGAACATCAGGATTCCACTCATGAAGACACCGCCGATCTCTCCCCCAATGAAGACGTCAAAGAAGACCGGATCTCCGTCTTCAACAACACCGTCCACTCGAGGAAATCACAGACTTCCCAAATCTTGAAGGCGCACATCTCTGTTCTTGTTAGTGCGTTGGGAGGCCCCGACCATTCCACAGATCAGAACCTCTATAAGTTGGGACATGACGCATTAGCGTGCTTGAAGGATCTCAAGCGGTGGATCCGTACTGTTGATGAGCAAAATGCATCTTTCGACGTTGCCCTTGCGTGTGCTGAAACAGGCCTTGTGGAGAATGATTTGATTGTCATCTTGTGTCAATGGGACAAACCTCCTGAAGGCATGAAGCGGACCAAGGCCATTGAGAAGATCTCTCTTGCCTGTTTGGAGCTTTTAGTTCTCCTCACTTGGCCGGTGGAGGTCAATAAAGATACTTTGCTCAAGGACTATACTGCGAAAACGGAGAACAGAAGGGCCCAGCTCAGGTACAAGCATGCGGCCCTTTCCTATAAGGGAGGTAAGCTTCTCAAGGCAGTGCTCCGGCTTGGACTAAATGCGTTGAAGATCCCTAAGGATGAGCGGGAACCTCGAGATATTAATATCTTGCGGTTGATTCTTTTCTTCATCCGGAACTTGCTCTTTATTGAGCCTCTTCCTGCAGTCAAGGGCACCAAGTCGATTCTGAACTCGGCCCTTTTACCCAATGGAGTTACTATGGACGATATCTCGTTGCCTACAATTCTCCAGGTTTTCGACCGCAATAATGTGCTACTATTTCTCACGTCCATGGCGCATTCAGTGCTGTCGGACTTGAAGGACGAGTCTTTTGGGCTTTTGACAATTGAATGTCTTTTCTTCCTAACCAAAGGGGTCATGACGGAAGAGCTCACTAGTAAGCCAGGGAGTGAGCTGGTGAAAAACGTCACGTCCGTACCTTCGGCCTCGGCTGCTGCCGGAATGGGACTTGAAGATCTTCTCTCGGAGGAAAGCCGAAGACTCAAGCATCAGAACAACTCCATTTCAAGTCGTCATGGAAGATTTGGGACCCTCTTGTCGATCCAGAACTCCAGCAATGCCTCATACTTTGCAGTCAGTGGCCAAAAGGCGCTCTTGAGCAACTACGACAGTTTGCAACGTTTGGACAAGTCCAAAAAGTGGCACAAGACGTCTTCTTTCAAGTACGATTCCAACAAGTATATTTCTAAGTCACCCACTTTTCTTGGAACTAAGGCTTCTGGCATACTCATGCAATTTATCAACAATTTGTTGACGAGTGGATCTTTCAACAACTTAGTTTCTTACGTTGGAAGCCACTTGACCAATCTTGCAAACGATAACGATTTGGGAAGAAAGGGAATTCTTGATGTTATCGATGCACAAGAGTTGGCCTTCTACTTCGGTACCATATCATGGTTCTTCAAGTTCAAGAGAGAGTCTATGCAGACCGACCAACGGACTCAAGATAATAACTACGGCGCCATTGGGGCTTCGTTGGGCGAAATCAACTTCATTCTCTTGATTTCGTACTTTCGGTCTTCCTACCAAGCCAAAGACTATAACTCGCTCCAGGTAGCCATGATCTGCTTACGTGAGATGTTGCTCATATCCAATGCCATTTTCGCCCAGAAGAAAACCCAAAGCGAAATCGAGCTAGCCACCGAGGACGACATCAACGAGGATAGAGAGTTGGCGGAGGGTATCATCCGCAAGCTTTTCAGCCAAAAGGAATTCTTGGATCTTTGCGTGAACATTCCCAAAACTGCAGCCAAGCACTCGCCGGAATACTTAAAAACAACCATCTCGGTGGTCAATATCCTACTCAAAAGTTTCGAGATTTTGGCCAACGAAGATGTGCACTTGTACTTGAAGACTAGACGCAGAATACGGAAATTGAAGAAGACTTCTGGTTTGAATAGGGAAATGGACCGTGAGCACTTGGACATGCTCGAAAGAAGTTCTGATGAAGAGGACGAAGAGCAGATAAAGTACATTGTACATGAGAGAAAGTTGGACTACAAGAATATGGAGGTGAAGTTCTTCCACACCGATATTATCAACACGCACATTGATTTCTTGAAAAACTACGAAGATTTGACATTTGAGGAAATCAAAAAAGGCATTTCATTTTTTCACCGTCTTTTTGTCGTTAGAAAAGATTACTCGGCATTGTACCGATTGGACTTCATGCTTCTTCTCCACCGATTGCAAGAGTTCTTGCCCAAATCAACCAGCATTCGACGCCACGTGGATGAGTTTCTCGTGTATTTCATGAAGAAGTTCAAGGGTGCTTTGGACCGGTTCCCAACTGCCATCGAGGTTCTCTTCCCCAGAATCGAAAACCTCGAAATCAAAGGCTTCATGAGCACTGGAGATATCACTGAGCATGAGAAGCTCTCTGCCAACAACTACTTCGATGAAAAGTCACCACAACCAAAAGCTGCCATTGTTCTTGACTTCATCAATAACAGTCTAACTATAGACGAGAAGATCTCCATTTTGATCTACAACATCATCAAGAGCAACCCAGCTACCAAGGTGTTGAAGCACTTGATCTCTGAATTCCAAAGAACCCTCATGCGGATTAGACAACAACGCTCCCCCATTGTTCTCCGGTTCAACCTTGCTCAACGGAAAGTGATTATCTCAGATCCCCACATCCGTTTACTTCTTGAGATATCTGGCTTTGATATACCTTTCTTGCAAAATGACGACACTACCTTCACATCTCGCGTGGACGAAGAACACGTCCAGAATGTTATTGAAAGTATTGAGAAATGGTTGCGGTTACATGGGGCCGGTGTGGGCGATATTGAACCATTCTTAGATCAATTGCAACGGGTGATTTTCTCCCAAGAAGAGCTTGATTTTGGTGCAGAGAGTTTGAGAGATCTCCTTGCGGGACGTCCGATCAACGAGCTCGAGAAAGAGAGGCTTGAGATGAGTCAATCGAAATTCATGCACTCGGTAGGTTTGGCCAAGAGAAAAGAGTATGACGAATCCATTGCTACTACGAATGATGAGTTCGATGATGAGTTCGTGCCAGACTCTGAAAATCAACCTGATAGACCTGCACGCAGGCGCAAAAGAGCCCGGGCACTTAGTGATGACGAGGATGAGATCGACGAAGAGCGGCCAGTGCTGAAGCGAAACAGACGTCGTGCTCTTTCACATTCTGATGACGAAGACGATGAACCACCAATGCCTCAAATCCACAAATCAGCAGAGTTTGTGAATGACTCAGAGGATGATTCTGATGAAGAGAGGAATAATGCATTCTTTCAGAAGGAGGAGCGTCTTCGTCAGTTGATAGCCCAAAGTGGAGGAATTGTCGATAAGGTGCAATTGCAGCTATTTAAAGAGTCTTGGGCCTCGATCTCCGGGTCTAATACCGAAGTCTCCCAAAAGATCAAGAGTGCTTCAAGCCTTTTCCTCGACCTGGAAGATGAGGAAGAAACCCAAGAGCGAGATTCGGTAAATCAACCTACAGAACACTCTGGCAGGCTGAGAAGGGTCATTGTTGAAGATGACGAAGATGAATTGTAATGATATTTTTTTGGAACAATGCTTATTCTATGCAGGCGCCGCTGCCAGCGCCATTCTCTAAGGAGTTCTTTATCGTTTTGTAGGAACTGACAAACATCACAGCGAAGCCAAAGATAATACATAACACACTGGGACCAGCTTTGTATAGGTAAAACCTTTTCTTCTCTTCTGATGACGCTGTTTTTAGATCAATAGCATCCAAGCTTAACTTTATGTAACAACTAGGAGGTATGATGTAGGCCATGAGAGAGGCCGAAGTAGCGCCAATGAGTTCTAAAATCATACCCAAGTTGCATGTGAACAACGAAACAGACATGGAGGTAAACACAAGTACTGTGGTGACAACAAAGTGTTGTTTTTGACTCAAGCCTTGTTCTTGTGATGATGCAGGGAGATTATTCATCAATACCAAATCTTTAAGAACGTCTCTAATAACAAAAATTTCCAATGGGAAAGTTGTGAGCATGTTCAAACCAAAGCAGAAGCGGGCTACATTGATCCATTTGTCATCGCTCTTGAAATTGTTTAAAAAGTTGCCCTTAACCTTGGACCCAAAATTTAGGAAGCCCATGACCCCCATCAACAAGCAATAGCAAAGAGAGATTGCACAGGCCCAATGTGTGAGCTTGGAGAATTTCTTGATGGAGGCATTTTTCATGGAGTTGTAGATAAATATGGAGTTGTGGTGACACACTAGGGCAAAGGATATGACGGAAATGCCCTGGAAAAAGTTTGAGTTGATGAGCCATTCGCTGGATTTCGTGATTGGTGCCTTCAATGATTCATCCACAAACGGCCCACGGATCACTGTGATGGCCACAATGATGGACATTCCTAAAAGAGCAAACGCAGATGCTTTCGCTAGCTTGGAAATGTCTCTGTTCAAGGAAAGTGGGTAGGATATGCAAACAGTGAACACTACAATGATGACATTTCTTTCAAAAAGCCAGCCAATTATCGAGGTGTCTGGGCTTGTCCACG
Organism: Metschnikowia sp. 01-655c1; assembly: GCA_002370185.1. Classification (NCBI taxonomy): domain Eukaryota; kingdom Fungi; phylum Ascomycota; class Pichiomycetes; order Serinales; family Metschnikowiaceae; genus Metschnikowia; species Metschnikowia sp. 01-655c1. The sequence continues at coordinate 265,203 of NKZO01001508.1, forward strand.
ATTTCGGGAGCATCAGCGTGAGCACGTGTGGGATAGTATCACCAATGATCACACAGAAGGCCATACATCCTCCGTAAGCAAAGGAGCTTATGCTGACAAGCAAAAAGATTTTGCCGAATTTGCCAAAACAGTACCCCACCGTATCTTGATATGATCTGGTTTGGGACAAGTTGGCATTGATAATGATCAAACGCACGGTCCAGTCGATCAAAGCAGCCAAAAACACCATTGTGAGGATTCCGCCAAGAAGCCCCGAGTTTTTCACTGCAAGCGGTTGTCCAATTATACCGGCGCCAAGAATAGAATTGGCCATGTTCATGAAGGCCATTTTCATATCTGAGGTACCATCAGGCGGATCTGCATCCAGCGTGCCGTAGAGCTCCAAGTCCTCCAAGGATTCGTGGGAATTTCGGCTGCCATGGGATGGTGTGCTGAAAGATTCCAAGGGTATGGATCCGGGAGCACCATCTATTAGCCCGTCGCCATCCTGATCATGGAGTTCTTTGTAGGCAGCAGACATTGCGTGTTAAGCATAGACATGAGGTCGCGTATCGGTCTCAGTAGGTCGAGGCCGGGTGCACGGGTCTTTTTTCACTCTTCCCCCTGAAGTTTTCTGGTGGGTTTAGTATTTGGCATTATTGTTATTTGTTTTTCTATTTTTCTGGTCATTATGTTTTCTGAAATTTCGGTGCAAGGTGTTTTTGCAACTTTGACGGTTTACATTAATGCACCGTTTTTGGCAACTTGCAACATAACAATGGATATACAATTCACGCAGTGCACCTCAAGAATAAGTGGAATTTGCCAAGCACTTCTAAAAAAGCAGAAAAGCAAATGTACATATGAAAAGCACATCAAGAAAAATTAAGTTTCTGCCTTAACTATATGCAAGCTATGAACATTCAAAAATTTCATGGCCGGATTTTTTGGCCCGTGGCCCGTCTTTCCTTATTCTGTGCAGACCATCACACCACATGCAGAACAGGCGATGCGTTATCGCTCTTACTCTACACTACTCCATCATACTCTCGCAATACATTCATTTCCAATGAGTGGTTTTCAGGGGAAAAGAAAGCCCTTTCAGGGTAAACGCAAGCACAAGGACTTAAGGGAGTTCAAGAATCAGGAGATTAAGAAGTCATTGGTCCACCGGGCCCGGTTGAGGAAGAACTACTTCAAGTTGGTGGAAAACGAAGGTGCACCCACGGATTTCGACCGGCTCACAAGAGAAAATGAGAAGGGGAAGCATAGTCAAGATGAAGACGACCAGGAGGAAAAAGACAGCCAAGACGAAAAAGAAGATGACTCTCATAGCGCAAGGCTGCTGCGGCCACTACCTCCCCAAAGCTCCATACCCAAAGAACAGAGGGTGGTGAAGGAGAAACGCAAGCCCATGAATTTCGCCGAGAGAGCCAAGCTTGCAAAGGAGCGCAAATTGCAAATGAAGGAGGAACAACTTCGAAGAGTCCAGGAGAAACGCCGCAACTTGGAGTTGTCGCAGAAAGAGAGAGAAAGGAAGAAGCTCAGTTTATCTCAGCGCACCAAGTCGGGCCAACCGGTCATGGGGCCCAAGATCAATGATTTGTTAGAGAAAATCAAGAGAAACGAGTCTTTATAGATGGTTCGATTGAAGTGAGTTTGAGTTGTAGTGGGTTAGGATAAATTTAGCTTGAGTTATAGCGATTATATCGAGTTTTATATAGACAATGGGTTCGTTCGATCAGAAATTGACCAAGTTTTAAATATAAATAGTTTGGTGGGTTCATAGAATCAATTGGTGAAGACAGAAACAAATCTCAGCCACACAGCTCTCTCGAAGTTGCGCATGAAGATAATCACATCATAGAAATAAATGGATGTCAAACGTTTTTGATGGCGCACCCAATTTGATACCGTGTGCTTGAACCAAGGCACGGAAAAGCGGGAGTACTTCATGGAGGTTTCGGCCTTGGCCTCGCTGTACACTGCATCGGCACAGTACTTCGCTAGGATCAAGAATGTGCGCTCGGGACCAAGAGGGCTCTGGAGGGTCTCGTCCAAGTTCCGGGTCAAATCGTTTGTTTTCAAAATCAACAACACTATACGAGGCATACTGCTCAAAATAGACATCAAGTCCTCAAGCACACCCTCCTCGGATTGTAATTGCTGTTGCATGTTCTTCATCTCCTCCGAGTCGCGAGCCTTGGAGATATCGTAATTTAACGCGGTGGACGAGTCTCTTCCCGTGATTGCAGAAGCAAAGATCTTGAATTTCTGTTCATCGGTGATACCCGTCAATTTCTCCGTATACTTCTTCATCTCTGGCACATTGCCGTCCAAAATAGCCAACCAAAAGTGCGAATAGTCTCTCTTCATTTGCAATGGAATGTAGCGGTACAACCCGTGGTCATAGAGCACAATCTCAAAGTTGTGTCCATTGGACTTGCCGTCTGTGGCCCGGATAGCCAAGTTGCCCTGATGGGGGTCGCAATGCAATCCCACATTGGGAGTAAAGATCATGTTGTTGAAGATGTGCGAGAGACAAGCCGAAACCTCACCTGTGTTGATATTGTGCTGACGCATATAGTTCAAGTTATCCAAACGGGCACCGGCCACATACTCCATGATCAAAATTCGCTTTTCTGCAGAAACAATGTGAGGAATCCGCAAGGCTGTCACGTACCTGAGGTCCAGGAACTGCAGCTCAGTTTTCTCTGCATTGACTGCCTCGTTTTTGAAGTCCAACTCCACGTAAATAGAGTTCTGCATCTCGTCACCCAACCATGTCAACGGGTATTCGGGAAAAACCTTGTGCATAAGCCCAAACACCGTCTGCGTCATGAAGATATCCAACGGCACGTACTTAGACAAGGAAGGATGCTGGAACTTGACTGCCACCTTTTCGCCCGTGCTTCTCACGGTGGCAATATGAACCTGGGCCAAAGAGGCCACGCCCACAGGCACCGGGTTGAAGTCACTGAAGTAGTCGTCCAACTCCACCCCCATATCCTTGGCAAACATATCACGGATTTCCTCGAGCGAAGACTGGGGACATTGGTCCTGGAGCGGGGTCATGGTCTCGGTCCATTCCTTGGGCAAAAGATAGGTCAAGGCCGAGATGTGTTGGCCCAACTTGATGTAGATCCCACCATTCTGCTCAAGTGCTTCTAGCGTCGTTTCAGCTGCCTTTTTATGGGCAACAGCAAGAGCATCGTTGCGGATTTGCTCGTTTTCATATTCCTTCAGCAACACTTTTTTGTAGATCCCAAAACACTTGACGGTGGCTATGGTCACCACCGACACTCTCTGTACGGTATGGCTGAAGAACTCTGCTCCGTCATGGAACCGCTGGTTGGTCAAGTAGAGACCACCCGAAACCAAGCCCAAGCCTGCCACTGTCTTGAGGAAGAAATGTCTGGAAGAAGGTTTTTTTTCCAGCCCAGCACCGCTGGTGTAGAACCTTTGGCACGTCTGATGAGCACTCTTGCTACGTCTGACAGGATAGCTAAGTCTATGGAGAGATCGGCATTTCCCGCTGCTTGTCGCCAGCAGAAAAGCTGTAGGAGCACGTGAAAGCGTTACCCGAAACATGAAGATATAGATCCGAGTGGAGTGTGTGGTTGTAGATTTAGTGTGTGTTTAGTATAAGTTGGAGAGTTTAAACACCGCTCGAATCGGCGCGCACATGCTGCATCGCCAAGACTGCTTACGCGGAGAGATGTATTTGCTATGACTATTAGAAATTAAAAAAGGGCCAAGAAATAGAAAAGATGTTCAAGTATTTCTGGAGACTATGGGGGTGGTAGGGATGTATGGTGGGGTTGAATAGTAGGTGTAAATGTCTGGGTGGAATGGTATGGTGGTGGAAGGTCTGGGGGTTCTGGAGGTCTGGGTTTGCGTTGGACAATTGGACAATTGGACCAATGTCTTTTGCAGCAATCAGCATGCAGTGCGCACGCACCCCATCACCAGAACATGGCCTTCTACTGGAACATGTTTTCGATTCGGGGGTTGTTGAAGTCGCCGGAGTTGATCTGCAGCATGAGGCCTTCTTCGCCTATGAAGTCAAAGTTGAAGTTGGGCAAGCTGTCCCAATCCATGTCCTCTCTCTGCCGGAACTCTCCGAACGCCAAGGCCTTGGATGGGCCCATTTGTGCTGCCGTTGGCCCCATGTTGGCGAAAAGCGGAGGGGCGAATTTTCTGGCATAGTAAGCTTCGCTTTGAGGCGTAGCAGCGCTGGTTCCAACCTCTTCTCCGAAATTGGCTCTCTTTGGCGACTCCTCCTTGATGTGTGCAACTGGACATTTGCTAAACTCAACCCCGTCTTCTTTTTTGATTTGTTCGAAGTTTCTCTTGCTTCCAAAGGGACACCCCAGAGCCTGTAATTTCGGAGCTTCGACGCCTATCACTGGACATTTCATGCTGCCCCGTGTGGCTGATAACTCATAGCTGGGCCCGGACATAATCGGGCACTTGTCCAAAAGCTTTCCGGGGCCGAAACCTTCGCCGTGAATACGGGCAAAATTGGTGGCATTCATCTCATGGGCATTCCTGATGAACGTCATGTAGAACTTCCAGATCTTGGTTTTTTTAATGATGTTTTCTCTAGGCATGGAACTTTCAAGGAGGAGCACCGTATCATCGGTAGCCTTGATGACTTGCTCTTTTTCCGCCAAAGTCACTGAAGTCTCAAACAGATTGCAAGAAGATGTGTTTGGCCGCATCATGGAGTACAACAACACATTGGGCTTGTTTCCCTGGGTTTGGGCCGTGGACGCAAACGAAGCCATGAACTGCGATTTGTTCGACCGGTCTTCCTTTTTGCTCTCGACTTTGAACCGCAACAAAATCCCGGACATTAAATGGGAAATCCGAGCCAATGTATCTGCAATTATAGCCAGCACATAGTTAGCATTAATGCCCTTGGCCAATCTGCTCTGGCTCCCCTGCAAGAACTTGTTTATATCTAAGGCATTAGCAAAGAGACTAGGGAGCATCTGCAGGATTTTGGCCTTATCTTCCACTTCCTCAAATTGCAAAAACATGACTAGCTTGAAGAAGAATTCAAGGTAGTGGAGAATGGTTTTGGTCTCGAAGAAGCGGATCATGCGGAGTTTGGAAAGCGAAATGTCTTCACTCAACACTCTTATATCATCAACAAGCGACTGGAAACGATTCACAGTAAGTGGCTCAGCAAGGGCACTGTTCTCGTGAAGAGAAATACCGTTTCGCACCAAAATGGCGCATCTAGCAATGAGGTAATTTGTCTTTAGTGATACCAAAAGATCATCGATCTGGCAAATGGTAAGGCCATCCAAGTCGTTCTTTTGGATTCCCAGCCAGATCCCATCCAAGAACAGTTTATGGTTAGCCGACTTTTCTGCCGCATGCATTATATCCAAGAAGTACTCCAAGGACTCGTGCACTTCATTGAAGTTGTTCAATATTGGTAGTAGATTGAAAATGGTATTGTTCACGATTCTCATGAAGTCACACCAGATCTGACAGAAAAGAACTCCAAGCATGGCATTATCGTTGACACTAGATTCATCGTTGAGTTGGACCAACCTAGGGTCGCACCAGATTTGCAATGCCTGGTCCTCACGTCTTACCAATTGAATGAATTTTGTAAAGGAGCCAGAGAAGCCTGCCCGGTAGTCGACTGCAGTATTTTGACGTTCGTAGAGCGAGAAATTGCGGTTCATATTGGCAAGCAACAACACAATCATTGACAACAGACCATCGAGATCTGCAGCTAGTTTGCAAGAGCCTGAATCAGCAGGAGAATCCGAGCTCTGGAAGAGAAATTGGATTGTATCGGTGACATGCGATAAGACCGCAAATTTGCGACCCGGAATGCCTTGAGGAAAGGAGCTTTGGAGGCGAAACACCAAGTCATTGCTAAGGCTTTGTCTCTCACTGAGCCTGTCCAAAGATTCCTCCACAATCAAAGCTAGCATGCATAAAAAGACGGCCTTGGACCGAAGAAAAGTGATCACTTCCACGTCGCTCATATCGGTGGAAAACGCACCGAGATCAAGGTATGGTTGGCCATTGTCTTGATCCTTAACAAATAGGGAAATGATATCGATTTTAAAAAACCTGAAAAGATGCCCCGATTCAGTCTCATTGGATAGTAGTGTTTCCTTACTGGAGCCAGGGCAATCGAAATCGTCCAAATAAAAAGAAATGAGGAAGCAAAGCTGCGAGTAGTTCAAAGGCTCTGAATTGCTGGTGGAACCAACGATCTTGCCCCACATATTTTGCAAGCACCTCAAAAGTTCAAGAGCATCAGAGCTTTGCGTGGAGTTTCTAATTCTATCCACCGGACATCCATCTGGCTTGAACATGGCATCCACAGAAGAAATACTTTGCCGAGAATCGGGTTTCTTTAAAGTATTCTCTGACTCTTCAAGCATGAGATTAAATTCACATGCTACCACAGGACATTTATGGTGACCACAAGAATTGGAATCGCTGGATTCGGTGGATTCCGAAGGCAACAAGTGTCCCCCATACAGAGGAGCGTCTTTTCGTAGTAACGAGGTCTTGTACAAATGGTATGATTTCTGGAGGTTGGTGACCCTAAACCAGAGGGCCGTGAGATGCGGGTCAAGCTTGATGACGTTGAGCCACAGGTAGATAGTGTAAAGGGGAGTGGAGGAGTGGTGGCCAGCCTTCTGCAGGACCTTGAAGCCCGACATCAGGTACGAGCCGTGCTTGAGCACAGTCAACTCTGGTTTAGATGCAGCACTGAGTTTGGCCAATACAGTAAGTGGAATATCAGTGGGACAGCTTTCAACAGGCGAGTGAGCACACGCAAAGTGGTTATTTAAATTCTCAAGCTTCACCAGAGAACCATTGGACTTAGCAAGGTCGAGTTGAGCACGTAAGCATCTGATTTCGTTTTCCTGAGCAGCAATCTTGGACTCTAAAGATTTGCGCCAAGCATCGGCTTCCTTGGGCGAAGCACTGACCTTCAGAGGGTCTTCATCAACGAGTTTCAACAGAGACTGGGCCCAATCCGGCTCCAAGTAAACACATAGATGCGGCACATTATTTTTAATACAACCAGCGCATGGTCTTCCTCGCTCACACTTGACCTTGCGTTTTTTACAGTTGAGGCACGAAACGGGCACCCGTTTTCTGACCTTATCTTTCATGGAGGAAGAAGCAGCAGGATGTAGTGTTGCACACCAGCTTTAAGGAGCGGCACAGAGGCTGTGGGGATGCTAAAAGATGCTAAAGTAAGATAAGGCGATAAGGAAAAAGGTGCTTAGGGCAATAGAGCAGGATGATTCGGGGGCGTTGTTTCATCCGTCTAGTGACCTGTCATAATATACAAGCTCTAGATATGTGAGCCGATATGTGCGACCCAGCTGCGTGGATGGCATATGGCGCCTTAAGCTCGCTTACCAATATATCTCAATCAAATGCGACTCGGATTTTGCACGAAGCCGATCTCGAGACCGCGCCTATTATGTGGTTAACAATACACTAGTGATGTATGGCAATCGCGGGTGGCATAGACAAAGAAACCTTCTAAGTATAGCTGCAGCAGAGGGCGTGAGGGGGTGGTCAAGCCTGGAGTTAAGAGCATAGTGGAATGGGTATCCAGGCTACAGTGTAGACTTAACGTAGGGTGTAGGGCATAGTACAGAGCGTAGTTGAAAAATAAAATATTATATTATGGAAGGAGTGGAAAATTCAGTGGAAAATTTGACGTGGAAATTTTTAGTGTGGAGTAGTCCTGTTGTATAGTCTAGTATACAGTGTATCGGTGATAGGTCAGTAATAGAGGTCAAGAAGTGGGGTATTATAATATAGAGTCGAATAGAGAGGGTTAAGTAGAGAGGGTTAAGTAGAGAGGGTTAAGTAGAGAGGGGGGAAGTATAGAGCAAAAAGTGAAAAAGGACAAAGTTTGTAGCTAGCCTGGGAAGTGTGTGGGTGAAAGTTTAAGTATGGAATTTCTGGTATAGTATAAAGTTACAGTAGAGCATAAAGTGTAGAAAGTATAAACCGTAACTGGTACAGAGGATAAAGTGTAGACTGTGTATAGGGTGCGTCTACAATAAGATGTAAGTATAGCGTGAGCCCGACGGCATAGTGTAAATAAAGGTATAGTGTAAATAAAGGTATAGAGCAGTAGTGTACAGAGTCGGGGAATTTAGTGTATGCTGCAGTTGCTGTGACTAGTATACAGTGTATTTAGTGGTCGTGTGACTTATTATCCCGCAGATTAGCGTACAATGGTTGGTGATATCGGCTTAATGCAAAGGAGTCCTTACTGGGGCCATGTATTGTTTACCCATCTTTGGGCGTGGCTCTGCGCAAGACGCACGCACTTCGCACTTCATTTTCAACACTCCACACTACTCATTTTGCTACTTCCTATACCGGCCCGCTATGTCTGCAAGCATTCCTGTGCGCCTACTAAACGAGGCCCAGGGCCATATCGTGTCGTTGGAGCTCACTACGGGGGACACGTACCGCGGGAAACTCCTTGAGAATGAGGACAACATGAACCTATCTTTATCTGATGTGACCCGAACAAAAGGCCGGACGGGCGAAACCTCTTATATGAGCCAGGTGTTTGTACGGGGCTCCATGATCCGCTTTGTGAGTGTTCCCGATATTTTGAGGAATGCCCCTATGTTTTTTGTTAAGCCTGGCGATAGACCAAGGCCGCCTGTGAGAGGCCCCAAAAAGAGGACTTAAATATACGCCAAAGTGTACTTCTTACATACTGAAAGTGAACTTGAGTAATGCAGTGAAAAGTTAATGGTCCCATTCATTTCACTTCCTGGCTTACCTCACTGTGACTTAGCGGGATTGACTGATTACGACAGATTGGAGATTTGAATTATAGTATACATGTCATAATATCTATACAGAGATTATATAGCATGACAACGAGATAGAGACAAAGATTATACAGAGTATAACGCGTGAGCTGCTACACCTTGGCCTTGATTTTTGCTAACATCAGGCAGAAAAGGTTTAACCAACAAACGATTTGCTCTTTCATGACTTACTTATTGTCAACTTTAACCATAGTTATCACTATGGATGAATTGAATTTTTCTATATAATCTATTTATGACTTCTTCACTTCAAAGTAACAAGCTCCTCAGCAGAGGTTGGGTGGATGGCAACACAGTTGTCAAAGTCTTGCTTGGTGGCTCCCATCTTGATGGCAACTCCAAATCCTTGCAAGATTTCTGCAGACGAGTCTCCCACAATATGAAGACCAACAACCTTCTCTTCCTTGCCGGCACAAATCAACCGGTACACTGTGGGGCCCTTCTCTTCGTCCGAGTCCATCATGGCATAGTACATGGCCGTGAACTTGCTGTTGTAGATCTTGATGTTGTCCTTGCTGTATTTCTCAATGGCCTGCTTGCTGGTCAAACCAATGGATCCGGCTTCAGGGTGGGAAAAGATCACCGATGGAATGTTGGTGTAGTCCAACTTGTCCTTGGCATGTGCCTCCTGTCCGGAAAACAATCTGTTGGACAACTTACGACCTGCAGCAATGGCTACCGGGGTCAATTCATGGTTTCCAACCACATCACCCAAAGAAAAGATCTTCTTGTGGGATGTCTCTTGGTACTCGTTGACAATCACGTGGCCCGATTCCGACAACTTGACTCCGGTATTCTCCAAGCCAATGTCGATCAAGGCCTTTCTGCCAACGGTCCAGATGAGCTGGTCTACCTCCAAGGTCTTACCGTCCTTCAAGTATACCTTCACTTTGTCACCCACCTTCTCCAACTTCTCTGCACGCGAGTTCTTGATGATGTCCACTCCCAATTTGTTGACGTAGTGGTCGGTGACGGTATTCTGGATCACATCATCAAAAGCCCTCAACACGGTTTCTCCACGCGCAATCAAGTGCACCTGAGTTCCCAAGCTCTGGAAGACACCCGCAAGCTCCACACCGATGTAGCCCACTCCAACAATGGCCACGGTTTTAGGTTGCTGGGTCAATTGGAAGAATCCATCCGAGGTGATTCCCAACTCATGGCCTTCCACAGCAGGAGGAACAATGGCCTCGCCTCCGGTGGCAATCAAGACCTTGTCAGAAGAAAAGGTCAATTTGTCGTCCTTCTTAAACAGTCCCGACAAAAAGTCCACCTCTTGGTCCCCGGTCAAAGTGACCTCCACATCGCCGTCTTCATTGGTGAAAGAAGCACGGCCAAAAATAACGTCAACCTTCTCATTGAGCAAATTTCTCTCGTAAATTCCGTTCAATCTGGTCACGTAATTGTCTCTCTTCTCCTTAATCTTGGCCCAGTCGAAATCACCAAATTGCACGTGCAGCTTCTCCTTCGAGAGGCCATAAGCATACAAATGCTCCTTCTTATGGGCAATGTCAGCGGCATACCACATGACTTTTTTGGGCACACACCCCACGTTGACACAAGTGCCCCCCAATTTCTTAAAGTTGCTCTCCACCACCAATACTTTGGCACCGTATTGGGCCGCCCGACGGGCCGAAGCCACACCTCCTGAGCCACCTCCGATGACCAAGTAGTCGTAGTGCTTAGCGATTGAAGATTTAGTAGGAGCCATATTGAAATGTCTTTGGATGGAATTTAGGCGTAACAAAGGCTTATTAATATTTTGTTTAGCCTGAGCAAACAACATGGACGATATGCGTACGGCTTTATGGGCCCTTTACATATCGCACTGCTCCGGTATACACACACCATCTTACTAATGGTGAGTCTTACGCAATAATAAGCGAGGGACTAGACCAATGGCGCACGGGGGCCAATATAAAAAGCATTATGCATGTATGCTAGGTGTGACTCTACATTAATAGAGTCGGGAGACGTCGAAACATGTCACGCGGGGTTTTAGAGTTTGACGTTCGATTATGTTCGATTATGCTCGATTATGTTGGAAGTAGCTGCAAATTCGCCTGCTCATTTGTAACCTGTATTATTGTTGATCTCATGGCCCGCTTCTTAATTCAACACCAGATTCGCCTTCTTCAATCACATTATTGTAGTCTCCCCTTTTCAATCACCATTCAATCACCCTTTTAACCACCCTTTTAATTCACCGTGTTCGTTTTCACCTGTTTAACCTCGCTTCTTTCTAGGTCCTTCTTTTTTAAAATTATTACCACAATCGACAGTAGCAAGATAAGCAATGGTGCGTTCTCCACGTTTGTCTGTTTATGCGTCGTCGTTGTCGCATGCATCTTTCACGCACTGCTTAAGATGACTAATGGTACATGCCATCATCTCATTAAGGTCTTCATGCTCCACCCCAAAAGCATCTGGATTCTCTGCACTCAACTCTTTCTCGTATGAAGACGTGAGCCAAGAATTAGTCAAATCCGCAAGGTCGGAGGTTTCCAGACCAAGGCCATTAGAATTTGGAGGGGCGTTTTCGGAAGACTCCCCGGACTTGGACTTCAGTAAATGCCGTTGGCGCACTGCTTCAAGATCCAGCTCGAAAGCAGCGTCCTCCTCCAAAAGCCCCACGATCTCGTCTTTATCTTCGTGAAAAGCCTTTTGTGCATTGAACACATTGTCATATGCAGAGTACGACGAGTTGTTGGTGATATGCTCCTGATTCAAGCTGTTGGAGTAACCAAAGAGTTTATGCAAAAGCTCTTTTTTGTGGAACACCTGTACCTTCTTCTTGCCCTGGAGGGTATGGTTCGCATTGAACGCCCTTTCTTGGGAAACGCTTTGTTGCTGGCGATAGATCCATAAGGCCTTTTTCTCGGCCTCCTCAAACTTATTGTAGTCGATCCTGTGCTTGGTGGTGCGTAGCTCGTCGAACTTGTCTAGGAGCACATTAAGCTCGCCTTTTGTATAATGAGGAAGCGAGCGTAGAACACGGGACTTGAGTGACGAGGACTCTGTCCCCTTTTCATTTGTATCATCACACATACTGGAATCCAGGGATTCGGGTTCATCCTCAAAGATCTCCAGGTCCAGGTTTTTGTCGTTATCAAAAATGATATTGGAGGTGATCTTCTCCGCAGATTCCCAGGCCTTGATCTGTGAGTTCTTCACCAAAGGCCTCCACTTGGAGTCTTCATCCTCGGCATAGTCGTTGGAGAGGCGTTTCAGAAACACCGAGTAATCGTACATGGACATATTCTCCGGTTTGCGGAGCACGAACGGCCTCAGACGTGTATAGGACTTCTTCAGTTTCTGGAGGTTCAAGAGTTTCTTGGTGGCGGCCGCCGTAGAGGATACACCTGCGATTTTGACATCGGATGTCTTGCTTTTGCTTTTGGCCGGTGCCCGGGACCGGGCCTGGGGGTTCATCTGCTGCACCTTCCTGATATTGTTGCTGGGGGTGCTCAAGAGAGAGGTGGACGACGATACCGTCCTGTTGCTGGAGTTGGCGAGAGCAAAGTTGTTGGAGTCATTGAAGGATTGGGACGCTACTCGGAGTTTGGGGATGTTGAGCTTTTGCGGTAGTCTTTCGTCGGACATGTGGTTGGTTTGTGTAGGTGGTGTGGTAGTAGTAGTAGTAGTAGTAGCAGGCACCGCGCATGCCTGTTATGTTGCAAGCACTTTATACAGTCTTACACCATTACTACACACGTAAAGTGGTCTCTATTGGCTTTTTGATATATTTGATATGATGTGTTAGTGAAGTTTTGAAGAGAATGGTGAAATTGAAAAAAAAAAGCTGTAGAGAAGACTAGGAGGTGATATAGAGATTAAGTGATATAGAGACTGAGTGATTATGAGACAGAGTGCTTGTAGGAGGTATGTGGTGAGATATGTACTGGAAATAGGACTTAGGACATATTATCTTGAAAAATCTTGTCCTGGTTAGTCTTTAAAACTTAAGCTTTTTGCTTTGTTTTTCGTGATTGGAGAGGAGGTGCTTTGTGGACTAGGAGACGAAAAGACAAGTCACGTGACCCATCTTTAAGACAAGTATGGTTTCAAGGTATTACTTTGGGCTAATCGTTTAAATGTTTCTATTTTGCTAGACTCTCTTTTAATAGTGTCGTTTTCCTAAGACATGGACCACTCCATGACATTTGGCATGTCTTTATTGGCAGGGCTGAGCATGCCTATTTATGTCTACCCGAACCATCCAATCATCATGTTCACCATAAGCTATACTTAACAATTATTAATTAATCAGCTACACTTATTTGTATAGCCACACTTCTAATTATAATACACTAACATCTGAGTGTATACTCTCTCCTACATATACCACTATCTGGATGTACACTTTACTGTACTATACTACTGCACTATACTACTTTACTGACAGTATTTTACTACTGAAATATACTTCTATATTCCAAGGAACTACATATTCCCGCCTAAATTCTGTTTATAGTGCTGTCCTGAAAATACGGCACTACCCACATAGTAGGTTTGTAGCCCTGACGACTGACTATGCTATGTACTAGATATTGGTATACTGGTACATTATGCACTTGGCGAGTGGTTTAGGTTGGTAGTCAAATTATAAGCTACTGAAAAGAAGTCTCATAACTCTGTGACCTCATCTAGTGTTTGAAGTATCATCAGTGGTATCGCATAAAGGTACTATTTTACATCGTATGGTAGTCGTAGGTACTGTGGTCATCTATTAATCTGCTATTGATATCTGAGTCTTAGTCGGGTTACTAGTAATAGAGAAATATACAGATTGTGCCAGATCCACCTTAGGTCTATTGAGGTATTATGAAGCCTCTCCGCCTGATACTAACAATAACTATTCTACTCAGTCTTCTACTAAGCCTTCCCTTCTCTTAAAAGTTATATAAGCAGATCAGATTCCTCCACAGGAGAATTCATCGGCAAATGAACTTAGTGAACAGAGTGCCTGATGTAACAAGAATCTAACAGATTGTAGTCTATACCTCCATGAGTAGTGAACCATAGTGACTAATCACTGAGAAGGTAGAATATTTTGATATAGCCATTTTGGTGATTTAAGCTATCTGGTGTCTTTCCATTCTGGTGATCTTTTTGTATTGCATTTTGGATTTTGGTCATTTTGGATTTTGGTGATTTTGCATTGTGGTCATTATTGGGTTCAAGTAAAAGGACCCAAAGGGTGCGTGGACGGCTGCAAAGTGACACCCACTGGCTCTACGTTACTATCAACTGTAGAAATCAACATCATAACAGCAAAAATAAAATTATCAATAAGATAATATTTAATACATTTGTAAGTAACAAATCCAAAAAAAAAAAAAAATAACGAGATACACTACTAGTTATACTTTCTAGGAAAGCCTGGCTGTGGTGGTGACTTGGAGTGAGGTGCGCATGGCCAGGGCTCCAGCCCTAAGCACATGCACGCGCACGCGGACTGAGCACCGCACGCTTGAAAATTTCTCCCGCGACCTCTACCACGAAAAAAAATCTTACAACAAGAAGCTAGATACTAGACAAAACACTAGACAAGATGGCTACTGAATTGACTGTTCAATCTGAGAGAGCTTTCCAAAAGGTATGTTTGCACCGTGCATGGTACATCATATACCGATACGTTTGAGTTGCTTGTCGATGTCTCATGAAGCCATGACTACCATCCATGTCCATCACCACCATAGGGATAGGTGCATGGCTAGAGCATCAACGACTAAAAAATATCATAGCATTATTGAATGCAATCAACTAGAACACCAAAGCAGTTGGTTTCTGATTAATACTTGAAATCACTTATTGGAACATATCATCCGACGAATGCATACTAACATCCAGCAACCACACATCTTCACCAACCCAAAGGCTAAGGCCCAAAAGAAGGCTAAGAGATGGGTCAAGGAGGTTGGTTTGGGATTCAAGACCCCAGCCACCGCCATCAACGGTTCTTACATTGACAAGAAGTGTCCTTTCGTCGGTGACATCTCCATCAGAGGTAAGATCATGAGCGGTACTGTTGTCTCCACCAAGATGCACAGAACCATCATCATCAGAAGAGACTACCTCCACTACGTGCCAAAATACAACAGATACGAGAAGAGACACAAGAACGTTGCCGCCCACGTGTCCCCAGCCTTCCGTGTCCAAGAAGGTGACGTTGTCGTTGTTGGTCAATGTAGACCTTTGTCTAAGACCGTCAGATTCAACGTCCTCAAGGTGTCTGTGTCTGTCGCCAAGTCCAAGCAATTCGCCAAGTTCTAAAATCACAGGTTATATGTGTATTTAATATTACATCTGCAAGAGAGTCCATGTATAGTAGTTCGTGCCATAATAGTAGTATATGTCCATACATATGATCATACATTATTCATGTCTTACATTGCATTCTGTTCCTACGTCTACCTCTGGATTCTGTTCCTACAATCATCTTCGTACAATGATCTTCTGAGACATTTATTCTTGCTTAAGAGTTGGAAGGCACCTCGAGCCGCACCACCAGTATCTCCTTGCCTCCCCATTCCATCAACTTGGCAGCCAACTTGCCCTCATCATGCAAGGCCGTAAGCTCGTCACACCCTCCGTTACTCACAGTGGCGTCGGACCCCACCAACACATTAGGCACCGTTTTTCTCTTCGTGACAAGCCCGATGTACTCCTGGAGCTCCTTCCCATGTTTGTGCTTATCCAACTCAATGTATTGGGGCAGAGGCGTGATGGCATAGTTTTGCTGCAAGAGTTTCTTCAATTGCTTTGAAAATGGACACCACGACTTGGTGAAGATAGAGACCGGGGCCATCCTGCGGATCTCATGGAACTCCTTGGCCGGGTCAAACACCTCATCCGTCAGCTTATTGGACAATGAGTCTGCAGCGTTATCATCACCCACCTCATTCTTCTCTTCCACCTCCTTGTTCTTGAAGATTTCCCTATTGATGGCCTCGTCCACGGAATCATTGATGTGAGAGTCTATTATTGTTTTTTCACTGGTAATGATCTCCAGACTACCAGGGCTGCTGTACTTGTGCTTGTTGAAGAAGAGAAACGTAACTAAGGTCATGGCCACGACGGTCAAGCCAATGAAACGTTTTTGCCGGCCATTCATCATCTTTTCCGGAGGTGCTAAAGATCACGGACGTCTGAAACTATATGAAGTTGTGTGTGGCACGCGTGATCAGTGTTTGACTGTAAACACTTGTTGGATTGTCTGATTATTGTCTAATGACTCGGGTATATCAGATCCAGATAAATATGGGCGTAGTGTTTGTGTCCAGTGGAGGTAGCAGTGTCGATGTGGGGTGCGATGGAAAAAGAGAGGTGGTTAGGCTAGTGTTCCAGAATCTGGGCCAGACGTGGCCGCGTGCCTTAAATAGTGCGCTCACTACGCCTACTCGTTCCAGAATGGCATGGCCCCGAAATTGATAGGGTGCCGATCTATATATAGACGTCACGTGGATGAGCTGAAGAATGTAAGCCCCCAACGTTTTGGCAGTCCTTTTTTTTTCCTATTTGGGGAGTGCTATTAGTATGGCTGGCTGGAGTAAGACAATGTCCTCGCGTCACGTGTTTTAAAGGTACGATATCCCGGAACGATATCCAGGAACGACATGAATGACACAACCCTTGAATTTTCTAAAAAAAAAGTCTTTATTATATTAAGAATCTTTGCTTTTATGTGTAAATACAGAATCAGACTTTTTGGAAGGTGTATGGATTTTTGGGGCATGTGGGACTTTCTAGGTTCGTATTTTACCTCAGAAATCGACCCATTATATCAAATGCGCAGCCGGGACTCCGCACCACCAAATCAAGAACAATCAGAAAGACAATTGGATACATTAATTAGATCCACCAATTGGATTTCAATATAAAGACCAATCAAAAATAATAATGAATGTCTGATTTATAGAGGGTCTGATTTTACAAAATAGAAAATAGAAAATGTTATTGATGGTATTAATGGGACATTCTGTATGGAGTATAGTCGAGTAAAGTATGACTAGGGCTACAGATGCCATACAAGACACCTATAAAATTATAGCAGTATTTAAGTTCCATTGCCAAGACTATACACTACACAATACACTGGTGTCGGTGGTTCGTTATACTGATTAATGATTGGATAGCTTGATGCATCTGTTCGTTACTGCGTGTATTGTCTTAAATCAATTCCTAAAAATTATAATTTCTCTGCAGGTTGGGGTCTGCCGATGGTGGTGACATCGTCGTAGATCAAGGTTGTAACGAAGTCGGAGTACTTCTCTCCCAAGGCCTCGGGCTTGAAGTATTCCAAGGCTCTCTTGAACTTGTTGCCTGGCTTGGCCGACTTGGTCAACTTGTCTGCCTCTTCTTGCAAGAGAGAGGCGACGTAGGCCTTGGTGATTTTCTTACCGGTATCGGTTTGGGCACCGTGCGTGACCCATTGCCAAAGTTGCGATCTGGACACCTCGGCCGTGGCTGCATCCTCCATCAAGTAGTTGATTGGCACACATCCAACGTTTCTCAACCATGCCTCGATGTACGACAACCCAATGATACAGTTGGCTCTGATACCCTGCTCGGTGATCTTGTGGTCTGGCACGTATGGGTTCAACAAATCGGTGGCCGTCACTGGTCTGTAAGGAACCTTTGGAGGAACGTTGATTTGGTTGGGGCCCTTCATGTGCTCATTGAACACCTTCAACACAATAGGAACCAAGGCTGGGTGGGCAACCCAGCACGAGTCGCAACCAGCAGTGACTTCCCTCAACTTATCCTTTGCAACGTTCTCCATGGCAGCCTTGTTTCTGGCTTCGTCCTCCTTGATAGGAATCTGCGCAGCCATTCCTCCCAAGGCGTGCACTTGTCTCTTGTGGCAAGTGTGCACCAAGAGCTTGACGTAAGATGCCATGAATGGGGTGCTCATGGTAACTTGCAGTCTGTCGGGCAAGACGTAGGCCCCGTGGTTTCTCAATGACTTGATGTAGGAGAAGATGTAGTCCCATCTTCCACAATTCAAGCCTCCAATGTGTTGTCTCAATTGGTAGATGATCTCGTCCATTTGGAAAGCGGCAGGCAAGGTCTCGATCAAAACCGATCCTCTGATGGTACCTCTAGGAATCTTGATGTAGTCCTGGGAATGGCAGAAGATGTCGTTCCACAACTTGGCCTCCAAGTGGTGTTCCATCTTAGGCAAGTAGAAGTAAGGACCAAAACCCTGGGCCAAGGCTTCCTTTGCGTTGTTGTAGAAGTAAAGGGCAAAGTCAAAAATACCTCCCGAGACCGGCTCGCCATCCACCAAGACGTGCTTCTCGTCCAAGTGCCAGCCTCTAGGTCTGACAATTAAGGTGGGAATGTGTCTGCCCTCTTCCAAGTTGAGCTTATATTGCTTTCCGTTCGAGGAGAAGGACAAGTTTCTGCGCACAGCGTCGTACAAGTTGACCTGACCATCGACCAAGTTGCTCCAGGCGGGGGTCAACGAATCCTCAAAGTCGGCCATGTAGGTGGCAACGCCAGAGTTCAAAGCATTGATCACCATCTTTCTGTCCGTGGGACCGGTGATCTCGACTCTTCTATCCTGCAATCCTGGAGCCAAAGGAGCACCAGTCCAAGAGGCATTCTCTCTGATGTCCTTAGTCTCAGGCAAGAAGTCGGGCAACACACCCTCGTCTCTCAACTTCTGTTGTTCTTTTCTGTTGGCCAACAACTTTTTTCTTTGGCCATTGAAGTTTCTGTGCAAAGTGGCAACCAATGCAAGAGCCTCGGGGTTAAAGATGTGCTTGGCGTTGGAGGGCACGGCTCCCAAAACCTGAACTCCCTGTATCTTAGAGGCTGTGGTGGGGAAAGGGGACGACATGGTGGAATAAATTATCAAAGTGGTTCAGTTAGTGACTATGCAAAATAGCGGTACTAGCAAAACTCCTGAGGTTGAAAAAAAAAAGTGGGACAGGCAAGTGAGGAGCGGCGGCCGGCTTTATATAGTGACACCCAAGGGTCGCATACCCCAGGTTTTGTATCCAGCGGATGTTGCAGCGATCGGAGTCAGAATGCGTGTGATGCGTGCTGCTCCGGCAGGGGAGGTAACGGGCTTTCGCTATCGGAACCCGTATCAGAGGCATTCTGTGGGGCTCGCGCCGGGCGGCGCTTTTTTCCCCGGCGCGGCGGAACTTTATCAACCTGTGATTTTGTTCAGATACCGGGGACTGCCGAGGGTACTTCTGAGACTGGCCACATGCAGGACACTCTAAGGGCTTATCAGAAAACTGTTGATACGCTTATGGGCAAAGTGCAATACTTTGGGGGAGATTCGGGGAATTCGGGCAAGTGGGTATTACAAGGAGGCTGGTTAAGAACCGGCCGGGCCGGGAAGCAATGCAGGAAAGGAGTCGGCGTTAGAAGCATGCGAGTGGTCGGCCCGGCGGAGGCTGCCACGTGACCCGGCTCCAACCTAGCGGACTCGGACTCAACCTATACGTCATACAGGGAGACATCATTATACAGGGAAGATTATTATAGGGAAGATCATTGTACAGGGAACATCACTGTACGGGGAACATCACTGTACGGGGAGAGATCGTTGTACAAGGAAAGACCATTGTACAGGATGAATGGATTCCATTTTATATGGGTTCATTGTATAAGAAAAAAAGAGCTTGTTGTGGATAGGTCATTGTATTTCCGTACTATGACTTCACAAGACGAACTCGGCACAGGATCTACTCCTTGGCCCACTTAATACCCTCTTGGGCAGGAGTCAACGTTCCCTTCATGGATGGGACATAGTTAATTCTGTGGTAGGAGTTGATGTTCTTTCTCAACACGAACTGGTAACAGGTGGCACCAGATTGTCTGGAGGTGATTGTGGAAGAAGCCAAGAAGTACTCCCAGATTCTGAACCACTTGATTCCATACTTGTTTACCACGTTGTCCTTGTTGCCCATCCAGTTTCTGTACCATCTCCACAAGGTAGCGGAGTAAGAAACACCGATGTTGTCGATGGTGACGATCTCAAATCCGGCAGATTCCAAAGCGGACACCACGAAGGCCAAAGGAGTGGAAGCATCTGCACCAGGGAAAATGTACTTGTTCATGAACAAACCCCAGTTCAAATCCTCGTATTGCCAGGTCTTTCTCAAACCGGCGTACTGCAAGAAGAACAAACCATCGTCCTCCAAGGCCTCGTAAACCTGATCCAAAAAGGCACCGAATCTTCTAATTCCAACGTGCTCAGCCATCTCGAGACACGTGATCTTGTCGTACTTGCCACTTGGCTTGTCTGATTTAGGCGAGTCTCTGTAGTCGCAACACACAATCTTGGATTGGTCGGAGGTGACACCATACTTGGCCATCAATTCCGTACCCCACTTGGTCTGGTTTCTACCCAAAGTCACACCGGTGACCTTGGCTCCGAATTGAGAAGAACTGAAGGCAGCCCAGGTACCCCAGCCACAGCCCAAGTCCAAAACGTGTTCGCCTTCCTTCAATTGGATTTTGGAAGCAACAATGTTCAACTTGTTGTCTTGCAACTCCTCCAAGGTCTCTTCCTTGGTGATGTCGCTAATGACACCCGAAGTGTAGATCATACGAGGGCCCAAGAACCAGGTGTAGAAGTCGTCTCCACGGTCGTAGTGGTCTCTGACCTGCTCCTCATCCTGGGACTTGGAGTGCATTATAACCTCAGGGATCATACCAAACAAAAAGAAACGGAAAAGCGAAAGCGTGAATCTAAAAGTGCACCAGTCATGTCTGTATTCCAACACGTCCAAACAGTCACCCTTGAAAGAAACCTTGTTGTCAAAGTACAACTCGTGGAAGGTCTCCATGGGGATCTTGGAGCCCTGGCCATTATTGCTGGTCTCATACTTGGCCTTCAATTCCGGAGTGTGGAACTCCAAGTAGTGCGACACAGGTCTTCCAGGCAACTTGACCTTCTCGTTCAAGCGAGGCGAGAACGACGACAAGACGGTCCAGTAGGCCATCAAAATGGGAATGGCAAACAAAAGCGCCAACAACAACCAGGTCTTGAAACCCAAGCCCAACTTGCGGGTGACAAAGTAGGGCATAAGCACCAAGAAGCCGCCCAACGCGAGGTTGGAGAAGTGCTTACTTCCCGGACCATCGGCAGGCAAGGGGGCATTATGGATCGTGGGCGAATCGGTGGTGAGAATGCCACACTCATCGGATGCCGCAGGCTGTACAGGAGCCTTGGGGGTCTTGATGAATTCAACGTTATCCAACATGACGGTGCTGTAGTAGAGAGGAAGGTACGGTGGAAAAAATATATGGCCATGGGCGACCGCGAGCGTACTGCACACGCGCGCGTGCCGTGTTTAAACCACCAAGACTGCTGGTACTTTTAGGGCCCTGTCTACGCGACCACTCGGGGCTCGGTGTACAGTGCGACATGCACTCCGAGACCCTCCACAGTATTACTACTAGTAGCAATTACTACTGATCTAGTGGTAGGTGCTACTAGATTTGTTGTATTAGAGAAGTGAAGTGGACAGAGTATTTTTTTACTGATTTCTTATTGATTCAATAATTACTCCTTACCTACTAAGTGCTTACAGACTTCATACTAAGTACTTACTACTTGCTAATTACTTACTACTTTCTAATTACTAATTACTTCTTACTAATTACTACTTACCAATCACTTACTACTTACTAATTACTACTTACTATCTACTTACTAATTGCTCACAGACTATTAACTTACAGACTGCTTGGTAAATGGTGCTCAACTGAATGTATCTGACAAGTTATAGACTACTTGCGGAATGTGAGTAGTACATTGAAGTGAGTAGTAAATTTATAGGGTCTGTATTGGTATGTATAGGAATGATATAGCTATGAACTCCAAGGAGAAATACATATTAAGGTGGTCTATGCAAAGGAGTCTTGGGAAATGATTCGGCACGTGGAGACAATATTCTTGGTAATGCGGAGGATGCAAGAATGGAGTACCATTTGTGATATCTGTAATCCGTTATAGCTTTCCATTCAATAATATGGTGCGATGTCATGGAGAGTATGGTATCCTAGACAATGGTCACTGAAGAGTTCATCCATTCTTAAATGGACAGATACTTTAACTTGAAGAAATAAGCTATTGAGCCACCTAGCCGGTTGAAAATCTAGAAGAATGACTAATATGAATAAATGAATAAATCAGAATTCGAGGTTCTGAGTTCCAATGATTATGGTTATCAGTGGTACTGCGATTAGAAATCACTACAGCCATATTTCCATAGAGCTATACAAACACTCGACCACGGCAAAAGATACCAAGCAATACAAACCTCATAATCTTGGGTAAGGTAAAGGTAGAGTGTAGTACCATAGGTTCTAACAATATACTACTTTTATCACGAGAATTGGTGGCTAAAATAGATTATTTCTCAAACTCGGAGATCTCTGATCTATTACTATATTTATACTTCGGTCTACTAGAGGTACTAGATCTCCTAAAACTATGAGTACATATATCTCTAGACTTCTCTAACGCTCATCAATCCACTACCAATTTATTGTTGGGGTTTTATCTGTTAACTTTAAATTAGATTAATCTATGAGCGCATCTTTGGATAGTAATTAGTAGGCCTATATACTTACACTTTCTTATGGATTATGTATTTTAGGGAAACATCTATTAGCAATATCAGTAGTATCAGTATTGGTAGTAGTAATATGCACATGACTGACATTACGTCATAATATACTTTTTAGGAGCAATGACACCTCTTGCAATCACTGAAATATACTGAACCATCTATTATAGCAAGTTATAGCATAGTGTAATATAAAGTAGCAGTAACACATTAGTAGGAAATAGTGGATATTAGTGCAATTTAAATCGAAAAGCTTACCAACTGTTCCTTCACCTCTATCTCCTATGTATACTGTTGTCCACGAGCTACTGACATTGCTACTGACACTCTAATGTATCCAACCACTACATTACTACCACCTCTATACATCTTTATCTTATATCACTATTCCGCGGCGTAAACCACTCTTAATTCACACTACCTTTTTACTCTATCCATTAGTTTACACAGTACTAGCTGGAAGTGTTCATGAGTTAAGGAGGCACTAGTAACGAGTATTAACTATAGATGTATAAGAGGTATCATTAGCTAAGTAACTTTATTGGACTCGCAGCTAGAGGTTAGTTCATTCATCTGGAGAAGTATCCATCATTATAGCTTCAGCATCATACATATCGACCAACAGCTTTATGGCCTCATGTCGGTTTCTCAAAAATAAAGACCTTCAAAGCAAGTATCGTCTCATTCTATCTACCACCAATATCTTTTTACCATATAACCACTATATATTGCCTGTAAGAATCTAACATTGTCTTTTTAGATCCATTATAGGCAGGGCTCTAGCCATAGAGGTATTAGGAAGCCTATGCCGTCCGATCCTAACAATGGCCATTGAAAAATTCCGTGTCACGGCCATAGTTGTACGAAGTACAATGATGGTCTTTTTGAATATTTTAGAACAATCAACATTATTGTTCTGATGGAGAGTTTTTGAATGCTAAATTTCTCTTCGAAATTATATAAGCCACTCTGGTTCCTCTTTTTGAGGAACCATCAACGATGTAGTAGCGACGATTAAGTATTAAAGTACCGATAAGAATCTAACATGCCCCATATATTTTTCTTCCCACTACGACTATAAGTAGCACTAACGATTAAGTAGTAGTAGGAGTGTAGTGGTCGTGTATTTAAGTATGATGACTATGCTTCACCACTCTAAGACCAAACTCTCTGGAAAAAGTACCACCGAGGGTATTTAAACCTAGGTTAGGCTCAGAGGTCAACCTGGAAAACAGCCACATAGAGTCATTTAGTAGATTTCTCAATAGAATTATCGATGAATGAACATATACGATATCCAACACCATCTATAATCAATCACCCTCAATAAATTTTGAAAACAAAAAACAAAAAACAGACATGTTCATTTAACCAAAAAGGATAGCTCATAGTACACAGTATATACAGTAGTGTAGTAGTGTAGTAGTAGAGTTGTTTGATTCGTGTTGTTACCTCCGGTACTCTGTTTACTATGCTCTTTTGCCGATGGTCCTCTAGAAGGAGGAATCGGGTTACGTAGAGGGGGAATCGGGCTACTTAAGTAGTTGACAGTGGGGTCTCGGTCCGGTCGTTACTAAGTGCTTGCGGGAAGACTCCACATTTCATCCTGGTATCTAGGGTTCATCACATTTGCTCAAGGGTATCTCGTACAATAACAATAAAGGAACGGCGTTATGGAATGGCCATTGTTAGGATTACACAGTGTAGGCTCGAAATACCTCTTTGGGTGGATCCAACATAGTGTGGTGTAGTATATATGTTATGTTCTATAAACACGTTTGGCTACTCAGACTTTTTTTCGTTGCCGATTTCAAGAGAAGAATCTGAGTGGCATATTTAACCGTGAAGAGAAAACGTGGCATCGAAAAATTCTTCATCAGAACAATGGAGACGATAATTTTAGAGCATTCCTAAAGACACCATAGTATTTCGTACAATAACGGCGAGAGACGAAATTTTTTAAATGACCATTGTTAGACTACCCCTGATTATAGTAGATCTAATGGTTTCTAGTGTATATAGTAGTAGTAGTAGTAGTAGTTATCGTAGTCTAGCCCAGTAGAAGCCTAGTAGTTTAGTAGTATAGTGCATTAGTATGGTATATTAGTAGTGGTCTAATAAGAATAGTCTAATAGGAATAGTCTAATAGAAGTCTATCTCTACAATTACACTAGACTCCACTTTACTATCAAAGTATGATTAAACTACTAAAATTTGGGGTGATCTCTGGAGAGTACTGATAAAGTGAAGGCCAGAGAAATCACAACACACCATCAAAAAACCGTAAGTTAAAAATCTTGTTTTTGAAACTAGACTGAGAATAGATAAATTCACCAAAATCATCATCTATAATAAATTGACGTATCTACTTATTGACTCCACTCTAGTGCACCACTTGCACCCATGTCACGTGTACTGGCTACTGATCTGCTCAGCCCTATGGGTTCCTACCAGGCACCTCCAACCCAGCCAAAATTTCCAAAAAACAAAAAACAAAAAAATAGACATAATAAGAGGAGTCAAATAAATAATCTCAAAAATTTAAAAAATTAAAAACTCCAGGAATCTTTCCAGAAAATGTCCTAGTGTGGGTCCCCATTAGTGTGGAGCTGGCCAGGTACTACGCGCGGCCACGCACTAAATCCAATCTTCAGTCCTCGAGATACTCACCCAGTGCTACTGATACACACACAGCCTCGATTATGTCTATGCCAGGCAACAGCTTTGTTCTTATCGACTCGGACCTGGAGCTGGAGACGCCTACAGCCAAAAAACCCCGGCTTGCACAGCCACCCCGCCAAAACACAAAGGCTCCCATGGCTCTGTTCACCAAACCTTTTATGCAAGCTAGTGACGAGGAATCGTCCAGCTCTGGCTCCGAGGATTCAGAGCACAGTGAAGACGCTCCTCTTGATGCCGAAACTCTCAAGACGGCTGAACCTTCTCGAAGCGGCCTGGTCTCAGGGCTTTCCGATTCGCTGTCTGCACATAGTGTGGATTCCTCGGACTTGGAGGAGGTTCTGATGCGACCACATAAGACCTCGGATGGAAATACGTCCGCTAAGAACCTGTCGCACACTCACCTGAACTCAACCGTCTACGAGACCCGCAAGTTCTTGAAGGATGAGGGCCCCATGGCCTTCTTACAGACGTACTTACCGGCCACGGCTTCCAGCGACGATATATACAACTTGATTTCGAAGTTGGGCTTTCTGCCAAAAAACCTTCCTCCCGTGGCTGAAGGCGAGAACTTGCTACAGTTGATAAAGCTTCTAAATATGGCCATACAAAAGGTGCGGAAGTTGCGGCCTCGCCTCGAGAACTTCCACTCCTTGGACCATGTGCTCCAGAGTTTGAAATCCTGCAACAAGATCTTGGTCATCACCGGCGCAGGAATCTCCACCAGTCTCGGTATTCCGGATTTCAGATCTTCCCAGGGTATCTACTCGCAGTTATCAAACTTGGGCCTCTCGGACCCCCAAGAGGTGTTTGATTTGGAGATTTTCCACTCGCAGCCCTCCGTTTTCTACTCCATTGCCCACATGATCTTGCCCCCAGACAATGTGTATGCTCCCTTGCACAAGTTCATCAAGCTTCTTCAAGATAAGGGGAAGCTCTTGAGAAACTATTCGCAGAACATCGATAATTTAGAAGCTAATGCGGGCATCGATAAGGAAAAGTTGATTCAGTGCCATGGGTCTTTTGGCCAGGCCAGATGCGTAACTTGTGGCT
Source organism: Metschnikowia sp. 01-655c1 (assembly GCA_002370185.1). Classification (NCBI taxonomy): domain Eukaryota; kingdom Fungi; phylum Ascomycota; class Pichiomycetes; order Serinales; family Metschnikowiaceae; genus Metschnikowia; species Metschnikowia sp. 01-655c1. The sequence goes on from NKZO01001508.1 coordinate 291,379, forward strand.
ATGAGGTGGCGGGAGAGAAGATATACCCAGCTATACGCAACAAGGAGATTGCTTACTGCCCGAAGTGTGCATCCAAGAGGAAGAAGCTTCTCAATAAAGAATCCGTGTACGTCCAAGAGAGCTACGGGGTCATGAAACCAAACATCACCTTTTTCGGTGAGGCATTGCCGGCCAGATTCCATCAGGTCATTAACCAAGACCTTCGCGACTGTGACTTGATCATCAGCATCGGCACATCGTTGAAGGTGGCCCCCGTGGGAGATATCGTGCATTTGGTAGATCCATCTGTGCCTCAAATCTTAATTAACCGGGACCCTCTTCAAAGCTGCAACTTTGACGTCAGTTTCCTCGGCCACTGTGACGACGCGGTGAGTTACCTTTGCGCAGCGCTAGGCGAAAAGTGGAATATTGATCACTCCGACTACCTGCTGCTCATTGGAGAAAACCACGATAATCTCGAGCTTGAGAAGGCAGTCGAAAGAGGCATCTACAAAGTCAAAAATAGGGATCGGGAAATCAAGGCGGCCCAGCAAAAACCTGTGGCCTTACCGGAACCTGATTTCGTTCTCTTGGAACCATCCATCGACTAGGTCACGTGTCGAAGAGCTGCAATGATCTACTTTACCAAGGACGAGACAAATGACGAATGAGAATGACGTGATCAATGGGCAAGACAAATGGAAAAATCAACAAATCAACAAATGAAATGAGAAATGGGGAACCAAGAGTCATGGATATTTGTATATTGGATTATGTGGATTATGGGATTATGGAATTATAGTGGGCTCGTCGCACTGCTCCATACACACCCAGAGCCATGATGCCGCACTGAAAAATAACGTGCGACCGTGCCTACATCTCCAATGAATACCTTCAGACCAAGGGCCCTACTAACAATAGGACAGCGGTGGAAGCTTCCTGTCTCGTCTTTGGGTTTGAGAGGAGCATATTTTAATGGTCTCGGGCCGAGAGTTCCCCAAGTCTGCCGTTTGAGCTCCACCAAAAACGACATTTTCAAGCTAGATATTGAGTTGCCTGGGGATGATTTGGAGCCTCCCTCCAGTGTGGTGAAGCCCAAAGAAGAACAAGAGGATCTTCATACAGACCGAGAACAGCGTTTGCAAGATATAAATTCTCTCTTTGATGATCTTGTGAATGAGGGTAGAGACAGCAAACACGGTGGTGCTGAGGTGGATGCAGACAACGACAACCGGTTCCTGGAGCTAGACACGCTTCTTGATGAGATCTCGGAACACTCAGAGCTCAAGACATTCGACCGGGAATTTGACACCACCTCCAAGGTGTTTTCTCCGGATACTGAAAGCCCCAAGTCTGTAATCGAATCGGAGAATGAGCTTTTCCGCAAAATCTTTGAGACGTATTCGAAAACACAAGAAAGCGAGGTCAAGGTGGACCGGCTCCAGAAGCAGGTGCTCATCAATCTACAAGAGTCGTTCACTAAACAACCAGAAGCCGAGGCTGGGGCCGTGGCCACGGAACAAGCAAAACCAAAAATGCACAAGAAGGAGTTGCACAGTTTGGAGAAATTGCCCCAGAAAGATGCGGAGGCTTTGGACAAACAGTCACTTGATAGTGTTTCGCAGACCATCCAATACTTGAATGACATCACAAGCAAAAAGGAGTTGCTTTTATTTGCTAAGGACTTCTTCACGCGGTTCAACAGCCAGATGCTTCACCAGCCCGACTTCTTCCTCCACAAACTCAAGGGTGAAACAGTACCGGAATACTTGCAAAGACACGAACAGTTCTGTACTGAAACCAAGGAATTGAACTCGCAAAACCCCGAGAAACCGGTGTTGAATGCATTCACCATGCCATTAATCTTCAACCATATGCTTGAGATCACGTGCCACCGATTCTACGATGGGTCGTTAGCGTTGAGTTTGTTCAACATGACTAAGAACGACTTGAACCTCTACTCGATCATCTGCAACCAGCGCACGTACAACGAAGTGATCAAGATTCTTTGGGTGTTCTACGGCAAGTCGTCGTTGTGCGAGATTGAGTTGATTTTGGTGGAGATGATGAACAATGGTTTTGAGGGCGACTTGATCACGTTATCCACCTTGAAGGAGATCCTCACTCTTCACCACAAAATGCGCATTGGTGATACCATCTACAACCCAGGCGGATCGCCCATCTGGTCCAGGGAGGACGAGAAGCGGGCAAAGAACATTGAGGAGAAGTTCCGCAAGTTGGGCAAGAGATTGAGGCGCAAACGATTAAGAGAGCTTGCCAACTGAGTTTAGGGTACCAAGTCGTGACTAAGTCGTGACCAACTTCCCAAGGGCACTGTGTCTATTAAAGACCAATGCCCTGAGAGTCCCCAATGGACCTATTGAACTAACTGTTATCATCTGCCATCCATAGGTGAATGATAAGTGTATTATAGACAGACCACACCAGCCATTGTGAGCATGTCAGTATCGTGCATTGAATAAATAACATATAGTTAAGTAATAATGAATAAGTATATAGTAATCAATAAGTATATAGTAATCAATAAGTATATATCAATTGAAGCATATAGCAATTGAAGCATATAGTAATTAATAAGTATACAGTAATTGAAGCATACAGTATTTAACTAAATCTGCATCAATATATGTATCAGGCTAATTATTGTTCAGTATCTTCTTGTGCAGAAATAGCCGAGGTACGGGTGCACCAGCAGCTTTGTAGCCAACACGCACTCCGCACATCAAGCACACACACACACTTCTCCTACCCGTGGCCATGGATTTCAAGAGCCCTTACGAGGTCTTCGAAAGGTACGATTTCGCCAAGGGCACCTATGACTCCGCCAGATTATCGTCGCACACGCTGAACAGCAATTCGTCCAATGCCTCACAGCCCATTCCCACCATTAGTGTGGGCTCCGGCGTGGATGCAGGCAGCCCGGTCAACCTGGAGCTCATGGGCAAATCGTCGGATATCAAGAAACAGCTTAGCCAGTCGTTCCATGCCAATGGTGGCGTGTCGTCTGGTGGCGTGACCAAACCACATTCCAGGCGGAACTCCGCTTACCATATTAAGAGTGAGAATGACAACGAGGACGACAGCTCCAAAGGGGACCAGGGCAACGAACGCAAACGTAGGGATAATATTAATGACAAGATCCAGGAATTGCTTACGCTTATCCCTGCCTCGTACTTCCAGGAGCAGGAGGGGGCCGGAGGGTCAGCAGGAGGAGGAGGAGGAGGAGGAGGAGGCGGAGGGACTGCATATGATGATGTTCTGAATAAAGCTGCAGGCACCAAGGATGGGAAACCGAACAAGGGCCAGATCTTGACGCAGGCCGTGGAGTATATCCAGTACTTGCAGAACCTCATTGACGAGAATAACAAGAAAGAGGTGGAGTTGTACTTGCGCATGAAGACGTTACAGCTCAAGAAGGAAGGCAAGAAGAACGTGCCCATTTCTGTGGGTGCTACGAGTGCCGAGGTTGCTTTGGGAGAGATTGGCGTTGGGCCCCATTCCGAGAAATACTTTAAGGATGTGCTTCTAGATAGCCGCGCGGTCGAAGAATGAGATGGCTGGGATTGATGTGGTTGGTATAAGGAGAGGATCGGAGTCTTGTGGGACAAGATCTGAGCCCAGGGAAGAATCTGGAAAAAAGATTCATGGTTGTTTGAGTTATTCGCATTAATGTCATTATGTCGTGTCATCTATTTTTTGGTCCTGCCCACCCGTTCCCTCTCGTCGGCGTACTCTTCGAGCATGTAGGCAGGCAAGTATGGCTGTCCGGAGCTGGAGTCGGTCTTCAAAAACTCATTGGGTACCGTGGAGTCTACTCCTCCCAACGACGTATACCCCTGGTCATACAACGTACAGTAGTCTAAGTTGCAGGTCATGATGAAGTCCCAGACATCACAATAGTGCCAGTGCAAGATGGGGTGGATGCGGATAAACTTGGGCCAGTTGTGGTCGGTCTCCTGCTCATACTCCAACAGGCTGCCGTATGGATCAGCATATCTTATGCCCACAACAATGGCCTTGATTTTCGGGTTGATGGAGCTCAAGTAGTGTTCGAAGCCATCTTTCATTTGCGACTTGATTGTGATCAAATTCAAGCCATATTTTTGGGTGGACGTCTCGATAAACTCCGATAATGCCGGGAACGGAAGCTCGGAATTGATATAGATGGAGTCCAATGAGTAGTCGGCACGTGACGCGGCCCCACTGGCTTCCAACTTGGTGTATATGGCCGACATGAGCAACATGAGCATCACAAGGCAATCCTTGCCTCCGTTATAGGAAACCGCCACCTCGCTGAGGTCGTGCAGCTCCAAGCTATGGTGGAGCACCTCTAGCGACTTGCGGACCTTTTCCTTGACGATTTGTCTACGCTGGGCCCGAGGAACGTACCTCGGATTCAAGCGGTCGAGGTGCTCTTGTGGCAAGGTGTCGGAGAGAAAGGCATTGACAAGCACGTGTGCTTTCCTGCACTGATCTAGAATGAGCGAGGGTCCAGGTTGTGCAGAGGTCATGGGGAAAAATGAAGGAGTGGCGAGTTGCTTAGGTGAAGATGGAATCCACCTGTCACTATGGCGGCGGCCGCATGTGCTGCTGTGTGCCGGACCTCGGGGATGCACGGCCCCGCGCGTGGGTGGACTTCGCAGCCATGCTGGTCAATCTTCCCAGTGCTCAGTACAAGTAGTTAACCATAATCCCAGCAGATCACCACATGATATATTTATATAGTGTATTTTTTTAGTGTATTTGTATAGTGTATTTGTATAGTGTATTTGTATAGTGTATTTGTATAGTGTATTATTGTCCTGCATTTATTCTATTATATGGATGTATTTATTATGAAGTGTAGAGGAGGATTGCCTATTGGCCTATACTAACTGGCTTAGTAATCTCATGTCCAAACTGGCTTAGTAATCTCATGTCTATGCACTGACCTGGACTACCACCACTGCCCAACACTGAGACCAACACTACCAGCTGAGATAATATGATTCTGATTAATTCTGATACGTTCAGAATGTAGTGCCGTTGGATTCCAGAATCAATTGCAAATTCCAAATGAAGTGTAGATCCAATTAATTGCAAATTTTCATATCTGGTGTAGGTATTTGGTGTTGTAGTCTCTTGAATTATTGAACAGTAATAAGTGTTCACCAAATGAGTATTACCACCAACTAGTGCTGCGAAATAGAGACTCAATATGTTACTAGAACCCACTGCGACAAGTAATAGTGACTGCGACAAGTAATGGTGACTGCGACAAGTTATAGTGACTGCGACAAGTTATAGTGACTGCGACTTCTAGAACTCACTGCGACTCACTAGGGTCACTAGATTCAGAACCCACTGCGAGTCGCAGTCTAAGTGGTGTGACTATTGCAGAAACAAGAACTGGATAAAGTACTCCTTGGAGTCGCGGTCCCAGAACCACCAGTAATTATCACTCATTCCGCTGGTCCGCGGCTTCTCCACCTGTAATGCCTTGGGCATAGCTATGGCTATGTTATCGTAGGGCTCTGCAGAGATCACCAAGTACTGCCACACACTAGCATCCACGTCTTCGTCCTCATGCGCTTGCTTGTTTTTTTGTAGGAACGTCTGGCACATACTCTGATTCTTGGAGGACATTTCAAAGTGCGATAGGAAACGGAAACTGGGCTCGTCCGTCACGATCCGGGGAAGCTGCACTTGCACCAAGACTCCCGTCCGTAGGGTGTGTTCGTCTCTGATCTTGGTCACCTGGTATACTGGCTTGCCGATTTTCTTCCAGTGTCTTGTCTCCACAGCATTAACAGATATGCCCTTGGGTTGCAGCTTGGAGTCCGAATGCTTTTCCTCCAAAATCCGTCGCCGCTGGAGGTTCATCGAATGCTTGCGCCCGCCAAGATGGGAAATGTACGATGCTTCATTGGTATGTGTGGTGAGGCAGAGCCTACACTCTAGTAAGCCGAGGTGGTTCTTGAAGACATAGGGGTCGTTGTCTATGTCCAAAACATGGCTGGTCAAGAGCTCCTTGATACGCCGCTTGGTCTGCACATTGTTCTGGAACTTGTCTGCCACGGCACCTGCGCCTTTCTTGGAGTTGACCCGGTCCGAGTAGTCCATGCTGGGGAAGAGAGAAGATGTAATGACATGTGCGCACTGCGCAGGCCGTGCTTATAGAGTAGATGGGAGGTAGTGGAGATAACGTGTGTCTGGTTATGAATTCAAAGCCATAGATACTAAGTCATTTAGTGACTTATTAAAATATTACTTTTCTATTCTCTTTTGTTCATGGCCTATTTCTTATTTCTTACAAACTTTTCTTAAGCCTTTTTTTATACCTTTTTTAATGCCTTTTTTACGAATGGACTTATCGTGGTTATGAACACCGGCCCATTGATGCACTAGGGCTTTTACATATCAATGACAGAACGTCACCGATACCATAGTAAACACGTATAATTAGGAATAATTCCTAAACCATTATTCCATCCCTCCATTATTCCCCTCCATCATTTCTTTATTATCCTCTTTTTATTACCTTTTTTACACTTGCTTATTTGTCATGATCTACACGTCTCACTTATACTTACTCTCATGCCAGTCCATGTCTACCTTCAAATACTACACAATACCACTCTACCTAAAACATACACTATAACCCAATTCCAGTAGTTCACAAGCCATAAACACACTAAAGCATTTTCTTATAACTTCTATATATATATATATATATATATATTTATAGTACCCTAGACAGCTCATTGCTGGAGTGCCATGCAGGTCGCGGAATGTACGGGCCCACACGTCCCCAGCCCCATTTAGGAAAAGTTCCCGAACGCCTCACCGCTCTACTCTCCCAGCACCATAGACCTTCGGCTCCCTGCGTCTATCTCCCTTTGGCTAACCCACCATGGAGTCTCCCCAGTTTGCAGGTGACACGACCGCCAACTCCATCTCCAAGCAACTATATGGCACGCATATCAACAAGACGCCGTCCAAGTCGTTTTTTTTCGACAGACTAGCCTCGCCCCGCGTCTCGTCCAGCGTGTACTCGGGCCAGAAATTCATCCAGATTTCCTTTGAGTATGGGCTTGACCAATCGCCCGATTCCATGCCGCTGGTGTTACGCCGTGTCCAGGACTCGTATGTCAATGTGTCCCAGATGCTCCATCTCTTGGTGCTTCTAGACATCTATACGGAAGAGCAGGCGTCTGCATACTTGCGCAACGAGATTCTCTCCAGCCTGCAGTATAACCAGGCCCCGGCTCCTCTTTACAATGACTTTTCCAACCATGAAGTGCCGCAGATAAGGGGACTCTGGATTCCCTACGATAAGGCCGTGTCCATCGCTATCCGGTTGGACGTGTTCAAGTTGATCAAGAGCTTGTTTTTGGTGGATGTTCATGACTACGATAAACTCCCCAAATTCTATCTGTCGTCGCTGAAAAAGTCCCCCAAACGGGTGTCGATTGCTGAGTCTGACCATGAAGACTCTCCCTCCAAAAGACGGAAGGTCTCGAGCCCCCCTCTTTCTTTGGATGACCTCGTGAATACGAATTATCCTTACGCGTTGCCGCCGTTGACTTTCGACGAGAAAGACCGGACTTTTGTGCTGGAGGCAAAACTCAAGTTCAGTGACATTTTCAAGTCCGACAGCAAGGACTCGCTCTCGCAAGATGAGATCAAAAGCCGTTTCTCTTTGCTCTTGAATTCCAGGCTGCCCTCGGATTTGGATGTTTCATTGGACTCGTTGGGAAAGACTGCCTTGCATTATGCTTCTACGTTGGCTTCTACCAACCTTGTCAGTAGCTTTGTTAAGCTTCAGATATGCAGTCCCATCCGGGGTGACAACAAAGGTGAAACGCCGCTTATTGCAACCATTCAGGTCACGAATGCAATGGAGAAAGGTAACTTTTCCGAGTTGCTTGGTCAATGGCTTTATCCCACATTGTGGCTATTTGACAATCAACACCAATCGTTTTTGCACCATTTGGTTATTCTGGCAACCAAAAATGGAAAGAGCTCCAAATTTTATTTCGGAAAAATCCTCGAATGGATTATCACCAACCCCGATAAGGAGAAGAACCTACACAAGTTGTGCCACACTTTGGTCAACTCACAGGAGGCTCAGACGGGCAACACTGCTCTTCATTTAGCCGGTGAGTATGAGTTAAACTGGTTTGTGTTCTTGTTGTTGGAATTGAAAGCAGACGTTAATTTGCCCAACAGCTTGGGTGTCAAGCCCACTGACTTCAAAAGCGTCAATCACGTCATCGAATTGAGAAAGAGCTACAATAACAACCCATACTCGTTCACATCGGTCAAGCATTTGCTTGAGAATTTGGCAGGAGCCTCCGAACACGACGAGTACCTTTTCCTGCTTGTTCATACGGGAATGGAGGCCCTCGAGAAGGCCGAACAACATGCAGAGGTGGGTGAGTTGGAGACATTGGAAGACATTGAGCCAATCAAGCGGGAGGAAAGTCCCACCAGTGAAGTGGCTAGTTCGTCGCTTCTCTCCAACAAAATCTTCAAGTCTATCCAAGACTTGCTAACAAACACCAACGACGAGTACAAGCGAATTATCCACGCGAAAAAGGTGGAGATCAACAACTTGAACAAGGAGCTTCGGGAAGCCACCGTGACTACAGCCAACAACAGATTCATTGCCAGAAACATTACCAGCAAGATATCGCAGGTCGACACGATGAAGTTGCAGATGACCAACATCAACGATAAGTTGCAGATGCTCAAGAAGAGCAGCACGGACGAGGAACTAAGCAACGGCCAACTAGGAGACGAAGAGGAAGTTGGCAAGTTCGACGCAGATGAGCCATTTATAATAGAGGCGATTTACCGAAAGCTTGCTAACAACGAGCCAGTCACTTCCACAGCGGAAATCGTGGCCACGCTACCGCCGCTGGAGGTCTTGGCAGCCAGGATCCAAGCATACCATGAGGTCAACGAGTCGCTCCAGGCGGAACTCGATAACCTCAATGATTACCGTATGCTCACGGCTAAATTCAAGAAGGTGGTGAGTTATTGCACCGGGGTTGATGTCAATGAGGTTGACGAGCTTCTAGATGGCTTACTTGAAGCAGTTGAAGGACAGCAGTAAGAGAAGGACAATGATAATAAGGACAACAAGGACAATGAAAATAGCAAAGGAAGATAGTAAAGGAAGATAGTAAAGGAAGATAGTAAAAGAAGATAGTAAAAGAAGATAGTAAAGGAGATAATAAGATAGTTGATAGTGGCTAGTAAAATAGTGATGAGGTAGTATTGATAAAGGGATTAAGTATTAGAAATTCATAATAAAGGCAAGCTTAAACTAGACCCTCATATGTGTTCAAAGAATTGATGAGCGATGGGTCCTGCTTGACAAGATGCTTCATATCGTTGATATCCAAGAACTCCGAGTCCTTATCCTTGTCAGCAAGCAAAAAGAGCTTTTCGGCACGAGCCTGCGGAGTCTTCTCGTCCTCTGGTAAGGCCACCATAGGCCCCACCATCTTGTAGATGGCCGAGATCACCGCCAACATATCCTTATAGTAGATCTTACCGTCACGGTCGAAGTCGTATAAGCGGAAACTAAAGTCCAATTTCTGCAGGAGGTCGCCCCTGGCCGTCAACGACAATGCTATTATGAATTCCTTGAAATCGATGTATTTGGAGTTGTCTGTGTCAAACGTGGAGAACAAGTAGTGGCAGTAATCCGTAGGATCGCCAAAGGGAAAGAACTGCTTGAACACCTTAGCAAACTCCTCCTCTGATAGTTGGCCGCTGGGGCAATCTCTCAAGAAGCCTTTGTACCATTGCTGGAGTTCTCTCTTGTCAAAGAGGGTGCGGTCACGTAGTTGCTTGATTTCATCCTTGGAGAGTTTCGACACGGCTTTACCCATGGTCTTAGAGTGATGGCTATGAGCCTATGTGTTTTTTCTTGTAGTGGTATGAAGATGGTTGTACTGATGTACTCGTGGGTGTAGTTGGGTAAGTGTAGGTGCACTCTAAAGGTGTGCTTTTAATAGCTTGTATACGCTCACTGAAAACGTGCGGTTCATGTGGCCGTACTGCATCCACCCAGGCTCCAGAAAGCAGTCAAGTCTACAACCAGATTCATAATGATTCGTTAAATCTAATCCAGAGCAAACAAGACAAAGACCAGAATAGTGATCAAAACAGAAAAAGGTATACATATAATTATAGACAAGTACATAAGATAATTTTAGAATTTACAAGACCATGGTAGACTTGAAAAAGTGAAGGGAAAGGCACCCGTGCATCCTGCGCCTCCGCGCGACCAGTGCCGGATTTCAGCCTCTGATCTTCCCCATATTCCACTCTTCCTTTCTTCCAGTCTCTTCCACCCACCATGTTCAGAGTCAGGACACTAGCCAGCAGGCGTTTTTTGAACCACGGCAAACCACAGAACCCCTCGTACAACGAGCTTGCTTCGCGGATCGACCCCATCAAGAGAACAGGCGAGTCCATCGACGTGATGAGGGCCCGGCTCACTTACCAGGCCCGCAAGAGAGGCATTTTGGAAAGTGACTTGTTGCTCTCCCGCTTCGCCAGCAAGCACTTGCACAAGTTCAATATGGAGGAGCTCCAGGAGTTCGATCTGTTGTTGGACGAGGCAGACTGGGATATCTACTACTGGGCCACCAAGAACTACGACGTGACGCCTTTGCCCGACAAGTGGAAGAACTCCAAGATCTTGCTCTTGTTGCAGGAGGATACTCTCAACAACAACGGCGAGATCTTGCGCATGCCTGATTTGCCTAGTGCTTAATTACTATAGAACCACGGAGAAATGTATAAATGATTTATGAACCACTAGAAGTCGGGATCGACTATATGGGGCTACTTATAGCTGCTCATGATTATACCTACACTAGTCTATAGCAGTCTCTAGTCTATAGTCTATAGTAGTCTAAAGTAGTCAATGGTCTATAGTCTATAGTCTATAGTCTATAGTCTATAGTAGTCTAAAGTAGTCTATAGTGAGAGAGAATGTACTTCTACCAAGTAGTAGTCAGACCTCGATCGCAGCTACATACATGATATATGGTATTGTTACAACTTACCCGTACCCTAAGTTCAGCTGTGAGTATAAGAAAATAAGAGAGGACTGAAAATGTGTGTGATTCAATGGGAGTCAAAATTAGATACAGAGTAAATATGAGCAACAGGAGTTGAATAGCATAGAATTCGATTAACCTTCTCGAGATATTATCAGAAGTACGTTTAGGGCATATGAATAATGTGACTAGCCCGTCAACAAGAGCATTATTATTAGTAGTAGTTGTTGTGGTATGGTCTGGTGTGGGTGTCTGGTAGTTGTATAAAATATGAGTGTAGTGTAAGAATAAAAAGTGTGAGAATAATAGTGTAAGAATAATAGTGTAAGAATAATAGTGTGAGAATTTGTGTGGATGAAAATGCTTATGCGTATGAGGATGTCTAAAGAATGTATAGGATTTGAGAATCTGGCGTGAGTATTAGTGAGTGAGTGAGTGAGTGAGTCTAGGTGAGAAGTATAAGGAAGAATGAGTAAGAATGAGTATGAGTATGAGTAGGTGTATAGCTAACCGTTTACCCACTAAGAAATTCTCAAGCAACAACTTATCAGACCAGTAACTGAAACTATTTAAGTATGACTAAACATGACCATATAACTACTAGTGTTCCAGTATGTACGATCTCAGTGAGATCTCTCAAGTATATACACTTAATAATCAAGCACCAGTGATACTAAAGAGATCTATCACCTAAGATTAACGTAAGCGATGGAAGTAGAGGCTAATTTAATAAGTTTACGAATAAGATGATATTGGAAATGAAATTGAAAATGAACTTAAAAATGAACTTGGAAATGAACTTGGAGATGAACTTGGAGATGAACTTGGAGATGGAGATGACGATAGAGCCTAGGATAAATAGATAGCGCGCCGCGCAATCTACCCCAGTACTTCTTCCTACTATACCCCATTCTACCCATGTCCATCGCTGTTAAAGATATTCCGGCGCTGATCAAAACAGACAAAAACGTCACACCCTTCATTGCCCGATCCGTAGAATTGGTGCATGCCAACCCCGTGGTCAGCTACTACTGTAAAGTGTATGTGCTTGAGCATATCCTCTCCCAGAAGCTCCACCAAAACGGCAGTGACGTGGAGCAGTTCGCCATGAGGCTTTTGGATGATACCGAGGCAATCAAGTATTCCCATGAAGATGAGTCGGTCCAGAAAGTGCTCCAGAACAAACAACTTTCCATCAACTTGATCTTCGTTTTTGCCTTCAAGCTCTTCCATGGGTGTCTTGAGGACTTGAAGGAATACGACGGCCTGACGAAGCCGGCCTTGGTATCCAAGTTGAGAGCCACACTTAACTTCTGGGCCCTTTTCTCCATCTTCACCTCTGACGATAAGGAAACAATTGACTATGCCAAGACCACCGGGGGCACCTGCTCTACACAGGAACAGTTCGTGGCCCTCTGTAAGGAAAAGATAAAGACCTTGAAATATCAATTGAGCAGGCTACTTAAAGATGAGGTTCCCATAAAGGGCGAGGAGACGGAGTTAGAACAATTCACTGAAGGTGTTGACCAGAATGCAACACCTGACTTTCCTGAAACTCCTTCCAAGACCTCAGAGGATGTATTTCCTGAAACTCCTTCCAATGATGCAGAGAATGATGCTCCTGAAGATCTCGAAGACCGTAGCGAGATTCATAAAGAAAATCCTGGAAGTCCCATGGATGAGGCTGATTTCACTCTTCCTGGTGCCCCCAAATTCGACCCAGGTCTTGATGGTGATCTGGAAATCAACCTCCCTGGTGCTCCCAAGTACATTCCAGATGAAGACACTGATGCAGTCAACAAGAATTCATCTATAAAAATTATTCCCCCAAATGGACCTGTTGCTCCAAAACGAGAGACTATTGCCAGGGCAGAGTCCTCCAAGAGTGTTCAGGTTACAAAGGCGGATGTGGGGGCCATTGTGGACACCACAGAGCAGATCAGCAAGGCGCAGAAGCATGCCAAGTTTGCCATTTCGGCTCTAAACTACGAGGACTTGAACACTGCAGAGGCGGAGCTTCTCAAGGGCCTCGAGATCTTGAGAATATTAAAGGCCAATGAACATTAGAATCTAGGGCCAATAACAAGTCAGAACCGAAATCAACCATATCTTTCTAGAAGTTTTTGACGCTTTGCTTCTCCTGCCTTACGTCGTTTCTCCTCGTTCTGCCTATTTTTCAACATCATGAGTGTGGGACTTGCTTCAAGACTGGAATCTAGGTCTGCCGCAGCCAAAGACTCGATGTGCTTATCCGGATTACTCATTTGGGCTAATTGATTGTCATAATTTTTTTTCTGGAGCTTGGTTTCATACTCCTTGTTCTGTTCCCATGCAAACTTCTGCATCTTCTGGAATTCAGACAAATCTGCACTTGCCTTTTGGAAGTCCGAATCGTCACCCACCAAGCCCGCTAGAGAGTCTTTGCCCAATCTGATTTTACCTCCAGCATTTGAGTTGATTGCCTTGATATATGACGGTATGTCTCGTCTGTCCCGAATACTCTTTTCCATGGGGTCCTCTGCTTGTCCCGGTACCAAATCCGATTTGGCCAAGCCCAACTCCAGAAGCTCGAGCTCATAGTCTGTGTCATCGGAATCCACGGCCCCTTGATCCAGCGAGTTGCCTTTGATGGAGTTCCAATTGCGGAGAATCTCATCCCACTGCTCGTCGGTGTGGCCTCTCCATCGGTCTCGTTTAGCATCATAGTCCTCCACCAAGCTGATGTGCTCGCCGTGCTCAGTCACGGTATATTCGTCGTTGATGCCCACTCCGGCCTGGGGAAGACTTTGGTCGACGTTTTTCTGTGTGGGATTCTTGCGGTGATGACTCAAGGCATCGTCGCCGTGCTTGGCATTATAATACCACGGCACGTCCTGGATGAACTTGGGGATGTACTGATTGTTCTCCAGCATATCGATGAACTTATTAAAGCAATTTCAAGAACTACTAATGTATAAGAAGTGTATGATGTATGGAACCGTGTGTATGGAGTATAGAGATGTATGTATGGAACCGTATGTATGAAGTATAGAGATGTATGTATGGAGATGTATGTGTGGAGTGTGGAGTGGAGTGATGGATCATGTATAGAAGGACAGTGCGCTAGCGATGATATGAGCATCGCACGACACGTAATCTACCAATCGTATGTCTATGTATTATGCACTAAAAACCAGTCCATTCGTCGTCGGACTCGTTGTTCTTTTGGGGTCCCTCCGTGACTCCCCACTCCACCAATCTATCGTCGTCCAAGATTTCCTCCTTGCACTTCTTCTTCAATGGCTCACTCTTGGATGTCTCTGCCAATGTTCTGAATGGCTGCACCAACAAGGAAAGAGGGGTTTCACTGAGAACCTTGGCTTTTTTGGCTTCTGTCTCTGCATCCTTGGCATCGGAATCTATTTTTTCGGAATTCTCACCTTTTTTGTCACTCTCATCTCCACTCTCATCTCCACTGTCCCCCTTCACTTCATCTTCACTTTCTTCTTCGCTCTCGTCTTCATCGTCCTCATCAACCTCCTCGCTATAGTCTCTAAAGTCTTTGAGCACCACGTACTCTATTTCATCAACAAACAAGTCACACACGTGGTACCCTAAGGCAGCAGGAGTCTTGGGGTCCCCACACAAGGGTTTTTCGAGTAAAACGTCGAAAAACTCCTTGATTTCCGCTTCGGGCCAGCCGTGGGCCTGTAACCGGAAAAGCATGTGTCTGATAACTCTTCTCACCAACATCAAGTACTTATCGAGTCTCCACTTGTCTATCAGATACCATTCTCTGGCAAGAATGCGCCAAAAAGCGGAGTGAAATCGCCTCAAACTCTGCTGTGGCACGTACTCGGAAAACAAGGTGCCGAGGTCATGGGCCAAGGTTTGTTGGGGGATGGGTTTGTCACAGAACCACATGGAGAAGTAGAGGCCCTTCCATAACTTATCGTACTCGAACTGGTCAAGGTTGGCGGCGGCCTTGGACTGCAAAAACTGTTTCAACGCCTCGAACGCTTGTCGGCGCACACTGTCGTCATTATGAGCCAATTTCTTCACAAACGGGGACGTTTCTTTGGCCATAGTGAAGGATGTGGAGAGCTCTGGAGATGCTTGAGATGAGGTTTTTTTGCGCTGTGGTGCCTGTGCAGTCCGCGGCTGAGACCACTACACCGATAACCATGAATTAGGACAAAGGTGGAAAAAAATAGTTACGACAGAGGCGAAAGAGTGGAAAAAATAGTTACGAGAAAGAGGTGGAAAAAATAAAAATGGAATAGAGTGAAATAAAGGAGATAATAATAGAGCAAAGGATTATTAAATTGGTGGATGTAATAGAGCGAGAGTAGACTGCGGAACTACCACAAGCTTAGTACTAAATATACGGGTTCATTCGGATCAGCTGCTCACAGCCTCATATATTAACTTTGTATCTTAAACAATCAAGTATCTGATAGGAATGTGCAACAACTTGACAACATATCCCACGACACCCATCATCACGAAACCAACACCAACAGCTCTGATGATGTTAAAGTATTCTATCTGTTAGTATTCTGCATTAAGGTATGGTCAATAAGCATTATTGGATATGTGGAGGATTCTGGATCGAAGTTTGGGTGAATATAGTATATGTGATATGGGTATGGTGGTAGGGGCATGGTGATATGGTCATTTGGTGGAGTTAGATCTAATATATGAATCAAACTGGATCTAATTAAAAGTCAAGACTAGACATATCATCAAAGGAATCCCCGATTTATACCTTCCGCTAACCCAAGTATATCCAACCACCCCAATGTGGACTTATCTGATAGGAACACAGTGGACATGGACCTAAAGCTCCAGGTGGAAGCAACAACTAAATATCAGCTTAATATCAACGAAACATACCTTTCTTGGTTGGCTTGGAGCACTTTCTGACAAAAGCAGACCCATCTTTGATGAAACCTGCGGGAATTTCGGTGAGCTTTTCCAATCCTTCGGCCATAGTGTAGTGTATGTGAGGGTGGAGTGGACGCTTGAGGAAATGTGTTCAATACGCGCAAGCGGCGTGCGCGCACCGGTGGATACGGCTTAGGCTGTGTCGCAGTAATTAAAGAGTGACACCACTAGAGCTGGACGAGAGTTATGTGTAGGACAATAATAGTGGCTTCTTTTATTAGAAATTTCTGAATAGAGTTTTTGTTTTTGTTTATTTGTTTCGTTGTTTAATATGGTCTTTCTTCTGATAGAATATTTTGTTGGTTAGGTATTTAATAATGGGAGGATATGTTGAGTACTGTAGGTGGGCTCACTAGAACAATAACGCACTCGCTAGACATTGAAGACGCATAATAGACACATGACACTCGGTGGCTTTATAGATACTTGATCAGTGTTTTTAAAAAATTATAGGAGAAATCATTGGGAGCTCCAAAGGACACCCAATCAAAACCTGATTTTTATATATGGATTATATTTTTTGGGGGCTGAATTAGTGGTATTGCTCCATTTCTGTACATAAGTCAAGGTATATAAGATATATTGGAGACTGAGCGAAGCACCCACTATTAATACTTCCACAAATAAAATAGTCGGCTTTGGTAAATTGGCCAATAATTTATTTTCTCTCAGGGATATCCTCAACCATTTATTTTGGTCGTTTATTTGGAATATTAATCTATATATTGTATCTGGTGAGCCATAACCAACAATAGTCGGTGTCGTAGTGGTATCAGTCACTTTTGGCAGTCGCTTTTCGCAGTCCTTGGTAGACTGGCTTTGAAAAAACCTCATGCCTAGAGTAATCCCAAAAAGTCGTCATCTTCCTCCTGCGCCTTTTCGGTCAAGGTTCTTAATGCCTCGAGGTATCGTTGCTCCTGCGACGAGGCCCACTTCTGTAGAGAGGTCTTCATGGCAGAGTCCAAGCTCCACTCACGGAGAATGTGTGGAATGGTCGCCATCTTGCCGGACTCGCCCTTGATATTGATCAATAGCTTCATTGTGTTGGTATAGAGCTCGGCCACTTTACCCACCCTCGCAAGTGTCATGGGCAAGTTGTAGGACTCCTGCGACACTTGGTAGATGTCATTTTGCTTGAACAAATGGCGCAAGAGCTCGTAGCAATCGGCCTCGTTCCGCAGCTCCGAAGTCAAGGTCAAAAGCGTCTGGTACGGCCTCACAGAGAACTCCATGCCGGATTCCTGGTAGCACCTCCAGAGCTCTTTGATCAACCCAGACCTCTGAGCACTCAAGTCTCCAATATACTGCAAGTAGCCCTCGTAGTTGAAGTCAGTCAACTTCTTGGCCTCGTCCAACGTCACGTTCAACTCGGCTGCAGATGTAGGCCCTAGTAGCGACCTGACGTTCGTTTCCTTGATATACTGGTGGAGGGCCCTGTACTCGGAGAACCTGGTGGTGATCTCGCTCCACCGGAAAAGCTGGTCCCAGAAGTACTTGGCCAGCTTGGTCCCCACGTCCATGGAATAGTGGGTCTGGAACGCATTGATGTATTTCAAGCTCGAAACGTACCGTTTGTTGTAGAGCATGGAGATCACTATGGCTTGCAATACCTCTATATCCGGGTAAAGCGGGTGGGACGGAGAGAGCGGAGCAAAGTTCTTAGCCATTTTGCCATCACTGGAGATCCCCCAGTTCAGCTCAATCAACTTGAATAACTGCGGCACATTGCCATTATGGGCCACAGAATAGAGAATCTCACACACCAAGCTCTTATCGAAGACCACACGCGAGCTGCCCAGCATCACAGACTGGTGTTTCACAAAATCATTAAAGATCTCTGTCCACGTCATCTCCGACTTGAGATTTCCCCGTCTGGGGTTGATCTTCTTCTCGTAGAGCTGCGACAGCTGCACCTGCCAGAGCGAAGGCTTGGAGCCTCCGTAGACCTGGAACTTGAGGAGCCACAAACGGTACGTCATGTGCTTGTAGTGTTCCTGGTTGGGGTACTGCAGCTCCAAGACCTGGAACCACTTGGAGGCCAAGTCCAACTTGCCATTGCTCAACTCCAACAACACCAAGTTCTCAAAGTCACCCGAGCTCAAGCGAAAGCCCGTGGAGAGTTTACGGCCTTTGGAGTAGAGGTGTTTCGGAGTACGGTTTCCATCGCCAAGAAGATTGGAGTACACCTTTCGAAGACCCTCTCGGATGGTGCGCGCATGGGACAACCTGGAGTCGGTGTGAAAGTCGTTATGAGAGAAAGTCTTGAGAGTGGCTGCCTCCTGGATCACTCCGATTTGGTACGTGACGATTTGCAGCAAGATGTGAGAGAGTTCCTGATGTTGGAGCGTATTTTGCCAGTCCCGTTCTCGCAGAGGCACCGTCCACTTGGCCAATAACGAGAGTAAGCCATCGAAGTTCTTGTTCTTTAGAAGTCGATTGATTTCCGCACGTACTCTATCAGAATTGGAGAGATTTTGGGTGGCGGTAGTGGCACGAAAGCCTGGGGGAAGACTGCTGGTGTAGGCTTGGGACGGCAGAAGGAGATCGGCCACGGTCTTTGGGTTGGAGTTGGTTGAGCTGTGGACATTTCTATGGACATTTCTATGCACACTTGTATGAATTTTTGTATGAATATTTGTATGAATATTTGTATGGTGGCATTTTGGGGACGTGAGCGGTTTGCCACTGCATAGACTCCGCTGGAGGGGTCTTTGCCAGGTCCACGTTCGTTTTAGCATGTGGTTTAGGAAGAAGCTCGTAGGACAATTTTTCGGTACTCGCAGAGCCTGCAGACTGGCCTGGTAGAGTAGCACTGAGGACTGTGTGGGTGTCTACACTATACTGTATATTGGATATAGATTATGACTTATATGGAGAGAATATGTATATTGGCCAATATGTGATTTGATTGGTCAAGTATTGGAGGAGTTATGGCCATTGGAGTGGTCTTGGTAGTGGTCTTGGTAGTGGCTATGAGTGTTAAGTGGGTGCGAATACTCATGAATACATGAATAGCATGTCCATACATTAGCAATGTTCATTGGTCACTATGGTCACTATGGTCACTGGTTAATTCACGTTAATCCACGTGTCACTTTTTGGGTACCTCTGAATCTTCAGCTTATCAGCATATTTCAGATTTACTCACTGGCAGATTCACTAGACCACTTAATAGCTTCACTTGATAGCTTCACCACTTAATAACTTCATCACTCAATAACTGTTAGATTCTGGTTACGTCCAGTACTCTGTTTTAGTGTGTTTTGTATGTTTATTCGTCGATGATGCCTCAAGGAGGAACCATCGCACCTTATATAGACTGGTCCGGCATAGAGGAATGGAGGTCGTATTGAGGGCCGAAGGCCGCTCAACATCTGATCGACCAGTGCAGGGTTTCAGCATCCACATGGGTAGTACACTACCCATGGTGGGTCTAACAATAACTCCCTCACTTGAATACACTTCACTGGTTTACAACTTGGATTTTTCTGGAAGCCCGCCAACCAAGTGTGTACTGTTGTAACTGGCAATGTTCAACAAACCCTGCTCATGAGAACCCCCGTCCACCATGAACTGAATGGATTCCTTGGTTCCCTTGATGGCCCATTGTGGGTTGCTGTTGATATCAATTCCCAATTCAAGCGCATGGGCCACGCCTGCTTCGAAGTCAGGCAACACCTTGCTGACCAAGCCTATATTCAACGCATCTTGCCCGGAGAAAATCTCACCGGTCAAAGCATACTGGTACACGAGTGACTTGTTGCCCACAATATTGCTGATCCGCTGCAAGGAGCCGATGTCGGCGACAATTCCAATTTTGATTTCCCGAATGGAGATCCGAGCATCGGCCGTGGCCAACCGGATACTGCAAGCAGAAGCAAGGTCCAACGCAAGCCCGTAACACACTCCGTTCAAAAGACAAAAGGTGGGCGTTCTCATGCGGCTGGGCAACGTGATTGCATCCTGGAACTCCCGGATGTGCTGGTACATGATGCCCTTTTTGACCGCAAACGAGTCGTTCTCATGGCCCTGTAAGATGTTCAAGGCCGACTTCATGTTGAGGCCCGAAGAAAAACCTTTTGCAAAGGCTGATGAGATCAAAATCACATTGGTGTCGGGATCGTGCTCGAGCTCAAGCAAGATCTCTTGGTAGGCCCTCCAGTTTTCGGTGGAGTAAGCATTCAAGGTCTTGGGGTTGTTGTAGGCCACATGCACGAAACCGTGTTCGATCTCCTTGACTACCCACTCTTTGTGCTTGGCAAATACTTTCTCGTCAAAAGTCATCCTGAGAAAAGAATCGAGGTGCTCAGAAATTGGGCCCTTCTTATACCGACCCAATACCCCACTTAAAAGACCGAGGGTCTTGCGCGCCTGCGTGCACTCCGCTGCGTGAAATCGGCCGCGGCCCAAGTAGATGCAAATTACTACTGAGCGAGCCATGATAACAGTTGAACTCAAGACTGCACCAGCCAATAAGAGTCTCAAAAAAGAGTCTCAAGAAAGAATCAGAATCAGGTAGAAAAAGACCCATGTAAGCTGAATCAGGGTGAAATAACTCCAGGGATTGACTGGGAATGACTGGGGATGACTGGGGTTGACTGGTGTTGACTCTGGGTAAGTAAACACTGACTCATGTAAATATAACCTGATTAGACAGTGTACTTTCCCTGGACAGAGGAATTCTCATCTTGAGACGTCTGTTCCAAACCCTCAATCATCTTCTCCCGAATCATGCGGTTGGCTTCATTCACTGCTTGCTCAGTTAGACCCTCAATAAGCAAGTAGAGCTTGGGAGGTGCGGGCACATCCTTGCCTCCTTTTTTGATGGTCTGGGGCACTTTGGTTTTTGGCGGATAATATTGGCCCTTGTTGGTGATGGACGTCGATGTAGTTTCGGTGATTCTCGAGAGCGTATCTTTGTTGACCACCGTCCACCTTGCTTTCTGTGGAAGGTCGTTGATGGTGACACGCGAGTGGAACCGGCCTTTGTCTGGGCCAGACGTCTCTTCTGCTTTTCCTGCAATGACTTTAAATTCGGGCAAGTCAAGCCCTATATCTGGCGTAGATGCCTTTGTTTTACAATCACTGCTTTCAGCCACTGAATTCTTTGGCTTTTCTGGTTCATTGTATGCTTTGCGCTCCAAAGTCTGGTTGGTGGTTCTAACTTCATCAAGCTTGCTCAAGCCACGACCGCCAAAGCCAAAGCTCATTTTCTCGGTGCCCGACTTCAACTTTTCCATGTACTTGTCAGAGATCTTGATGAGCCTCTCGTCAATGTTCTCCACTTTGCTCAACCGCAACGCCTTGACGGTGTCTGTAATGGACCGCTCCTGCGTGGACTTGACGAATGTGTAGGCATCTCCTTTTCTGCCTGCTCGTCCGGTACGGCCAACTCTATGCACATAGTCCTCCATATGACTTGGAGCGTCGTAGTTGATCACCACATCTAGGCCCTTGACATCTAGGCCTCGTGCAGCGATGGATGTGGCTATCAAAATGTCCATACCGCTATCTGGATTGGAAAAGTCCCGGATCGCATACTTACGGTCTAGCTGCTCCTTTCCACCATGTATGGTGGTGGAAGGTATCTTCTGCGATAAGAGCTGCACTAGCAACCCATCCGCGGCCAGCTGCTTCTCCACAAAAATGAGTTTTTTGGTGCTGGGATAAGAATGGATGATCTCGACGAGCTTCTCCAATTTGCGAGCCTCCACAGTGGCATCGGAATCATCATTGACCTCAAACAATTCCACATGCTGCGTGATCTCTGGGGCAACAACACTGATTCCACCAACCACAACTTCAACGGCATCCGTTAAATTGTTCCGGACCAAAGCTTCGAGTTTCCTTGCAAATGTTGCACTGAAGAAGATTTTCTGGCAGTCTGGGCGAATCTGGCTGAAGATTTTATTGACCTGAGGCTCGAATCCAAAGTCAAACATCCGGTCAGCCTCATCCAAGACAACATACGTCACACGGTGAAGATTGCAGATCTTACCGTTGTTAGCAGCCAACAAATCAATAAGTCTGCCTGGAGTAGCCACCACAATCTGCGAGCCCTTCTTGAGCTCTGCAATCTGAGCCTCTATAGGAGAACCCCCGTAGCAGCAGCAAGACGAAATGTCCAATTTTTTTGTGAAATGCAGGAGTTGTTTGTATATCTGCTGGGCAAGCTCTCTTGTTGGCGAAAGCAAAATGGCTATGGGCCCATCTCCTTTCTTAAGTGGTGGTTGGTCCAAGACATGCGTTAGTAATGGGAGTAGAAAAGCCAATGTTTTTCCTGAACCCGTTTGGGCAATGCCCAAGAAGTCTCTTCCTGACATTAGAGCTGGGAGGGCTTGTGCCTGGATGGAAGTGGGCTTTTCGAATAGGAGAGTGTCTTTCATGACATCTAAAATAATCGGCGAAAGTGAGAGGTGGGCCCACTTTGACACTGGGGCAGGTACATTTGAGCCCTTGACTCGTATACCTTCCAAACTTCTGGCTGCAGCTATCTGGTCATGGGATAATCTGGAGACTTCGTCGAGTTCAGTATAGAAGTTTTTTCTAAACGGAGCATACTGGATGGCCGAGTGGTCCACGTGGCCCAATTCCTTTTCCTGCTGGAGTTTCTCGAGTTTGGCTTGGATGATGGTATCTGAGCCTGCATCAGCTTCCGGGTCCCCCTCGAAATCGGAGTCGTCAGAGTCCACCATATCAACATTTGCGTCCTGTGCAGGCGGAGCCAGGTCCGTATTTTCCAATGTATTCATGAAAGCATCCAACTCATCCACTTCCGGCCCCGAATCCTTGGATTTTTTGGGTGCAACACTGGTGGGAACCTTGAATTTGGGCTGCTGCTGCTCCGGGTCGTCTGCATCAAGATCAAAAACACGTTTCTTGGCTACTGGAGCCAGGGCCGTTTTTTTGCGGGGGATTTTGATCACGGGAACCGAAGCTTCAAGAGCTCGCTTCTTCTTCCAAGCCTCCAAGCGCTCTTTCTTGCGGATTTTCTCGTCCTCCGCCATTTTAGCTTGGCTAGCTGCCTCTTCCTCGACCTGTTTCTTTTTCTTCCATTCCTCCAACCGTTTTTGTCTCTGGAGAATTCTATCACGCTTCACTGCTTCTTGGTCAGTGGAACGCACATCATCAGAAGCCTTTTCTTCCGAGTCAACCCTTTTTTCAATACTATTTTCCAGCTTATCAACACTCTTCTCTAGCTTTCCATTTTCTAAATTACCATTTTCCCCAGACTCAAAAAGATCTGGACGTTTCTGGTTTTCGGGTGTGATACCAGTATTCAGTTTCTCCAGGTCTGCACCATCAGCACTATCTACAGACTGCTTGAGCTTCCACTTTGCAAGCCGTTCCTGTCTTTTTAGGAGCCGCTCCTTAGCGATTTCTGTGTCCGACATGTTAGTTGATGCACTTTTTAGTGTGTCTATGATACAAACGTGACTGCCCGGTATGGCTGAAGAGAGAGGTATAAGGCGCGCAGCTCATTACGTCTCATGCTCAGGCCTCACTCAGGCCTCACTACTAAACACTCACTACTAGACAATACTGGACAGAGACCAGAAAACACCAGATAACACGAGACACGCGTTGGACATTTTTCAAATGCAAAAAAACTAAACTAGTTATGTCACAATTACTATATGTAGGAGTGTTGTAGTGATGCTATCCCATGTCTTAATTTGGGTGTACGGATGTGGGCCCCAGCCTGGTTCCTCAGCAATTGTTCCCCACCCTCACTCCACCATCACATACTCCATTTACAGTAGAGAGAACTCCTGTGAATATCTGTATATCCCTAAGAATATCTGTACACCCCAATATGGCTTCGATCGTTTACCAATTGGGCCATGAACCCATCAAGGACCACTGCTTCTCGCCCAACTTCGACCTCTTGGCCGTCACCAAGGACAATACCATTGAGTTGTACCATACATCGGCCAGCGCCACCTCCAAGCCCCAGTTGTTCACTGTTTTAAAGGGTCACGATAAAACAGTCACTTCGGTGGACATTTCGCCAGATGGTTCCAAGATCTTGACCTGTTCCCAGGATAGAAATGCCTTGGTCTGGGAATACGATGCAGCTTCAGGCGAATTCAAGCCCACATTGGTGCTTTTGAGAATCAACAGAGCCGCCACGGTATGTAAATGGTCGCCTAATGGTGATAAGTTTGCCGTGGGGTCTGCAGACCGGATCATTGCCGTGTGCTACTATGAGGAAGAGAACAATTGGTGGGTGTCCAAGCACTTGAAGAAGCCATTGAAGTCCACCATCACCACGTTATCGTGGCACCCCAACAACGTGCTCTTGGCTTCGGGTTCCACCGATGGCCACGTGCGTGTTTTCTCTGCCTTTGTCAAGGGATTGGACGAGAAACCCGAGCCCTCGGTGTGGGGTACCAAGTTGCCCTTCCAGACCTTGGTGGGTGACTACACAAACTCCACCGGGTCGTGGATCCACGGCGTGTCTTTTAATGAGGACGGAAAGGGAGACTCTTTGGCTTACGTGAGCCACGATGGTACTGTGTCGGTGGTGTATCCTTCAGGAGAGGGCCAGCCACCAGCCTCGTTTGTGACGATCAAGACCGATGCATTGCCCTTCAAGTCGCTTTTGTACTTGGGCGACTCCATCATTGCCGGAGGCCACAACTGCAACTTGGTGGTCTTCCAGGGAGACCAATCTGGGTGGAAGGAGGCCTACGAGGTGGAGAAGCAGAAGGACTTGATCCACGATGTTCCAGCCGAGGAGGATGACGATGCCGAGATCTCCAGCCACCAGGCACTAAACATGTTCAAGCAAATGGACTTGAAGGGTCGTGTGAACAAGCCACACCAGAAAGGTGCAGGCAAGGCGTTGAGCACCACGCACCAGAACACCATCAACAGCATGCGGTGGTATGACGGGGGAAAGGTGTCTACGTCGGGAATCGACGGCAAGATCGTTATCTTTTCCATCTAACTAGAGGTCACATGGCAAAAAGAACATGGTGAGATAGAATTTAAATACAGCTATAAGTATAGTGAAGAGTTGAAGTATAATAAGTATAGGTATAAGTATACTAAGAGGGAGAATAGTAAGTAGAAATGAGGTGAAGAGATGTACCGTAACTAAAATTACGGTTAGTGAAAGGTGACAGTATGTAAGAGGTAGAAACAAGATGGAAGAACAAGAACAAGACGGTAATGATGTGGAGGTAGACTTGGTCATTGCAACAAAACGTCAGAAAATTTGTAAAGCTTTGGTAAGGGTTATCTTCATGAATAGTGGTTCAGAAGCAGAACTGAAATAAGGTTTTTCATCATAGTATCGTTGCAATGGTACCGTTAGTCATATGGTGACGAGGGTCTCGCCCAAGGCCACCGTCTCCACAAGAGAAACTGTATCATGATCTTGAATCTGTTGGTTAGTTATGTTTCTGGTATCTTAGGCAAGGTCAGATGGTGATGCATGTTTGTTCCTGGATCACGAGTCTCCGGACATATGTTGTGTAAACAATCATCAGTAGAGCCTGCAACTCACATACCAAAAGGGAGAGAGGGAAGGGGAAATGAGTAAAAAGAAGAGTAGAAATATGTAAAAAAAGGAGTGGAAGAAGAAAGGAATAGAAGTATGTAAAAAAAAGGAGTGGAAATTTGTGGGAAGGAGTAGTGAGAAAGAAAGGTGTAGTGAGAAGTGAGAAGTGAGGTGAAAAAGTTGAGTGCCAAAACGATGGCTCATCAGCAAAGAGTGCGTGCCGGGTAATGCTCGCCCAGGGCACCGTGTGTGGGACCCACAGAGATGGAAAAACTGGCCGAACGCGGCTGGACATGGCTAAGGTTTCCGCTCCCTCCAGAAAGCCTAAATGGCCCTTGGCAACTGGTCGCTTATAGTTGATTGGTGACATTTCTGACAATGACGTCACCTTAAAAATATAAGCTATGACGGAATTTTTATATGCCTTCTAGAACGCCACTCCATTTTATTCGTCTTAGTTGCCGTAGTGTAAAAAATGTTGTTCCTTTAGTATAGTCTACGGAACGGTCTGGGCGAATGCCGTTGTAGTCTTCCTCTACATTGTTGAGATGAGCAGTGCATACCAGGCCAATTCTGGCTTCCACATGGCCAAATAGAGACCATCAAGACAAACATTCTGAGTGAACTTGTTTGCACCGTATTCTAAAGTTATTTTTAGCAATCAAATTTTTTAAATTTTATTATGGAACCCTACCAAATTACACTGCTTAATTTGGACGGTTGTCGGGGTCCTTTCCCCAGCCTCGTGACGCACTGTGGGCGCACCCCATCTTTTTCGCAGTCGGCTTGAAGTCCGAAAACATTTCTTGCAAACATCACCACCACCACCACCACCACCACCCAAACAAAACCCTCTGATCGAGCCCGGTTCCCTTTTAATTCTAATCTTTTGACCATATTAAAGCTTAATCATAGAAGACTTAATTGTTAGAATCTTCAACCCCAAACCACCTACCATTACCTAATCATACGTTAATTCGTTTAATCAGCTTGTCTCATTAAACCATATAAAATCACCAGACACTCAACTCAACTACCAGAGCTATTGAATCAGTCGCCAGAGCTATTGAAACAGTTTCCAGAATTATTGAATCAGTTTCCAGAGCTATTGAATCAATTGCCAGAAACAACTCAATTGCAAGACCTACTAATTCAGTCTGAGTCACTTTAATCAATTACTTCTCCAGTTGTCCCTAGTCACCATGTCTGAAAGAAGAAGCAAGTCAATCCAGCCTGTGTTTAGACGCCACGAGAATGAACCGGACCAAGAACGCTCCATTGGCTTGGAAGAGCCGCAGGCCCCTTCGGAACGAGAGCCGTTGCTTCAGCCCCAAGCGTCTTCTTCCCATCAAGCCACCAAAGCCACTGTACGACGGTCGTCGTTCTCTGCTGCTGATCTTAAGAATCGGTATCTGACTCCACCGGCACCGCAGCCCCCGAACCAGCCATGGTTGCACCGGCTTTTTGCTTCGCAGTATACCGTGCTGAACCCAGCTAACCACGTGCCCTCCAACTCCTCCACTCACCAGGACACCAGTTTGGACTACGAGTCGTATGGCAGGGACCTAGAGGATTATTACCGGCGCAACTTGACCACAGTGGTGCGTCCCGAAAAGTTAATTGGTCACTTCGACCACTTGATTGTCTGGAAGGACTGCTTTGCTGACGACTTGGCACAGTACAAGAGCAAGGCCGTGCGCAAGTTCTACAGCGACCAAAACGAGCTTATCCGGAGGTTCATTGAGATCGACCATTTCTTGGATAATGGGAAAATCCACTTGAACATGTTGTCCACCTATACCAACACCAAGAACGTGGACGAGTCTACGGATGAGTTGGTGGAGGTGGAGGTGGAGCCTACATCACTCCGCAAAACTGTGTCCAAGTCCCGCTTCAACGACTTGCCGGGGAACATCCGAGAGGGAGGCCAATTCTTGGGGTTTGACGAGGAGAGACTGTCGCATCAGGTGTTCTTAGCCATCATGTTGAATTTCTTCATCAACTTTGCACTTTTATTAGGGAAATTCATCATCTCGTACCTCACCAACTCTATTTCTGTGGTGGCTTCGTTGGTGGACTCGGTTCTTGATTTCCTCTCCACATTCATCATCTACATGGCCAACCGACTTTCCAACACCAAGAACTGGCAGACTCAGATCTCGTACCCCATTGGACGCACGAAACTCGAGCCTTTGGGGATCTTGATCTTCTCCATTTTCATCATCATCTCCTTTTTTCAAGTGGGGCTTGAGGCTTTCAAAAGACTCCTCTTGGTGTCTTCTGAAGACAAGGTGGCCGTGGCCATTGGCATGGATGCAGTGCTGATCATGTTGGTGACCATCTTTGCCAAAATAGCGTGTTGGTGGTGGTGCTCCAGAAGCCCTTCTAGCTCTGTGCAAGCCTTGGCCCAGGATGCTGTGACTGATATCATCTTCAATAGCATTTCGCTTGTGATGCCTGCCGCTGGATATGCCCTTGATATCTGGTGGCTAGACCCCTCGGGTGCGTTGTTCTTGTCCGTGTACGTGATCTTCTCATGGAGTATTACTGCGTTCGAGCACATCGACAACTTGACTGGAGCCGTGGCCGATCCGGACGACTACAAGGTGGTGCTCTACTTGGCGTACCGGTTTGCCGAGAGTATCAAGAAAATCACGGCCCTTAAGGTTTATCATGTGGGCGACAATTTAAATGTGGAAATCGACCTTGTTTTCGATACGGACAAATTCGACTTGAGCTTCAAGGATGCTCATGATATTGCTGAGGCTTTGCAGTATGCGCTTGAGACCTTGCCTATAGTGGAAAGGGCATTTGTCCATATTGACTATATGGAAGGCAATTTCAAGGGTCACCTCACATGAGTCGAGTCAAGTCAAGTCAAGTCAAGTCAAGTCTAAGACCACCTCACCGAAGCTCTTTTTTAAAGGTACCATTTTTTTATGCAACCTCACTGGAGCATTTTAGGTGACATCACATGACTGCTTTCTTGAAAGTTCACCTTCAACTTTGCCTCAAATGGGCTCACTTTTTGGAGGGAAAGAGCTCCCTCGTGCATTGGATAATGCCCTCTTTATACTTTGAAAGGATATCGTGGGTATTGTTTAGGGTAATGCGGTCGTACTTCTGCACAATTTTAGCCACGCCGTCCAAAGCACTCTTCCATTCATTGTTAGACTCGGACAACCTTTGCTTTTGCAAGTATAAACTAACCAATAGACAATTTGACCCGTAGAAGAAAAAGAAATGCACCTGATCCGATAAATAGGCGAAATACGAGTCGTCCGTGACCTTCTGTGCAAACTGCACCAACTTCAACGAGTGGCTAAAGATAAGGCCTAATATCTCGTCGTCTGCCAGACTGATGACTGCTCTCAAATTATTCATGAGTCCCATTTTATTGGCCGATTTGCAATTGAGGTATGTGACGATCACTTGCAAATTGCAGAAGTGGTAGCATAACTCCACAAACTGCAACGTGGGCTGCTCAAATAAGTACAGCCATTGCTCGTGCCAGGATTTGATCTCGTGGCCCACGGCCTCGTAATTGAAGTCTAGCTGGTCCTCGGAGTCCAGGTTCACCTGAATAAAGTTGTAGGTGATTAAAAGAATCTCAATTTCACTCACCATTCGCCCGTCAAAATTGGTAGCACTGGGCAAACTCAATGCGGAAGTACAATAGTTTAGGCGGATCTCGTCCACCATACACATGCGGCCACTGACCACACAACCTACCAAATGCACTAGCACCAAGTGATTGTAGATTCGAAAAATCGTGAGTGTTTGGTCCGAGTCAATATTCTCGGAGCCGATCTCCGTAAGAAACGACTGTAAATTCGTATCCGACCTGGGGCTGTTCCTCAAAAGCTTGCCAAAAACAGACTTCGATATTATGGTGGAAAGGCCTAAACTGGAGAGGTACCATGCATCGAAATTCACGTGACTCTGTTTCGTGCCCTCCGAAAGATACTCAGTGGCACTGGCTGCAATGGACGATAACGACGTCAGATAAATGGCCAATATCACTATGGCTTGGAGATACTCAATATCCCCCGCTTGTTCGCCTGGAATCGAGGTATATCGTAGCACACATGCACTCAAGTCATGGGTGAGGTGCTTGATCATGGCCTGGAACGTGGTGCTGCTCTGGATGGAATTTGTATTGAGCAGGAACCGCAACGAGAGGCAACAGCATGTGGTGAGGAGGAGAGAAGACAGTTTCCGGACCCGCTCCACCAAATCACTAGAGGTCATCTGAATAGGAAACAGCACCCACCGGCCATAGTTGCTGCGGAATTCATCCATAAGAGCAACGGCATTTGCTCTAGATAATATTTTCTTGGAAATGACATCTTCAAAGGAAGCTGGCTCAGGGTCCGTCAGGAACAAATTGACAAATTGCAGAGGGGCATTTTGCATTGAGTTTGAAATGAGAAAAAGCGGTGATGTTTGGAAAGATCTGGCCGGCGAGACGAGTATAGATGCATCGTCTTTTCCAACACCTTCATTTGAAGGTTCAATGCCATAAGTACCATGAAAAGGAGATTTCAGAGGATTGGTGGAATTTGCTGAAAGTGAATTGCCCAACTCCTGGCGGGTTTGCTTCATTGTTCGTGCTGCATCTAGGAGAAGCTTTACATTATCCACTGGAGGCTCACTCCTCTTATCAATGGCCATGCGTAGAAGCTCAGAAACACCTTCAAAGATCAAATCAAGTTTCTGCAGCATGTTGGGAGCCTGCACAGCATCTGGAGACGGGATCAAGCCCAACGGAAATGACGAGTGCTCAAGCACATGGCCAACCAAGTGTTCTGGTATACCCCCCACGATCTTGACATTGGGATTATCTGTTCTATATTCCGTTTCAAGCGAGCAAGGAATCTTGGCCAGAATACACGATACACACAGGATCGACACCGAGGAAGGTTTAAAGCACTTTCGTTTCCGCTTTTTGCAATAGTCACATGCTTTGAGAGCCCGGTGCTTCCTGGGGACCGGACGAAGGCCATTCGAATGTCGCTGAACAGACAGGCTCACGGGGTCTGTATCCAGGAAAATTACCCCATCGTGATTTATTGCCATTTCAGCTTTATGATATTTGTCCATGGGTTTTAGGGGTTTTTCCGAGATATGGAGAACGAAGTGTGATGCGATAAGGATACCTGCAGGAATGCATATCGGCCAAGCACAGGTTCGGTCTAATCGTACCAAAACCATGGAATCTTCAAGTATGAGTATCGTCAAAAACCTTGTAGAGAATAAGGCTTCCCCCTTCAGACATCTTCAAGTCCACAGAGGTAAGGCGTGCGCCATGGTTCAAGTCCAAATGGTTCGCATCCACGGTTCCTTTATATAACACCACCCCGGAGTAATTCCTGCTACTGATGTTCAATTGTCCCCGGAACATGACTTTGAAATCCTGCAGCTTGCATATATGAGGCAAGGTATCCTTGTGGATTTCATGAACACGGCCACTTCCATAGTCATGGGTTTCTGCTGCTGGTGAAACAAAACTGCCAAGACGCCAGAGTGTGCCCTGTACACAGTCCGCTACGTCCCAGCTAATCAGTTTGACACTCCAACTAAAAGAAACACCTAATTTTCCATCGGTCTTGGTAATTGTAGCCTTGAGGCCATGAATTGTGGGGTACTGAGGCTCGATCCACACCTCAAAATCGTCTTTGGCTGTAGATGTCAATTTAAGCGGAATACCAAAGGTTTCCCGCACCATGGGCAGTCGGAATAGACAATCTAGAACACGCAGAGGAAGACTATCTTGGACGGTTTGTAAATCCAAGGCTTGAAGGGAGTCGGAGTCTAAGGTTTTACTGTATGCAGTATACAGAAACTTTCTTTGACTGGGCCAGTTTACGCCTAGCCACAAAGGAAGGTAGACATTTTTCTTGCAATCTTGGTCACTGTAGTACACTTTGGCGACCTCGATTGCCAAAAAAAGCAGCATTGCCAGTGTAGTAGAGATGACCACAGTAGCCACAAAGCCTCGCCACCAGCTACCGTTCATCTTCAGATGGCGAGTGACCAAATCAGGGTCATTCTGGATGTGTTGGATGATACGAGGCCTGGAATCCGGGTGGTAGGGTCTTGGAGAGGTTAGGAGCCCGGACCGGAGGGTTAGGATAGGAGATTTTGCGGGCCAGAGAGCCGGAGTCGAGTTTCTAAGCACAAGGCGATAAGATTTGGGAAACTTCATTATTGATGAGATCCAAAAAACGGATCTTTTGGGGTCCAGATTGTGGGGTATGGCACAGGGGTGGAGTGTATAGTGCGATAAATCAGGACAGGACAACCTAGAGACGATAATGGACAAGAATACTAGGTTCTGCAGTATAGGAATCTGGACTTAAGACTATTGCTTAGGTTTGTTACTTTGGCTTCAAATGTGGGAGAGATGGGGCCAGCCGGTGAAGAGTCCGTGTGGATGGTGAATGTAGATAGTGGATGATTAGAGTACATACAATAGACTGCGCGGGCCAAGGCCTGGAGATCACATGAACACAGCACAACCATCCAACCACCTAACTCAGTCTACTATATAATAAACAATAAAAACCACGTGATTCGTATAATAGTTAAGAATGATTATAGAATAGTAATTTTAAATTTGGGTTAAATTTTTTCTGGTTGGTTGAACATCGGTCTGTCTGCATATGTTCCAATGGCAGTACTGTAGTATCAGCTCACACTCACATAGCTACAGAACAACTCAACAAATTATTTAGATATGAGCATTAACTACTTTGATATGTACTGATAGTGTGAGTCCTAGTAATGTGAGTCCTAGTAATGTGAGTACTAGTAATGTGAGTACTAGTAATAGTAGGTATAGTGGAATACATCTTGTACCACTAGTGTAGTATGTGGTAGTAGTAGTAGTAGTATACACTATAGAAGTACTAATAGTACAGGTTGATCGCTTACCGTTATCAGTACGGGGAGTAGTATTTACACCGGAATAATCTAAACTAGTACTAGTATTTAAGTGTATTAGTAGTGAGTAATGAGTAGTAACAAGGAGTAAGTAATGAGTAGTAACAATGAGTAAGTAATGAGTATTAAGAATGAGTAGTAAGTAATGAGTAGTAAGAATGAGTAGTAAGTAATGAGTAGTAAGAATGAGTAGTAAGTAATAGTGGTAGTAGTAATAATAATATTAGTAGAATCATAGTCATATATTGATCACTATATTATTCAAATAAAATTTGGAGAATTAAATTTAAGTTAGTGGCGTGAGGTATGGTCTCATGGTCAGATCAGTAGGTAAATATGCGCACCTCTTATTTCACCATACTACAGCTCACAGCTCAACAACCACCAATACAAACACTACCAATAAGAGTATAATTA
The DNA here is from genome assembly GCA_002370185.1 of Metschnikowia sp. 01-655c1. NCBI lineage: Eukaryota > Fungi > Ascomycota > Pichiomycetes > Serinales > Metschnikowiaceae > Metschnikowia > Metschnikowia sp. 01-655c1. The sequence continues at coordinate 324,238 of NKZO01001508.1, forward strand.
GACTTGTAATAGAATAGAATTAGTTAGACTAATAATAAAATAATGTCAATGATTATAATGTTGGTCAAAAAATCTTAATACTTATTTAATCACTTTAGTTTGGTAGTGGTGTTCTAGTCATAAGATGTATTGGTTGATATTTATGGTAATTATTATGTTATGCGTAGTTGAGTGATCTCACTTAATCTCTGCTAATTCCAGTGAATCGCAGTTAATGTCAATCGCAGTAAATGTCAATGTCAAGTCTGTCAATCGCAGTCTCAAATCGCAGTGTTAAATTGCAGTACCTGATGGACAGTGAGTAAGTAGTTATGTGGGTGTTTGATAAATGTCTGTTGAGTGTCGACCAGTAGTGACTGAAGACTAATGATAATGGTACATTGTTGGATGGGACTAGGGTAGTGTCATTTGAGTGACTAGGTCTGTAGTACTGTACTACCGAGTGTTGAGTGTTGAGTGTCTGAGTGTTGAGTGTCTGAGTCTGTTGATCATCACTCATCCTCCAAGTCAGCCCAGCTGGTGCTTTTATCATTCATCTTCTCAAACATCGACTGCACCTCTGCCTTGAGCTTGGCGTCTTTCTCCATCTGCTCTCTGGATAATTCCTCTTGCTTGGCTCTTTCTTCGTTAAGCTTTTTCTGCTTGGGTGTAGTGTACTTGCCCACAGGGCCTTCGGCCCGTTGCTTGGGCCGGTTGACAGTCTCCGTTCTGGCCTTACTGTGGGGCACTGGGGCCTCTTTATGGCCAATCCCCAAACGGGCAGCAAGAACGTTTCCAGCATCGGTCATTGGGGCACGCTCATCTTCCTCGTCCGAGAAGTCTCGCAGTTTGCGTGCGTTCTGTCTTGGTGAAGTTATCTTTGGAGACATGTGTTTGGGAGGGTGGAGTTTGGGAGGGTGGAGTTTTGGAGGGATTTGTTTTGGAGAAATTTGTTTTGGAGTGTCTTTGGAAACATGCTTTTGAATATGCTTCGAATCTTTGGAAGAGGGCGATGAAGAGTTCTGGGAAGCGTTCGGTGGAGAATGGGGGACTTGTTTTGGTCTAGGGCCCGAGACGGATTTACGCTTGCCTAAGTCGACTTTGTTCAAGGAATCGGCAAGATCCCCCACGCCAGGGGCATGTTGTTTGGGAGAGTGTTTTTTGGAATGTCTATCGGATTTAATAGGAGACGCTGGTTTTGCTGGGGAAGTGGATACTGTATTGAGAGGATGCTCCTCTGGGGCATTGGCCCATTTGGAGCGTAGAAGCCCATTGGAAGCCAGGGCTTTTTGGGACTGCTTCTCGGAAGACACCTGTGGTGTTTTGACAGAGGCCACGGGCTCCAGAATGGATTCGGCAGTGGCCCATTTCGAGGCAAGAAGTCCGGACATGGCGAGGGATGGTGGTGCTAGAGACAGAAGCTGGAGTGCGTGGAGATGACGTTTGCTGGTGCACCTGCACGCAGCATGGGTTGATGTCAGAACCACAACAAACCGTCTCCACGATTAGAAAGTGGGGTTGGGTTTGTAGTCACCTCAAGCAAGCCTTTGTTGATTTTAGCTTCAACTCTTCATAGTAGGTAACCATAAAAGAAACAAGTTGTAGTAGTGAGTAGGAGGTAGTAAACACTAGTAATAGGTAGTATTGGACTGTAGGAATCAAGGTGGACAATTAGACAGTAGTAGAGATAGACAGTACTAGAACTAGACAGTACTAGAACTAGTAAAAGTAGTAAAACAACTGTTAATGGTAGATCCGGATGATAGACGGAAAGGGTTGGACGAGGTGTTGGATAATCTGATTCATGGATATGCCTAGTGGGTTCCATACAGTAGGTGAAGCTGTAGCCCAAGTCAACCAATCACAACCCTAGGAAGATAGTGTAGCATTGGGACCCGAGAAGGTTGCATTGGGATGCAAGACGGGATGCATTGTACAGGACCAACACCATGAAAGAAAGAAACGAGAGGTGAACGCCAAAGTGTCAGGTGTTTCAGGTTAGGTCTCGCAGAGCATGCGCTTAGCCAACCCACGCACCGCACGGTTCCAAGCAGTCCGAGAACCAGTCTGCCGCGTTTCCCCACGCACCTCTACGCCTATGCAGCAAGCCATGAACCCTAGACAAATAGAGATTGGGATAGGGATTTTAATTTTTTTCGATAGAGAAGTTTAATGAAGATTTTATGATACAGAATAGAAGAGGTAGAGAGTAGGATAGAGAGTAGGGTATAGAGATATCGTGTTTTATACTTGGACCGGACGGCCGGGTTTCTCATTTAGTAGCTATTACTAAGAGCAGAGCGAACTAGACTCATGAGCATAAACTTAGTAATTCTTAGTCATACACCACCTCAAAATTACCAAACCACCAAGAACCAAGAATACCAAAATTATATTGTCACGTTTTAGACTAACACATAGTCATGGCAACAAAGCATTTTTATTACATCTATCTTTATGTATAGTTTCTTGAGTAGTTCCATGAGTAGTTTCATGAGGACTTGTTATCCGCAGATTTACTGTGCCAAGCGCAACACCGGTGCCCTAAAAATGATCCACTACACTACACTGAAACGAAAACCACCAGATAAATAAACTCTTACAAAAAATCACTGAACTTATTCACTGAAACTTATTCACTAAAACATAGGCAGACTTACGAATACATGCTAAACCCAATTCTGATCCCAATTCTGAAACAAAACATTAGAATTGTTTGATGTATAACGCTAGTGGTGGGTGCAGTGGTGGCCTTGGAATTATGCCGTGAAAGGCCCCAGTGGCAACTAATGGAGGTGCGCATCCGGCAGGTGGCCAGGTGTGCCGGACCAACCCCAGCCATAAGTAGCGCGGGTGTGCCAGCCCGTTTGCTCTTTACCTGGATTCACACTATCCTCAATTGCCAATGTCCAAATTCTCCTCATTCAATTTGTCCTCCGATTTGCCTGCATGGAAGAAGCTCGAGGCCTCCTACGAGAAGGTCGGCACCTCCTTGAAGGTCAAGGACGAGTTTGCTGCCGATAGCCAACGTTTCGACAAGTTCTCGCTGACCTTCACCAACTACGACGGCTCCAAGATCTTCTTTGACTTTTCCAAGAACATCATCAATGACGACATCAAGAACCAATTGCTCGAATTGGCCTCCGAGGCCGGCGTCGAGAAGTTGAGAGACGCCATGTTCAACGGTGACAAGATCAACGAGACCGAGAACAGAGCAGTGTACCACGTGGCCTTGAGAAACCGTTCCATGAAGCCCATGAAGGTGGACGGAAAGGACACTGCTGGTGAGGTGGATGACGTGCTTAAGCACATGAAGGAATTCTCCGATGCCATTAGATCCGGAGAATGGACCGGTTACACCGGCAAGAGAATCACCGATGTGGTGAACATTGGAATTGGTGGTTCCGACTTGGGTCCTGTCATGGTCACCGAGGCCTTGAAGGCTTACTCGCAGCCTGGCCTCAATGCCCACTTTGTCTCCAACATTGACGGTACTCACTTGGCCGAGGTTTTGAAGGGCTTGGACCAGGAGTCCACCTTGTTCTTGATTGCCTCCAAGACTTTCACCACGGCTGAGACTACCACCAATGCCAACTCCGCCAAGTCTTGGTTCTTGGAGAAAGCCCAAGACCAGGCCCACATTGCCAAGCACTTCGCTGCATTGTCCACCAACGCTGAAGAAGTGTCCAAGTTTGGTATTGACACCAAGAACATGTTTGGCTTTGAGTCCTGGGTTGGAGGCCGTTACTCCGTCTGGTCTGCCATTGGCTTGTCTGTTGCCATCTACATTGGCTACGAGAACTTCGAGGCCTTCTTGAAGGGTGCCGAGGCTTTCGACGAACACTTCACCAGCACTCCTTTGGAGAAGAACATTGCCGTCACTGGTGGTTTGTTGTCTGTTTGGTACAACAACTTCTTTGGCGCCCAGACCCACTTGGTTGCTCCTTTCGACCAATACATGCACAGATTCCCTGCCTACTTGCAGCAATTGTCCATGGAGTCCAACGGTAAGTCCGTGACCAGAGGCAACTCGTTCACCAACTACCAAACTGGAACCATTTTATTCGGTGAGCCAGCCACCAATGCTCAACACTCGTTCTTCCAATTGGTCCACCAAGGTACCAAGTTGATTCCCGCAGACTTTATTCTTGCTGCTCAATCGCACAACCCTATCGAGAACAACTTGCACCAAAAGATGTTGGCCTCCAACTTCTTTGCTCAAGCTGAAGCCTTGATGGTGGGTAAGGATGAGGAGCAAGTGCAAAAGGAAGGTGCCACTGGTGGCCTTGTTCCTCACAAGGTGTTCTCTGGTAACAGACCCACCACTTCTATCTTGGCCCAGAAGATTACGCCAGCTACTTTGGGAGCTTTGATTGCCTACTACGAGCACGTGACCTTCGTGGAGGGTGCTATCTGGAACATCAACTCGTTCGACCAATGGGGTGTTGAGTTGGGTAAGTCTTTGGCCAAGGCCATTGGCCCCGAGTTGGACAGCTCCAAGAAGATCGACAACCACGACCCTTCCACCAACGGTTTGATCAACCAGTTCAAGGAATGGCTCAAGTGACTGCTTGACGCGAAGTTGTGAGTAGCTTCGCAGCCATAGATACCATAATTAGTTAATCACAGACAGATTTAGGATAAGAAGAAGAAAAAGAGAAAGAAAAAGAGAAAGAAAAAAGAAGAAAAGAAAGAAGAAAATAAGTTATGATGAAGAAGAAGAGAAGAAAGAGAACAAAAGAAGTGATGGTGTAAAGAGTAATTGGTTAGTAGGAGATGAGAATCGATGAGCAGTGCGTGCCTGCATACACCCCCACAAAGATTCCCAGCATATCCGATGCTTCTACATAGCAGTCTCCAACAATGACGACAGAAAGCCAGGCAGCAAAGGTGTCGGAAAAAAACGTCACGGAGAAGCATGAGATTCCTGAAGGTGCCGAGGGTTTGGATAATCCCTTGAGAGCCATCCTCGTGGTGAACCTGAGTGAGAGTCCAGAAGGTGATTTGGAGGAGAGAATGCTCGATGGCATCCAGAGCTTCGAGGAGGTGGAGCAGTTTTTCGACCAGTTCGACGAGAAAATCGCTTACCCCAACGAAAACGACATCAAGTACGAGGTCGGAAGCGACGGACTTGTGGTGTTTGTGGTGAGCACATTGAAGTTGAAGGACCAGGTGATTGAGTTCTTGGATGCTTTTAGTAAGAAAACGGACGAAACACATGAAAAGAAGGAACTTAAGGAAGAGGCTGAAGAGTCAGTGGCCAAAAAGACCAAACACAACTAACGACTCCAAGACTTGATTTGTGATATTCAGTCTACTATTCAGTCTACTATTCAGTCTACTATTCAGTCTACTATTCAGTCTACTATTCAGTCTAGGGATGGTACTGTACTGATGTTACAACAAGATTAGAGTAGCTACTCACAAGAACAACAATACGATTAATTTATACGAAATCATGAGAGGGCTGTAGAATGTATTCGTTGGTAGTGACTTTACTTGTTGAAATAGTGGAGTATATAGTATTCAATGAGACAGTAGCAGTGAGCATTGAAGTGACGGTGACAGTAGCAGTGGACTCTTCTGAATTATTAATATTAGAATTTATAGTTTAGGAGCTATAAATGAAATAGTGAAATTCAACTACCATGTATGTATAGTGATTTAGGGTTATGTCAGTTAGGTGAGAAAACCAGTGTGGCATATCCCATTCAGCTTGAGACAGCTAAATGTACAGCAGACAAATATCCCTTGCTCACTTATTAAAGCAAGCACTGATTTAAAAAGATTCAATTGATATATATTCATAAGAAATAAATTTAAAAGGTGTGTGTATAATGTGTCATTATTGTACAGATAACGAGGAACCTTCAAAAGTTGGAAACTACTAACAAATATGTAGAAGAAGAAATTTAAACTGTCATAAAAGAGGTAATGAATTTTGTATAGAATAATTATATTCATCAACCAAAAACAAGACAATTGTTAGCAGTACTGCTATGAGACAAATACTTATACCAAGTCAGTAGGAGTAAGTCAAGAGAGTATACAAGACAGTAGACAGTACATCAGAATATAGTGAAAAAGAAGAGGTCAACAACAAAAATATAGTTTTTAAGGCTTTGAAATGTCAAAAAATTTAGTATGTTACATAGGGCACAGTACGATATGGTGAGGTTCAGCAAGCAGTAGTAAGTAGTAAGTAGTCAGTAATTTGAATTTAGTGAGTTAAGTAATTTGATAAAGTGGATTAAGTCAGTAATAAAAGTGATTCAGCAAAATCCAATCACTCATAAATCATGTATTTTGTAAAATCTACAAATAGTACATCACCAAGATAGTAGGTTAGTGAGACTGAGGCTCGGCAGCATACAGTGAGACTCGAGCAGCAGTGAGACTCAGTAGTATACAGTGAGACTGATCACTAACATACACCAAGACAACCAAATATAAAAGCTCGCAATCCAGCAATTCATCATCAAATCACCTCGAAATTGAATTCAACATCCTATCTGTTATCCACACAATGGATCTCTACTCGACATTGGTTTCTTGTGGGTCATGGTGATGGTGGTAGCACACCCGTGCACCGCACCAGCCTCTCAACACTAGCGTCGCAGGTGCACCTCATACACCCCACCAAACATGGACGACTGGAGAAGAATCGACATCGACGCCTTGGAGCCCGAAAACCATTTATCCAAACAGGACTTGGTGCCGGACATCGAGCCTATTCCCTTGTTGCAGGTCCAGGCCACGACACAGCATGTCAAGCAGGCATTATCTCTGGGCCAGTTCGCCAACGCCTTACAAGCTGCCTTGGAAACGCCCCCATACACCAGCGAAGAAGAGGCCAAGACTCTTCAGACCGATGCTGTATTCGAGGTGCTTGTTTCCATCAAGAACAACCATAACATCAATGAGTTCCCTTCGTTTGTCAAACAATTGACGTCGGACCAGCAAGATACCTTGATCAAGTACATTTACAAGATCATGTCAACGAAGAATGGAGCCAAGCATGGGGCATTGATGTTGAGTTGGTTTGAGAAGACCGTCGAGGTCACGGGAATGGGTCCTGTGGTTCGTTTTTTCTCCGATAGAAGAACCGTCTGAATAAGAACCACCAGGAACCAACTATTCGTCCAATTAGAAAGTATGGATCAACAAAATATTAGAATGTGATTAGTGTAAAATTCGTGGTATCAAATGTGATTAGTGTAGAATTCATGGTATTAAATGTGATTATATGAGTTTATGTTCAATGAGTTCATGTGATTGTATGAGTTTGTTTAATGACTTATGTAGCTAATTATGATGGTCATTATTAATTATGTTATGGATACATAACTGCTGCGTTTATATAAAATCTCTAATTAGTGTAGAGTGGTGTCTTCTGAGAATGTTTTTGGAAAGCTAGTCCGCATACTAGACTCCTTTCCAATGCGCTTGCTGACCACGGAATCAAAGCGGTGTGAGATGTTAATATCGTTGGACATCCTCAACGGGCTGGGCGACTTTAAAGGCATGGGTCTCTTGAAAGCTCCTTCATTTTCGTTGCCGAATTCATGCGTAAAGTCTATCGTAGGGCTATTGGTCAATGGGTAGTTGATCTTGGTGAAGTCCAATTCAGGGTACTCGAAGCTAGCCGTCCTGTTGATGATTTCGTTCAACTCGGTAATCTTGGCTTCTTGCCTTGTTTCTTTTGCTATGTGTGCTTCAATGAGTTCATGTTGTTGATGAGCCTTGCTTTTCTGGGCCTCGAGTTCTTGCTGATACTCACCAATACTCTTCTTATAGATCTCCAAGTCTTGGCGATGCTTCTCTTCCTTTTCCTCGAGTTCCTTAAGCGATTGCTTCTTGAGTTCACTCAATTCTTTATCTGCCTTGATCTTGTGGGCCTCTAAGCTGTCGTTGATCTTCTGAAGTCCCCGCAATTCCACAATCAAGGTCTCTTTTTCCTCCAAGATCGACGTGAGCTTGTTCAAGTTTTTCTCTTGGATACTGTTTGTTTGCTGAAGAGTCTCGACTTCAGCTCTCAACATGGACTGGCTCTCAGCAACTTGCTCAAGTGCTTGTAGTTTCTCCATAGTGTCCTTGTACGAGTGTTCCACCGATTGGTGTTTTTCCTGCAACGAAGCGAGTGCATCGTTGGAATTTTGGAGGAGAGCTTGAGTGGATTCAAGTTGCGATTGTGCAGTTTCAGATTCCATTGACTCTTGGCACTTCTGATCATAGCGCAGTTGCAATTCCTGGATCTTGGCGTTCTGCTCAGCAACAGTCGACTCAAGTTCAGAGATTGTGTTGCCTTGGCCGATGAACTTCAGCATCATTTGATCGAGATTTTGCCGAGTGAAGGCCAATTCCCGATGTATTTCCTGCACACTCCCACTCTTGATCTGAGCCAACGATTGCTTCAACCCCAGGATTGTGTGTATAAAAGCGTCTTTTGTATTTTTCAAAACATCGGGATGCACCCCTTTTGCATGTTTAGAAACATCGTGATGTACTGTTTCTCTTGAGATAGACCGAGGATTATAAGGCTTTCCTACTACCTTACCTGCAAGCCTGATTCCAGAGGCTTTGAAAGCAGGTCTCCTGGAAGAAATTGTGGGTCTTGCGTATCCAGGTAAAGCAGTCTTCAGCAGACGTCGAGGAGCAGTAGAAGCAGCAGCAGTAACAGGCTTGGGGTTAGACTTTATTAGCACGTGCTTCTTCATGAATAGGTTCTGGGTATCATTGAATTCGTCCAAAGAAGCAGCAACCGTGGCCGAGTCTGCGTTTTTGTTCAAGTGCAAGACAAAGTGGCTGGAAGGCTTGAAGATCAACTTCTCCACCATAGGAAACATGGTGCCTTTGGCAAAAGTATCATAGAATGTCCTGGTGTTGACATCGATGATGGACGTGATCATGCCTTGAGTGTACAAGTTGACTATAAGACACGACAGGATACCATAGGACGAATTGGAATGGCGTTTAGACACCAAGCGAACTATGGCCTCACTCAACTTAACCTTCTTCAATTGGCGTTCTAAAGGAATGGACTGGGCATAGTTCTTCACGTTGGAGATATGGAGCAAGTCCACGATTCCGTCTCTTTTGACTTCACAAGCACTCACGAAAACCGTGGAGTCAAGCTGCACGTATTGGGCAAAGATCTCCTTCAAACTGGAGAGCTTACCACAAGAACCAGTCAACACAATGGAAGCAGGTTCTGAGGAGAGGTTTTGCAAGAGCAGACCAGGGAGCGAGTTTTCAAAAACCGCCAGGAACGGATGTTGTTGTTGGCCAAGCACAAGGGTATTTTGCGTGGTGGAAAAGGCCCCGTCTAACGCCTCATCAGGGCTACTAATGACCTTGAGGATATTCATGGTATGAATATGGCTTGGACTGATTTAGTGTGTTTCAACACAGTTTCAGACTGGTTTCAGAGCGGTTTCAGAGCTGTTTCAGAATGGTTTTAGAAAGAAATGAGACGTGTTTTTGGTGGGTGTTTTCGTAGTCTGGTGTGCTTGTGTATAGTGTTTGGTTGGTGTGTTTGGATATCGAGCGCGTTTCTCAGATCACGAGTGGTGTTTATGAAGTGGCCAGATGCGGCACGCGGTGCGAGAATAACGGTTGCAACTACTACTTTAACCGAAAACGGAATAGCCGAGATTGCTTGATCAGACCAAAACCGAGTCACGTGAGCTTCTTTATCATTATTAGGTTTGATTATTACGTGAGAGCCAGAGCAATCACTTTTTATTAATCATGTGATACAGAGTCAGGTGATACAGAGTCAAGTGATACAGAGTCAAGTGTAAAGTAGGAAAGCATTGTGGGTATGATTTGGTTGCATCATCCCCAGGAGCAACAGTTTCGAAGGTACCGATTTGGCCAAATACTTTTGTCCCGAAAACATTCTGATTTATGGTGACAATTGCTCATCACTTGGACATGAAACTCGGCAATGTTCAGTATCTGAACTCTGACAAACCAAGTCAAGAGTAACTTCTCTTCCATTAATTATCAACTGAAAAATCAGAACTAAAAGCAACCGAAAACCCCTACTTTTACGTTTCAAGAAATTTTGGTAGTCGATGTAGCCATAGAGCAAGCAATAGTCTGGAGTCGTAGCCTAGATACCATGAGATTTGCCAAAACCACGATATGTGGTTCAGAACCGGGCCACATCTATGTTGGAGAACTTCCTCGAAATGTCTCCTTGGAGTGTATACAGCAACAGAAATAATAGAACAGCAAGTGCACAGAACAGTTGTCTCCCAAATATACCCATGAGTAATTTAGTCATGAGTACTTGGTGATGCTAACCATTATGGGAGCGCGCACCTCAGATTCTAATAATGTGGTATTAACCAAGGGAATTCGAAATACTTAGTCAGGTGATTACAGATTACAAAAAAAAAAGTAGTAACGTAATGAGATAGAGCCATTTTCCATAATGAAATATAGCCATTTGTCATAATCAATATAGTATAGGTAACACAGTTGTAACATCTTGATGGTGTAGAGTGCTTCAGATTAGTAGTAGAAGACTGTGAGGGTAGTCTAGTAGGAGAAAGAAGCGTCCATACATATAAATGGGTTCAAATGAGAAAATAGACATTATTATCATAATTCTGAAGAATGTTTATGGGCGGAAGAGAGAGATAGAGAGGAATTATGTCTAGAGTAAGGTGATTTACTGGTGTATATGAGAGTCTATGTACAGTCAGACAGTGGAGTCAGTGAGTGGGTCAGAGTAAGGCTCTAGTCTATGGAGCTGGGGAAGCCATGGAGTGCATGGAGTGCATTTAGCATGGAGTATGGAGTGTATAGTGTGAGATTCAACTATTAATAATCATTGAGTCAGGTGAGAGTTGGAATTTCTAATAGTGGGGGAATTCTTGATTCGGAATTCCTACGCATTGAAAAATTCAATGCTGTGGGGTGGAGAAGCGTTTGCATTACCGGATTCGGAAGGCTAGCGCGCAACCTATTAAACACTCAAACAACATAGACTCACCCAAAACCTTCAGTTCGATAGTTATGGCTCTAGAAATTCGTACATAACTATATGTAACATCTGGGAATAAAATCTGCCACTTTGATTTTTTCCATTTCTTTTGTGGTGTGCTGAATGGTGTTTCAGAACAGTAACCACCAGGCGGCCTCTCTGCAGTCACGTTGCAATCGTGCATTTCGCCCCACACCCTTCCACTCCTAGCAACTATTTAAACAGGTGCACTTCCCCCACCTCTTTTTTTTTCCTATCCATTCTACAAACCCCAACACAATGTCCACCATCAAATTGAACTCCGGATATGAAATGCCTCAGGTCGGGTTCGGCTGCTGGAAAGTCGACAAGGCTACTTGTGCTGACACCATTTACAACGCCATCAAGGTCGGTTACAGATTGTTCGACGGTGCCGAGGATTACGGCAACGAGAAGGAAGTTGGTGAGGGTATCAACAGAGCCATTGACGAGGGATTGGTTGCCCGTGACGAATTGTTTGTGGTCTCCAAGCTTTGGAACAACTTCCACCACCCAGACAACGTGGAGAAGGCGTTGGATAGAACTCTTGCAGACTTGAACCTCGAGTACTTGGACTTGTTCTTGATCCACTTCCCAATTGCCTTCAAGTTTGTGCCCTTCGAGGAGAAATACCCCCCAGGATTCTACTGTGGTGACGGAAACAACTTCCACTATGAGGATGTTCCTTTGATCGACACATGGAGAGCTTTGGAGAAGTTGGTCAAGGCCGGCAAGATCAAGTCCATTGGTATCTCCAACTTCAACGGAGCATTGATCTACGACCTTCTCAGAGGCGCCGAGATCCCTCCTGCCGTTTTGCAGATCGAGCACCACCCATACTTGCAACAACCTAGATTGATCAAGTACGTGCAATCCAAGAATATTGCCATCACCGCATACTCGTCCTTTGGCCCACAATCGTTTGTGGAGTTGGACCACCCCAAGGTCAAGGAGTGCACCACTCTTTTTGAGCACAAGGACATTGTGTCCATTGCTGAAGCACACAAGAGAACTGCTGGCCAAGTGTTGTTGAGATGGGCCACTCAAAGAGGCCTTGCCGTGATTCCAAAGTCCAACAAGACCGAGCGTTTGTTGCAAAACTTGAATGTGAATGACTTCGACCTCACCGACGCTGAGATCCAGGCCATTTCCAAGTTGGATGTGGGCTTGCGTTTCAACAACCCATGGGACTGGGACGAAATTCCAATCTTTGCTTAGAACTATTGAATAGATTTGGACATGCTCCAGTGAAAATCCAACTAATGATGTAATTTAACCACCATGATCTAATCGTCACTCTATCTCGTCTAATCTCTTTCTAATCTCTATTCTACATCCTTTAATCCTCCTATTCCCAATGGCCTATATCGAGTCCAACACAGCCTTCCTTCCCACATTCAACAACTTCAATCTGCTGACAAAATCATCCCTGTTGATATAAGCACCACAGAGTCTTCTCTTTCCCGTAAACTCTGTTCTCAGGTGAAAGCATCTCCAGTTGTCAAAGATCAAGCACTGGCCCGGCTTCAACTGGTAGAAGATCTCGTTTTCAGGAGAGCTGATGATGGCATACCAGCTCCGAATGGCCTTATAGAACTTGGGCACATCTTCAGGATTGGCCCAGTTGTCCATACACGAGCGATCACTCTGGTTCCACCGCACCTGGACCAAGTCCCCGTTCAAGTCAAGCTTGAATACTGGTTGGGCAATATCTGGCTGGATACACACCTTTTCTTCTCCAGCCGAATGAGCCGGCACAGGAATTTTAGTCAAGAGCTCGAAACTCTCGGGGTCCGTCTTGCGCAAGATCTCCGCACACTGGAACGCATCCACCAACGACGTGGTTCCTCCCTCTCCATCATGGTACAACAAATGGAACAATTGCAAGCCTGGAGTATCGGACCAGTAGGTTCCGTCAGTGTGGGAAGAAATGTCGAAGTTGGTGTAGGCCGTGTCCTTCTTGCCCAAGTCGGAGGTGAAGTCCCAAAACCCACCATAGTGTGTGGGCCGAATGTACATGAGCTTCTCACAGAGCTTCTCAGTATCTTCTGGGGTCACCGGCACATTGTCAATGAGCGTAAATCCATATTGCCATGTCTTCAAGCACCAGTCCTTGATGGCTTCTTCATTGTCTGTTTCATCAGAAGAGGCCATGATTTGGTTGAAGTCCACCGTAGGCATGTTGTCCTTGATATCGGCCGTTTTCCAGAACTTTCTCGTCAAGATCTCTTTCTCGCCCTCCACCTTATCTTTTGGAGCAACAAGAGATGGGTTGTAGGCGTGGAGCCGTAACCAGGCGAAATCGTACTTGGACTCATGGTCGTCCTGACTCCACACAATGGAAATGCCTGATTCGGTGGTGTCACACTGCACCGCAAAGATCTCGGGGTCGATGGTGGCCGAGTTGAGCAACCGCTGCTTGGTGGTGTCGAAGTAACACTTGTCACAGTGGCAGTTGTCTCTCAACCATATGTAGTGGAACGACGACTGGACTCCATCGAAGTTCACAGTCAAGCTGTCTGGGTTGGGTCTTACCTGCATTGAAAAGAGTGGTGAAAAAAATAGAGGGATCTGAAGTGGACTATGTGTGAATTCGAGGTGTGAATTCGAGGTGGGTTCCAAAGTGGGATTTGAAAAGTTGGGGATTAGCAGGTGTTGAAAACCTGGGGAAATGCGACTTCTTATATATTGCGGCCTTCGCCTTGGCTTACTGTACGAGGCGGTGGAGACAGTGTATGGTGAGAGGAAGCGAAAGAATGCGGACGTGTGCAGGTCTGGGGTATCCCCCCTCCGATAAGACCATGCCACGCCTTTATGTGCAGGTAAATATTGATTTCTCCAAACTGACAATTCCAATTTGTCAAAAATATAGTATATACTTTTTTCTTTCTTTTTTAAATGTCCCAGGAATGAAATCATTAAGGGGAACTCGTGGCATATGACCGTGGCCTGCATACACGCACGCTGCGATCGGCCCCTACACTCCCCCACCTCCTCATGGCTTATCTACTACGAGCAACTACTACAACCTACTTTACATTGAGAGGTTGTTACGGTAAACGACCATAAAACAAGATCTAATACTGCACAATAGCCATGGCGGATCTTCTACTGTGCAAGTCCAATGTTTCACATTCCGCTTTGAGCGATGCTCTTACATGCCACGATAAGGACGGTGTTACTGCCATCTGTCGGCTGCCGGATAGCATGATTACGGATGTAGAGCGGAAGAAAGTGTGGTGTTATTTTTTAGGCGACCATCAGGGTGCGGAAAAAAACGAGTCTCGAGGTGAGGTTGCGGACTGCAATGGGTCTTCACATCTGAATGGATCAGAAGGCTATGATTCTGACTTGTCTCGGGACTTTAAATACAGGGACTCTAAATCTGGGGACTCTAAATCCGGGGACTCTGGATACGGAGACTCTAAATCTGGAGATCTTGTATCAGAAGGCTCTGACCCAGAAGGACATGAATCTGGAGACATTAAACCAGACAATAAACCAAATAAGGAATCTCCAGACTTTTCATCTAGGGAGAGTGAACCTTGTGAAACTCCAGATTGCGGGGAATCATATGAGAACCTTTCACTTCAGAGAGAAAATTCCCAGAAACCCCGAGAAAAACGACTTGATATGGACCCCAAGAAGAAATTGGCATCGAACGAAGATCTAGATTTCTTGGTGCTTGATGATTTGAACCCCCATCCTGATGAAGCCCAAGTCATGCTTGATGTAAAGCGACTGTTCACTCTCTTGTCACAATTCCACATGAACGGAAACTCTTCCTATACCACCATACTTTCTGGAGATGAGGTCAAGACCATGCGCAGGAAGCTCTACTTCCTTATAGTGCACATGCTCCGCAAGTACCCTTGCTTACACTATTACCAGGGCTACCACGATATAGCCAGTGTGGTGCTCCTTGTGTGTGGTAGTGACGAGGACTCGTTTAGGGTCTTGGAGCTGCTTACGTTGTACCATCTTCGGGACTTTATGTTGCGGGACATTTCGCTTACCATCAACCACTTGAAGCTCATTCCAATGATTCTTGAGAATGCTGAGCCTCAGTTGTTTGAGATGATCCGAGGCACGTCTCCGTCGTACATGGAGTCGGAAGGACTCTACTATGATTACAAATTCACACCTGCGCTTCTGCTGGTGTTGACGCTCTTCAGCCATGATTTGGCCAGCTTCAACCATGTCACCAAGTTGTGGGACTTTATCCTCAGCTATAAGTCTGTGGCCGTGAGTGCTTATTTCTATGCTGCTGCTATTGTACATTTTAAGGATTCTATAGTGACTGCCTTAGACGATGTGACTGATGTGGATCTGTCCATGTTGCACTCGCTAATATCGCCAGCAAAGCTCTTTGGGGACTTGACAGAAGCTGACCTTGAGTCGATCTTACTTTCCACCTCATCCTTGATCCTGAATTTTCCGCTTGAATCTCTGCCCAACTCCTCCAAAACCTATAAGGTGTGGTTCGAAGAATACAACTGGAAGTCTGTTCTCAGCACCACGTCCAGTTTCAAATCCACTTCGGATTTGACTCTTGATCTGGAGTCTCTTCGGAACATCTTGGAACTCCAGGAAGAGCAGCTGGTCTGCGAGACCTTGCATGATGCTGAATTGTTCAAGAAAGCATTGGACAGTGCCGAATCCACGTTAGCAAGTTCCGAAGAATTTGAAAAGCTGAGCTTGTTTTCTTCTTCCAGCATGACATCGAGTGTCACTTCATTGGCCAACTCTTCAATCATCAAGAAGATCTTTGCGTCTGGAAACGATAAACCCTCCGGCCCACAATCCAATATCTTCAAATTCACCATTTTCGTTGGGTTTGCAGGAATCCTTATCCACTTTATGCTTCGACAAAGCGGGTGGTATTTCATATCCAAATTGCCTCGGTTCATTCACAATAGCTTGGGTGACAAGAGCTTTGCCAATGATGAACTCAGGCGTGTGACCAATGTACTTGGCGAAGTTTGTTCCCATATGAGAGAAGCATTTGCACGAGAATCAATAGACTTGGGCCAAGTTGGTCTAGGCACTTTAAAGAGACACATCTATGCGCTAGGCAACCTCAACTAACCAGCCACACCAAGGGACTTTAATCAGGCTCCCGGCATTGCGTCGATGGAGTATATGAGCACGACGTCTGCATATGGCGCGTGCCCCCAGCCTCTATTTCCACTTGAACTGATCATGAATCGGCCGGTATCATCAACAATGAGGTTACTCAATACACCGCCATGGTGGCCTGGAATAACATAGAACGGCGTGGCCCGCTTCTTGGACACAGCAGTTTCCTGTGTGAACTCGTCATATAACTTGAGGTTATAAAGACGGATGTTATCCTGGGATCCACAGAAAATGAAGTTGTCGTTTGGCATTATGGATAATGCACTGACAGGCCCTGAGATTTTGGGGAACGCCAAGCGTTTCAGTACATTGGGGACCAGAACACTATTATGAGCAGCATGCGGCATGCGCAAGGAGAACTCCTCCACCGTACTGTTTCTTCTGCCCACGTAAAGTTTGTCTCCATCATTGGACCAACTGGCAGTCATACACCATGGAGGAGTGCCTTCAGGGACCCCAAGCTTCAACACGGAATTGGAGCCTGAGATACGGGCATCCCAAATGTTGATAGTACCATCGATATTGGAGCTCATGAAGATGTTATCGTCAGTAAGGGTTTTGTTTTTTCCCGAGTCGGTTTTAAAGTTTTTGGATGCATCTTCCGATGGTCTGGCGTCGTCCTTTTCGTCATCATCCTCATCACTTCCGAACAACGAGTCAGCGTCACTAGAGTTTTCGGCAAATGTAATGTCCGTCAAGCCAATAGCCCTGTAGCTTATGCTGGAGACTTGACCCGTACTCCCGGAGTATAAGTTCAAGGTCTTGCCCGTATTAAGGTCCCATTCACGGATGTACTTGTCCCAGGAACCAGATAAAAAGGCATTTTGAGAGTGGTTGACTCGAAGCACAGAGACTGCATCGGAGTGGCCGTTGTTCAAGGTAGGAGTAGCGGATTTGTTGGAAGTGTGGCGGAAATAATGGTGGATGTTTCCCTCGTTGTATATCATGGTGTATAAGGAAATGCCACCCGAGAGCAACCCACTAAGACACCAGTGGCCGTTTCTTTCCACATCAAGAGCATACACGGGGTTTGTTTTGGGTTCGTACGATGCAAACGTGGACGAGAAATCGGAGTCGGAGATCTTGGGGTTTTCATTCATGATCTGGGTCTTTGTTAGTGGCTGTTCATTCTCCCAGTACGAGCCAATGACTCCTGCCTTGTTAACATTATCCATGAGGTTGTGTTTTTGGGCCACGGTCAACGGAGCCTTGCCGTCGATGGACGCCGAAAAGTCGTACTTGCGGATGAACCCGTCTTCTCCACCCGTGAGAAGCCATTTGGGGCCTTCGGACATGGCTATCGCATGACATTGTTGAGCATAAGGAATTGCCACCATGGGCACGATCTCAAAGTCGCTGGCTGACTGCACGGCCTTGACTGCGTTTTCACGGATGCTTTTGAAATCTAGCACGGGCTTGGGCGGCTTATCTGCCGTATCAGAGGCCCCATTGTTGGAGTTGTCTGCACCATTCCCGTTTTCTTTTTTGTCTGAATTTTCAGAATTAGAGTTCCCATCGCCATTGTTGGCGTAGTTTGAATTTGAGCCCGACCCTTTGTTCTGTGTGTCTTCAGACTCGTTACCTTCGTTGTCATCATTGTCGTCATTTGCATCGTTTTCTTCATTATCTTCATTATCTTCGTTTCCTTCAATTCCTTCCATTCCCTCGTCGTCTTCCTCGTCATCTTCGTCATCTTCGTCGTTTTCATCGTTTTCGTCGTTTTCATCGTCTTCATTCTCGTCGTCGTCGTCATCGTTCATATCATCATTGTCCCGCTTGGATTGCGCGTGCTGTTCATCGTCCAAGTCCATATCGGAATTGTCCTGGTCATCCTCGAGCATCTCGTTCTCTGCATCATTGAAGAGATCTTCGTCCGCTGACATGGTGTGTGCGTTGGGTTAGAACTGGTGAACCTGCTCGCAGTGTATTTGATGGTACTCTGTGTAGTACGCAGTGCAGATGCATTCGCACTCTGGCACACTCAAGCACAGTTAACGGTATAATGACTATAACTAAAATGATAGATCTAGAGTGAACTAAAAAAAAAAAAAAAAGAAAAGAAATGTATATAATGGAGTGTAATTGGAGATTGGAAATGATTTAGAAGAGTCGACTATCTTATGGGTCAATCAAATGGACATAGATATATGTAGCCAGAGACTAGAGTGAGGTACTAGTGACACTGAGTGATACTGAGTGCTAAAGTGAGCAGTGAGCAGTGAGCAGTGAGCAGTAGACGAGTGCACAGTTATGAGCCCCTAACATACAATAGTATATACTCTATGCTCTAATATTACTCAAAGCCATAGTATCTCCTAAATGATATATAAAGAGAGTATTTCTTGCCGTTATATTATATAGGATATACTGTGACGATACTGTGATCCAGAGGAGTGCGCACTGAGTGCCGAGTGCTAGGGACACGGTATGATATATAACCACCATAATGTATGCTATATTTAGTAGTTTTCGGATCAAGCCAAACAGGGTAATTTACAGTCAGACACAATTACAACAGACTGGGCTAGAGACTACACTTGATGGTGAAATTATATATTCGTCTAAACTAAGCAATACGCTTCCTAGAAGAAAGCAGCACGCTTACTCGTAGATCCAAGACACCATGGCGGACTTGAAGTCAACCAACTCCTCCTTCTTGAACCACAAGCCAATCTCCTTGTTGGCAGATTCGACCGAGTCGGAACCGTGAGCAACGTTTCTACCCATGTCAATGGCAAAGTCACCTCTGATGGTACCTGGGGCAGATTGCAATGGGTTGGTGGCACCCAAGATGGCTCTACCTTGCTTGACAACATCCTTTCCCTCCCAAACGGTGGCGAGAACTGGACCAGACAACATGTACGACAACAAGGATGGGAAGAATGGCTTCTCTTGCAAGTCATCGTAGTGGTTTCTCAACAAGGCCTCGGTTGGCTGGCACAACTTGATGCCGACCAACTTGAAGCCTCTGTTCTCGAATCTAGAGAGGATAGAAGAGATCAATCCTCTTTGGACTCCGTCAGGCTTGATGGCAATGAAAGTTCTCTCGGTGTTAGACATGATATAAAGGGAGGAGGAGGGAAGAATTTTTTCCTGGGCCGCTTTTTTTTCGCTTTTTGACCCGCGGCCCGCATCATGTGACCTGGGGTACACCTATGGGGCCATTGGGTCTCTAGAGAGTTCAAGGCTACGTGTTTAAGAAAATTGAGTTTTGTGCATGTTTCAGAAATCCATATATTTGGATGTTTCAGAGCTGTATGTTGCAGAGTTGCATATTTCAGATCTCTCGAGGTTATACCCTAAATTCATTACATTTCCGTTGCACATGTTTCAGATCTATGCCGGTCGTCTCGAGGTGTCTCAGTAGTGTCTGCGAGCAGAAGCACCGTGCGCGCCATATAAACACTCCGCTTCTGCTCTACTACAACAACTACTTCTACACCCTAGTATTCCACCATGAGCCCGCCACATTCAGTAGTCAGCCCGAGACAAGCAGAAAAGAGAGGCCCCACTACACCTTTGAAACAGTCCAAACTTCAAAATAAGCGTAAGGTGGTGTCGAAACCTGAACCCATGGTGAACCCCACCTTGGCCGCAGAGCCATCTTCTGCTTCCCTGTACCAAGCTGAGCTCCTCAAGGCCAAGTACCAGAATTGGTGTCTTGAACAGAACTTGGCCAAGCAAAAGAGCTTAGTGTCGTTTTTGGAACTAGAACAAAGCTTTCAGAACTGATCCTAATGTGTGTACTGACACATTGATGTGTTTGTATTATGTTTCATAATACTCACCTGTGACATGAGATTCACGAATCTCATTGTCACGCATTGATTCATATATGCTTCATGCCACTTCATTTCTATTATAGAAGTAACTGTTTTATATTGTTTCATATTGTTTTATATTGATCATGAGTGTACTATATACAGGTTTCTTCCATGAAATCTATTCATTGGGTTTGTTGAGAGTTTCTCCTTATTTCTGACTTATAGTGGCTGCACTTCTAATATCTATCAGCTCGGTTATACGTCAGTGCTGCTTCGGGTGGCCTTGAAGTAGTCTCCCACTTTGGAATCACGGTCGAAATAGTGTCCATCTTTGGAGTTGTTCCAGTCGTTGACCCTCTGAGCAAGACGGGCTTTCTCCTCGTCTCTACTTCCACGTTCGCTCAAGTCGTCCTTGAGCCACCGCAAAACGAGTGGGTGAAGTGACTCGGCTAAGGCCACATCTATACCTTGATCCTTTTTGAAAGAAACGCCATCGATGCCTGCCAAGAAATTGATCTTGTCGATTTCCACATCGTCGGTCTTTTTACCATCGTTTAAGTGGATCACACGATCACACCAGCTTTTACCCAAGCCATCGAAAATATGCGTGGCATATATCACACAGCAGTTTCGTTCCCGACACTCCCGCTTCAAGAAGTTAAGGAGGTTTTGTCTCACAATGACATCTAGGTCAACAGTGACTTCGTCCAATAAGAGGAGTTTCCATGGCTTGAGCAACCCCATTACCAACTGCACTCTTCTACGTTCTCCATCGGAGATGAACGCCATTGACCAACTGGGATCCAAATCAAGGATCTGGATCAACTCGTCTCTCCGCTCGCGGAACTGTTCGCCTCCAATGGACGAAATGAGCAACTTGACGGGGATATCTCGTCTAACCACCTCGTTGTTGGCCCATTCGGTGCCCAAGTAAGCAATGTGGTTATTTATGTCGGAGTTGACGTGCTCATTACGGGTGATGGAGAATTCGAACGGATCAAAACCCCCGAGCCGGAGCTTTCCTTGCTTAATCAATGTTTTTCCAGCAAGGATCTTGAGCAATGTGGACTTGCCTGCTCCATTAGGTCCTACCAATAAGTTGGTGGAACCCCATGGGATTTGCAAGTTGACGTTTTCCAAACCGCGTCTTTTGTTCTTGAAGAAATACGTGAGGTCAGTGGTCTCCACCGCATATTCCGATTCAGACATGGTATTGGAGGATATGAGTATTTAAATGGGGAGGTGCGAGGTTATATAGTCAGATTGCGTGCTCGAATGCGTCTCAAATTACGTGCTCTAGTCGCATGTCCTGCATGCATCAGATGCCATGCCTTGCTCAATATACTTTTAATCAATTATACACCTAATATTTCAATTCTTCCGTCCAGAGAAGGGCATCGTCCCGTACCTTGCTGTTGACAATACCAGCGAAGACCTCTTTC
Source organism: Metschnikowia sp. 01-655c1 (assembly GCA_002370185.1). NCBI lineage: Eukaryota > Fungi > Ascomycota > Pichiomycetes > Serinales > Metschnikowiaceae > Metschnikowia > Metschnikowia sp. 01-655c1. Next base: position 345,576 of record NKZO01001508.1, read on the forward strand.
ACCTCGTCCGTGAACCCCGAGTGCTGCGTGCTGAATTGTCTTAAGTACGTCTTGAGCAAGCCCTTGTACTCGAAGAACAACCATTGGTTGTCAATCTGCGTCATCACCACCTTGTCGTTTTTCTCGTCGTCCGTGAAATCCGTTTGGATCTTCACTGCATCTGTTTCAGGGTTGTCCAAGCTCAACGTGTCCAAGATCTCATTCAAGTTGCGCACAATCAAGTTGAACAACAACAAGATGATCTCTTTGAAGTTATCACTCTTGGCCGAGCTGCTCAACACACGGTTAATGGACTCCATACACGACACGTTGTTGATGATGAGGTTGTAGTCCAGCTTGAGCGCACTGCGGATAAGGAATTGTGGGTGCAAAATCTTGAACTCGATGAGATACTCCAAAATCAAGAACCCCACTTGCGGCTGGTGGATCCAGATTCTGAGGATGGACTCCACGATCCACGATTGTCTGTTATCTTTTTCCTCCTCGGAAAGCCCAAGATCCGGGAAAGCAAAGTCGGTTCCACTGAGCTTGTAGTCCTCTTCAGTGACAGGTTCACCACTGATGAACTTCAACTTGGCCACGTCTCTGTTGATGATACTGACAACCGAGTAGATCGATCTGGACCCGATGTAGGCGTACGTCTGGAAAATAAGGTTGATCAAGATCTTGTTGTTGTCAACATTCACCACTGAAGACTTGATGGCCTCCAACGTCTCATTGACCATATCATGGAACTGTTCATTGGTTCTCCAATTGGCAATGATAAAGTCGTAAAGCTTGTTGGCGACTTCATTGAGAGGCAATTGTGGGTTTGAAAACTCATATATGAGCTCCTCCTGCGCAGTCATGATGGAGTTGTGGGCCGCCATCTCCTTCTTTTGATTCACTGCTGCCTTGATAATGTTTCTGAACTCATCGTTGGTGTCATCTCCATAGAGCGAAGTGTCGTACTCAATGACAAATTGGTCTGCGTTGGGATAAAGTGAGATGTCGAGGTATTGGTAAAACTCGTCAAGAGCCACTAGTTTGCCCTCGCCATTATCGGGCTGCGTCATGGTCACGAAACTGTCCTTGATTCTATTTTTGTTTGAAAGCCGAATTTCCTTGGCAATCAAGTTTTTGATGAAATTCTTCTTGGGGTGGTAGAAGAGGTTGGAGTATTTAACCGAGTCCTGCACCCACTCGTCCCACTTCCAACTGAAGTCGAAGTTGGAGATTTGCGTGGTCATCCAGTCCATAAAGCGAATCTTGAGTTCATAGTCAAAAGTGTGCAAGTTGTTGTAGAAAAAACGAATGGCCCGGCCGAAAACTGGAGCAATGGATTCGGGGCTCTCGCGACAACACGAGATAAGCACCGTGTAATAGTAGATTTCGTAATGTAACGGCTTGGGGAGCTGGAAAATCATCGTCAATATACTCTCCACTGCCACATCCTCCACCTTCCACGTTGAAAGAGGCGGGTTGTTTTCTCCCAGCTCATTATCCTTGGCAACGAGAGCAAGCTGGTCCACCGAAGATCCAGGTGGACTGAACAAATTTTTGGAGCAGAACAAATCTAAGATCGACAATTGGATGGAAGCTTCTTTCTGGTTGAATGACATGTTGGTCAAAATGTCAAAGGCCAAATCCTTAAAGAACAACCCATAGTAAGATTCGATGGAGGGCACAGTTTCAAAGCTGGTGGAGTTATACACCTGGAAAATCAACCGAGGATGCTGCACCCATAAGGCATCGATCAAGCCGGTAGGCTTATAGTTCAGGAGTTGTTCAGTGGTAGGAATGGAAAACTGAGGCAATTGATGCTTGACGAGTTCACTCGAGATGGAATTATTCTTGAGTGCATCAGAAAGCACCGGGTCCAAGTACTCGGAAAAGTTGAGGAACAACGAGTCCTTCAATGCTGCCCAGTTCTTGTCTGGAGTTTGCAAGCCCACAAGAGCAGGCAAGATCAACGTCACAAGCTTTCTTGGTCTATATGGCAACAGGTCAGTAAAATTACCATCTTTGGAGTCGAAAGGCTCCAACACAGAAATTGTCTTTGGAGTAACATCCTCCACGATCTTGAAAGTATGTGCTAGCTCAATTATTTCATTAGCACCATTAATAGTGTTTTCGGAGAAGTCATTAGAAAACAAGTAGGGAATGGCAAGAAGAGTGTTATAGAAGATCTCTTCAGCAGTTCCATTCCGAGACAGCGAAGCGTTCTGTAAGTCAATGGCAGTTTGGAGGAACTGCTTGAAGATATTGGTCATAGCATTATTCTCAACAATTGGAGACAAGGCCGCCAAAAACTTCAAAATGGATTTCAAGTCGTTGAACACTCCGGTATCTTCAGACCAGCCGGGGTACTTGGCCACAGCATCGGAGGTAGCCTGGCCTTCCTTGGAGCTTGCAGTGCCATCTCTCGAGATATCCATGGCATCATCGGAAGCCGCATCACCCATGGCCACATCCTGGGCCTTGAGTTTATCTAGTAGCTCCTGGCCCTTTGCGTGGAAGAATTCCACCACGTACTTGGCCACCAAAAAGTTCTTGGCGTTGCAGATGAAGATCAACACACAGAGGTTGGGGATTTTCTGGGGCTGCTCCCGAACCACGGCATAAAGCGTGGAGAGAATGGCCTCACGTAACTTATCCATCTTCTCGAACTCCGCCACAATTGGGTTGGAAATGTACGAGATGTCGTCCACCTGCTCGGCCAACTTGGGGTTCTCTCCTATACGCCGGATATCCTTGCAGATGTTGGCAATTAACTCTGTGGCCGGGTCCACGTGCATTTTCTTGGCCGGATCATCGTACTCGTTGATGTGGCCGCCGTTGGACTCGTCGAACTCGTCTCTGGATCTCTTGGCTGGGTTCTCCATGACGTCAATAGAAGGGTACCAGACGTTGACCTGGGTTTTTTCACTGCGACAGTGCGCGGGGCCAGTGCACCCTCACCTCCCGCTCCTGCATACTGACTGCCTACTGCTCCATACCAGTACAGTTTAAATTGGGATAGGGAGGTTGATATGGGGTTGAATAGTGGTTGAGTGACACATTTAATGCTCATGTGATTGATGTATGTTTATTTTTTTTGGAATTTAATGTTCGCGTGTGCACATAACGTAGATGGTGGAAGAGACAGATCTCTGACCATGGTGAAAGAGAGATCTGACCATAGTTTGAAGCCCTGTGGACCCTGATGATGTTACTATTTAGTTGGTTTCCAATACTTTTTGAAGTGATTTCAGTTACTTTTAAATAGTATTTTCAAAATAATGTTTTCCAATATAATGTTTTCCAAACCAACGTTTGTCTTCAAAAAAAAATAAAGTTCAGTATTGGTGGTTGGGTGTTTGGCGTAGTGAGGCTCGTGACTCACGTACTATTAGTCACTCGTTCCACACATTGTTATTATTGTCCACTCCCCATCGACTATATAAACCATTGATCTGCACAAACCACTGAATATTCACAGCCTTGTATATTCAAACCATCACCAGTGACCATTACAACTCTTCTCAAAGGTATAAAATATGTCCTTAAAAAATACTCTCTCGAAACGGGTGCTAATACAAGATGGCTCCACCGGTACAGAGCTTGAGAAACTCTTGCCTCTTGACCACCCACTCTCCGTCAAAGGGTCTCCCCTCTGGTCCACCAAAATCCTCTTGGGCGAACCTTCCTTGATCACCCAAGTCCACAAGAGCTACTTGGAAGTCGGTAGTCAAATGATCATCACGTCCACGTACCAAGCCTCGGAGTGGACCTTGAAGAAACACGCAGGTCTTGATCTCGCAGGCTCCAAAGGAGTGTGGCAGAAATCGATCGACTGTGCCAAAGAGGCCATTGAAGCATTTCCTGAAATCAAGGAGAAAATATATATTGCTGCTTCCGTGGGGCCTTACGGTGCGTACCTTGCCAATGGTGCGGAATATAGTGGTGTATATGATGTGACGGATGTGCACCAATTGGCCAAATACCATGAGGAAATGGTGAAGTTTTTCATTGAAAGTGCTGATGTGGATGTGATTGCTTTCGAGACCATTCCCAATCTCGAGGAGGTCCAAGCCATTTTTGAGCTTGTGAAGAAGCTCTACTCCGACTCCTACCAGAAGGAATTCTACTTGAACTTGAGCTGCAAAGATGAAACCACTCTTGTTGACGGAACTCCACTTAAGGATGTGGTTCTGTATATGGTGTCCCAACTAAGCCCATTGGTCAAGGCCAACTTCGTGGGAACTGGGTGCAATTGTGTGCCGTATGAGATCGTCAGTGGTGTTATTCTGACCATCAATGCTACGTGTGAAGAGTTGGGCACCGAGGCCTTGGACTTGATTGTTTACCCCAACTTGGGTTTTGAAAACGATATGTCCAACCCTAGCGAGTATGTTTTTCGCTCCAATACTGAGGGCTGGAAGAATGCCATTGACCAGTGGTTGACTGTTCCAAATGTTAGAATTATTGGAGGCTGCTGCAGCACGGGACCAAGAGATGTCAGAGTCATCCATGATGCCATCGGTAGAAAACAGAACCACTAAACAAGCTGGTATCGACAAACAATGTCCCAAGCATTATTCAAACTATAAATACGTTCATTTTAAGTACAATAAACACTCATTTATTCATTCAAAGTACGATATACAGGTTTTCATTTAAAGTACAATATACATGTATTCATTAAAGTACAATAGACTTGGACTACAGAAAATATCATATTAATTTATTATCATCGACATTCATAAATCAGTTGATACCACCAGACACCGAAGACCAGCGCATATTAGGGTCTTCATACATGTAATCTGGCAGCAACTTAGTGGAAGCTTTTAACCTTTCTGGCGACAATGCCGTCTTTCAAAGAAAACACGCCAATCACCCAGGCCATGATCAATGCAACTATGCCTAAACTGACGTTGAATGTGAACATAGGCGTGTAACCGTGGTACTCCATCAGGTGCACCACAGGGTCACAGGACTCAATGAAAATCATTCCGCCACAAATAAGGCCAAACGACAGCAAAAGCTCTGTCATAGGGTACAGTGGTTTAGTGAGGTATTTGGGGTTGGTGGGGGCAATAGCCATGTAAATGTATGTGATGATACGGAAAGCACATGCCAAAACAAACAAGTTGCCCCACTGCTGATGCAAAGTTGATGATAAGTGCGATGCCTGCTCGTGCAGAGACATAAGATAGCCAGTCCAATAGATAGTGAGCACAGGGAATGGGTTGGGTGAGTAGCCAGGCGTGGCCTTCACAATTGTAGACACTTGGTCTTGGCTGGCCACAACTGACAAGTTGTCAATTGCCTTCTGGTATCTCCATACGGCCAAGTTTTTCTCAAGCAAAACACCACAGAGCCCACATCCAATGAAGATGAAGGCAATGGACACGTGTTGCAAGTCCTTGGCGGAAAATTCACCTCCAGGGTTAGCCAAGTGTTCCATGAAGATGTTGGTGGTTCCATAGAAAAGAATCAAAGCCGACTCCACGAACTCCATGGAGCAAAGCCCACTGGACTGCCACCGGAGCCAAAAAGTTGTGGCGGCTTTCCCGCTCACAAATCTGTGGTTCCAAGCCCAGCCCTTGTTCTTGAATGCACCGCAGTAACGAGCTAAGTACACCAAGCCAAGCACGAAGAACACTCCACCTTTAATGAAGTGTGCTAACATGTTGAAGAAGAAACTGTCGTTTCCATATACCAAGTAAGTGGCAATTCCAGTGGGGAAGTAGACGAGGAAGTATGCAAAAAGACCCCAGTTACAGATGCTGGTCAAGGCCAAGGCAGTTTTGCCGTAGGCCTGGGTCACACGCTTGAAAACAGGGAACTCGAGGAAGAAATCCGCCACCTTGGAGGATTTAGGCGTAAGCATGGCATTGTTGGAAGTCTTCAAGTCTTCCTCGGAGTAAGAGTTCAGGTCGAACGAGGGGACTCTGGAGTCGGAGTTCAGTCCGCGCAAGGTGTGCTCGGAAGAATCCACCGTGGTCAATTCGTTGTCTGGGGTAGCCAAAGCAGTTTCCAACTCATCGTATTCGTAGTCGGTGTCGATATCCAAATAACGGTATGCTACTGCAGAGAGAGCAATGGCCCAATGGGCAATGGTGGCCATGAACAAAATCACCGACATCTTGGTGAAGGCATTGTTGGGATACAAGTCCCGGATGGAGCCATTGAAGATCCAGAGGCACGAGCACGACACGAGTATGAGTGCGGAATGTACCGTTAAGAAAGGGAGGTATAATGCGTGCTTTGTGTTCCAGAACACCAACACCAATGGGTACAAAAACACAAAGGAGAAGAGGTAAGATGCCAAGTGCGATGTGAGGGCCCAGCGTTTGGACGAATGCGTATTGAAGTATGTTTCAGTGGAGTAGTTTTCCCAAAAAAGCCTCTCCTCAGGCTCAAGTGGCATTTGTAGAATAGGCATGCCATGGTGGTGTTTCTCCTTATGGGGCACCGGCACAAGCGAAGCCGTGGAGTGGGACATTTCCATATCGTGGGAGTGGTCGGGATGCATTGAGTCCATTTCGGAGGAGTCATGGTGGCTCAATTGAGCATTTTGCATTCTAGCTGCAGAGGCTAGAAAGGGAGCCGCCATCAAGATGGCAAAGGCACGCATTGTATAAGGGAAGTAGGAAAGGGATTAGGGGTCGGAGTTAAGGTTGTTAAGGGGGTGGATAGACAATTGACTTCAGGAGAAGTTGGGAATGAAGAAAGGGGGATATGTAGGGATGGGTATATCCAAGTGGGACGTGGATAGTTTCGGGGAGACTAATAGTAATCAGGCGATGGCAGCAAACAAATGGTAGGCGTATCGGCAGCTTCAAGTAGAGCACTTCACCAGCAACAGTTTCAAGGCACTATACAAAAGGAGATTAAGGAGACAGCACAAAATCACCAAAAACGTAAGTCAGATAAAGACTTACAACAATGGGCGAGGGTAGGTATTTATAAGTGTTGCGCGGGCATGTTGAGCCGGTATGGTGGCACCATAGTTCACGCCGTGCGCGGTATTTGCATGCGAGTCATTTAACGCGACGGGACGATTCGGAAGCGGCGGTTTCGGGGCCCGATATGCCTGCCCTCCTGCCACCATTAGTCAGCCACAGGCCATGGATAAAAACAGGTTTAAAAGAGCAATTGGCCTAAAATTCGGTGTCAACGGTCTACACCGCATGTGAAATCGTTTTGAAACAGAAAAACACAAAATGTCTGCTTTTCTATTTTTTTGTTGTATTCGGTTTGTTCTCTTTGCTATTCGTAGTTTTGCGGAATCTCATCGCACTCCACGCAAGGCAATCTTGCTATTTGGTGAGAATATCTTTTCTTCGCTATTTTCTTTTCTTCGCTATTTTCTATATTCTTCGCTGAGCGCACTGACTCAGTTCGGAGCCAACCTAAAACAGTAACACCGATAATCACCACCATATATTTCAGTAATACACACTATACTGATAGGTATTTCACTGATAGATATTTTAGTAATACAATATTTAAGACACACTTTAATACATGCTACTGTTATACTACTGGATAATGGATACTGTTGGCTGAGGAGTGAAAGCTGGAGCTACAGTGAGTAGCCTAGAACAGGCCCATGAGTAAAGTGGGCCAATATCCCAGGCTTTGCATATCGGCAACTTATATATGCGTTGACAACCGCCAAGCACCTCGACTGATGTTCACATGCTGTATTTGTTTTGCATCCAAAGCTGGGCATTGCTACTGACGGCATTCTCGGCTCGGCCCATCTTGGTCGCATGCACGCTTGATTACTTGCGTATGCTTGCTTGGCCATCGCGGCTGCCCATCTCAGCTACCTACCATCACTTCTCATACTACCACTTCTGGTATATGTAGTCATGAACTCCGGTGCCAATCTACTGTACCTCTATGTACCATTATGTTTCTCTTTTTAAATGTATATGTCAATATTCACCCACAAGACCTGGGGTCGTGTATACTGTTTAGTCGTGGCTGGTGTGGGAGTGCTCTAGTTTTAAGCGCAGTGCATTACTTGCTACAGGACTCTTGTCTTTAATCTGACTCAGGCAACTTCCCGTGTGCTCGCTCGGTGTTATCCCCAATTCGGGTTCCTCCTTATCACATGACTACAGCTGGCTAACAAGTAATGTCCTTATTGAATGTCCTTGCGCTTATAAGGCGTTCTTTCGCGTCAAGTAGTCGAACCGCGAGTACGTGTACCCGATAAACGGCAAGTCCTCCTTGACGTTTTCGCCGTTAGACTCCGCTTGCTGCTGGTGCGCCCGGCTCATCGCCGGACTGTCGGGCACATTCTCCAACTCGTCCGTAGGGAAGAACCGTGTATCGGTGATCGACCGTAATTTCGGGATAAATGGCGCATCCACCTTTCTAATAGTGTCCCAATCCACTCCACGGAAGAAGGGGTGCTGTTTGATTTCATCCGCACCGCCGTGCCGGCCGAGCCGTCTGTCGCTATTGGTCAACAAGCTGCGGATCAAGTCCTCTGCTTCCGGCGACAAGTGAATATCCTCGGGGATGATCAAGGATTCCTGCCAATTAATGATCTTGCGGTATGTTTCGTGCGGCGTCTCCGAGCAGAAAGGTGGCCATCCGATCAAACACTCGAACATAATGGCCCCCAATGACCACCAGTCACACTCCTGCCCGTATCCCTGGTGGATGAAGATCTCGGGCGCAATGTAGTCGGGCGTGCCAACTGTAGAATATGCCATGAGCCGACGAGATTTCCTCCATGTTTGCATCTGCTGTCTGTTAGTCATAGTCAAATGAATGGCATCCACCATCACTGAGTTCCGTTGAGGGTTTTTGCCCGGAGTCATCATCGTGTTCAGAGAGCTCAGGTTATCTTGTTCCAAGAGCTTCTTGAAGTAGTTGGAGTCATGCGTCTTGTGGAACCCTGTGGACAATCCAAAGTCCGAGAGCTTGATGTGGCCACGGATATCAATCAAAATATTATCGGGTTTCACATCACGATGGATGAATCCCAACTTGTGAATAGCCTCAATAGCCAACACACACTCCGCCATGTAGAACCGGGTGATGTCCTCGGTGAAGATCTGCCATCTAATAAGCATAGTCATCAAGTCTCCACCTGGGAGAAACTCCATGATCAAGTATAAATTGACAGAGTCCTGGAACGAGTAGTAAAGGGAAACCACCCAGGGCGAGTCGCTTCCGGCCAAAACATCTCTTTCCGCCTTGACGTGCGCCAACTGATCTTTCTTGTACATCTCCGACTTCAAAAGAGTCTTCATGGCATAGATCTTTCCGGTGTTCTTCTTCTGCACCAAGCGTACCTCTCCAAAGGCTCCCTTACCAATGACCTTGACGGTGGAGAAATCCTCCAAAGACAATCTTGTTCTTCTCAACCGTAAAAAATGCGACTCCTTCTTACCCAAGTTCTGCAATTGCCTGTTCTTGCGCTCCTCACTCATTCCAGCCTCTTCCATAGAGAGTTTGTTTTCCAAATCTATACGACGCTGGTTTCTCTCGATGGCATGGGTCACGGCCATTTGATAGTTATTCTCCAATTTTAGTTTGATGGCCGCCGTTTTGTCTTGCGTGGCTTTGCTCAACAAGTTGGGCTGCCGGGTGAAATACACATAGTTATCACCAGAAGCTTCCTGTGCATGGTTGGCTTGTGCTGAAGGGGTATGAGGGGTAACCGAGGGTATTTTGGGCGCCTGCAGAATGCCATCGAAAGGAGCTGTATTGTTTGTTTGTTGATTCTGGGATCGAGCCTCGGCCTCAGCTCTAGCTTGGGCTTGCGCCTGAGCCTGGAGTTGTGCCTGAGCCTGTACTTGTGCTTGTGCTTGTGCCTGAGCCTGTGCCTGAGCCTGTGCTTGAGCTTGGGCTTGAGCTTGTGCTTGAGCTTGAGCTTGAGCTTGAGCTTGTGCTTGTGCTTGAGCTTGTGCTTGGGCTTGTGCTTGTGCATGAGCTTGAGCTTGAGCTTGAGCTTGAGCTTGAGCTTGAGCCTGTGCCTGAATTTGAGCCTGAGCTTGCTGAACTTCAAGGCTTTGCCTAGAGTAATTGTCAGGGTTCTGCATTTGTTGAGCAGCAAAAGTCTGCTGATGCGGCACCGGCGAGTTGCCAGGAAAAGTGCCCACGCTGGAATTATCACCAAAGGCCAGCACATCATGCAAAGAGCCCGTGATCAGGTTATTCAGATGGCTGATATCCGATAAGTTGGTATTGCTGGAGTTGTTCAAGGCCGTGAAAGCCAGTGGGGGCTGGAAGCTCAACGACGAGTTGGAGTCCACCAGCTGGAAGTTGGTGCGCTTGTCATCGAAGTTATCAAAGGTCTTGCCCGAGGAAAACGTGGGCGACAACTGGAAGTTGGGAGGCTGTTCATGGTCATCCATGGCATTCCAGTTCGTTCTTTGGGCGTCCGCCTTTATGGTATCGTTTGTATCCTCGTCCATGTAACTATCGTCGTGAACATTGGAGTGGTCAAACTGAAGCTTGGGGATCTGCTGCAGACGTAGCCCGTCGTGGCCACGGTCCATCTGGACGTCGGGGTTGTTGAAGATATGGTTGTGGTAGTCGGAGTCCATGCTGCTGAAATCTGACGAAAGTGTGTTGAACTTCTTGACGTGTTGTTGAGGTGTTCTTGGGGTACCTTGGTGAACAGTTAAGTATTAACTTGATGAACAGTTAAAGTTACCTTGATAACAGCCTTCTTGAAGTTACTGCTTAAACAGCCAGGTTCCGTTCTGGGGTTGGTGGTGTATTGGTGGGAGTGTAACGGTGAACAGGAGTTGTCTCAGTGAGTCTCAATCGGAGCGAGTGATCTGTCACTCTGATCTGGCTCCGTAATGCAGCTAGTCTCTGGTTAGAGCAGTATGAATCCTTTTTTTCTGATTGGCTATCGCGATCTGCTGAAACGCTTGTCCTGACTAGACCTGCACAACTAAGAGATGAAACAACCTTGACACGAAACGACGATGTTGTTGTTGCTGTTGCTGTTGCGGTGGTTCCTCCAGTAGTGTCGTCGGAGTGTCTTTTTCTCAGTCGCGCACCCGTGCCTACTGTTTCGCGTCTAGAGGCACAGCTGTCTCTCAACGTACCGGCCTCACACATTCCACCCTAAACACCAGACAACAAATAAGGGCATAAACACAGGCCACACATGGAAATACATAATGAAATAGTATTTTGATATAGTGATTGATACGCTACTCACGTGATAATTCATTAACTTTTTACCTGTACCATTTATAGCCAGTGTGTAGTGGTTTAGTATGGTCAGTGGATGATCAGTGGTTCAGTGGTTCAGTGGTTCAGTGGTTCAGTGTGGCCAGTGTGGCCAATGTATGGTATGTGATTAAGTTCCAAGTGTATGGTCAGTATATGGTCTATGGTCAGTGTACTATATACTCAATTGAGACCTCCAATATTTATGTACGATTTTGCGTCAATTGTGATTAAACAAGTGCTTGTTAATTTCAGTACTACATAGTATTATTTATTTTTTCATATTGACTTTTTGTGGGTTTCGTATTTGTCGTTTACTGGCTTCTCGTTTTCTCGTGTACCGCAGTTTTCTTAGTTTTTCTCAGTGCTTTTCTTATTTAGTTTTCTTGGTTTTCGCAGTGCTCGGTACGCTCCAACTGTCTATTGGTAACTACAAGATCCACGCAGCAGTGGTTTGGTAGTAGCTTGGTAGTGGTATTACTATTGTATAGAGCCTAGTGTGTAGTACTAGTATTATTGGTAATAGTAGCTTAAATTGGAATCTTGATGGTATTGGTAGTAGTTGGTACTAGTAGGTGTTACCAGTACTAGTATTACTATGGTAGTACTATTAGTGGTATTGTTACTATGAAACTAGTCATTAGTAGTTTGGTAGTTTGGATTAGTAGTTGGCATTGGAGTGTAGGTATGCTTCTGGTACTGGTAATGTAAAGTGCGTGATGCGTAGTACTAATAGTACTATGGTAGTATTATTAATATGGCACTGTCATGGTAATATCATAGAAATGTGACGGTAATATTATGGTAATATTATGGTAACGAAGTGTGTATATCTCTAGCACTGGTGCAGTGCGTAGCACTAATTGTGTACTAATTGTGCAGTCAGTACTAGTGTAATGCGTGGTGTAGGTATAGTGCGTAGTTTAGGATTAGTTTTCTATTAAATAGTGCTTAGTTTAAGACTAGCATGAAGCTTTATCGTCTGTTTAATTTTTGATGGGTAATTCATTGAGTCCTTGATTGGTTTAGCCATTACATAGATATCGCATCATGTAGTTAGTGGAGACTATCAAAAAATTAGAGAAGAAATCACTTGGAAGAGATAATGAGGAGAGATTAGCTGCTCGAGGGTATATCCATTAGCAGGATGATTTGGTGGTTATCCTAAGTATTTGATCGGATGTGATGAGATGCCCGAGCATACATGTCCAGTATTCAGACCAAGAAATTTCTATAGATTCGTGCTACGTATTAGTATTGGCATTATTTCGGAGTAGTGTTATTAAGTATTAGCATTAGTACACATTAGTATTGACACTGGTGTAGTACTGCAGAGAGTATTATGCCATTACTATTGATACTACAACAGCATTGACGTTACTACCTGTATAGTACCAAGTACCATGAGTGATTATGAGTATACAGATTAGTAGCATCAATATTAGCTCTAACGATTTAGTATTTCTCTAACATCAAAAATTTTACATTATTAAAATCATAGTCACGTAAATGGCACTATATGCAGTAAACTCAGAAGTATACATCTTGTTTAATTTAAGAAACTCGTCCTTTCGGGTTCAGGCAAACAAGAGATAAAGTATCTCTAGGGATTGAATTTCCAGGTCAACCGTGGTACCCTTCAGCAAAAACAGTTTGGGGTTATTGACTTCAGAAACATTTGCTCCAATTGCAGTCATTTGGCACCCATTGCATGCGCACTCTCCACCAAAGACCACAACTTACTCTACTAGGATTAAAGCACACAGGTATTCATATTTCAGATTCCTATTTCGTATTCTGGATACGATTACACTATTACAAAATAGTATGATTTTACACATTAGTTATTTTCTAGATAAGGCTATTGTCTTGAATATGGCTATAGTCTTAAATATGGTTACTTACTATGAATAAGGTAAAGTATACTTGGAAGGATCATAGTATTCTAGGATTTCCAGCACACTCCGAAAATTGGTATCGACCAAATGCGAAAATCTTAGGTGGACTGATCTTGAGTGACTGCAATTTCATGAAACACAACACTTCCTGTTTCCTATTTTCCCATTGTTTCTCGGTGCCTTCTCAGTGCCCTTTCTCACTATTCGTTCACACCATTCTCACTATTCCTTCTCACTTTTCTTTCGCTCTGATCTCTCACTATTATTTCCCACTGTTCTTTCTCACCCGAATACCTTGGATTCTCATTACACTCACTGCGACTTAACCTATTCTTCTCTCCTCCATTTATTCTCCTCTCCCTACTCCACTCAAATTCTATACTCCACTCAAATTCTATACTCTACTATTTCTTCCAACTCCAATATATATCCTTCACTCCTAACCAACTCTTAATTTACATAACCAACTCTCAGTTTTAATAATCAACTCTTAATTCACATAAACCCTGTGTCAATTTAGTCTATAGTCTATACTCTCTGTTCTCAACTCTATGCTTCTACTGTACTTAGTCTGACTACTCGATACTACCCATATAATTTCTGTACCACTTCTCCACACCCCAATTCTACACTCCTATTCTACACTCAGTTTACACTCAGTCTACACTTAGTCTACACTCATAAACTAGAATAAGCTCTACACTTTATCTCTATTATTCATACTGTAATATTCATACTCTATTCATTCTCTCTACACTGTCTACTGTCTGTAGTAGCACTGCGTGCAGTCGCGCTCGGTGATCACTCTCCACGCAAGGATCGCCCTCTACACCTCGGAAGCCCCAGCAAGAGTCGTCCACACCTAGCACCATGCCCGGCGACCTGAAATTGCGCCCCTACTACGACCCCGAGTCCTTCAATGCAGGATACCTGGTGATCTTCCGGCCCGGCGTCGGCCTCATCAATACTGAGACCCAGCAAGAGATCACGGCCTCGTTTGGCCATGGCCTCTCGGCCTCCAAAGGCTCTTTGTTGACTGGAAACATCGGCATCAATGCTGCGGGCCTGAATCGCTCTCCCTCGTCGCTACTGATTTCCTCCGATAAAAACTACCTCAACGACCTCGAGATTCTGGAGTACTTTGACTTCAACAACATCCTGGAGGTGTTTAAGAATTTGGCCGCCAATTTCTTCAAGAACTACTGCCGCATTCTATTATCCCAGCCTTTGGATATTGTGCGTTTGATTCTTCAGGTGGGTCGCTTTGACTTTGCTCCAAATCGCCTGACTCATTCACCTCTATCCAATGACCTAGTGCCAACTACCTCTGCCGATGACGATGATGAGGTGGTGGACTTTTTCCAGCCGTCGTCACCTCTGCCTCTGAAATCGGCTCCTGCTCCTTCTAATGCCTCTGCCGCTGGCTCTCGTGTCATCGAGACCCCAAAGCAAAAGAATGCAAACAAGATCCACCCGATTTCTCAGCACACCATAGACATCATGACCAGTATTGCGGCCAAGGATGGCCCTCTTGCACTCTTCAGAGGAATCAATGCTTCGTTCATCCACTACACTTTGACGCACACCATTGAAGCATGGCTCACGGGATTCTTGTCTCCGTTCTTGAACATCCCAGACCCGTTTTTCTTGGATTTGACTCATTCCCCTGAGCCAGTCAAGTCGCTCTGGCTCTCTGTGCTGGCTTGCGTACTTACTGGCGTTGTTTTGATGCCTTTGGATCTACTCAAAGTACGTTTCATGATCACCCCCATCCACAATACCAATGAAACCGAAGCTCTGACGTCTGAAACAAATCCTGTCAACCGCAGAAGCATCAGAGACTCCATCAGACATTACCCAAGACAATATCTCTTGGCACCACCGCCACTGATCACGGTGTTGACCATTCTATATCAGTTCTCCACCATTGTGTTCCGCAAGTCTGCGCCATACCTCTTGTTTGTTAAGTACAACATAGACCTGTATCTGGCCCCAAGCTTGTTCACGGTGGCCAACCTCTTGCTCCTGATCACCGAGCTTTTCATCAAACTCCCCGTGGAAAACTTGCTCCGAAAAGAGCAGGTGCGTTTCTTGTTGCAGCCCAAGTCTTTGGAAGAAGACAAGTACAGAGTGGTGACCATTGATAATCCGGATGAAAATCTCGTGGTGGACTTTAATTCATGGGCGCACGAGGAGTCTGAAAATGGTGAAATCTCGAGTCTCGGTTTATGGGCCAGAATCAAGAAGTTGGGCTTGTTCAACGGCTGGCGTGTGGGCGTGCTTAATGTGATTGGATTCTGGGGCTATAACATCTTCAAGACCACCGCAGTCATGCCTGAAGAAAGGCTCTGAACAGGAGGTTAGATATTAGCTTAGAAGTTACGATAATGAGTAATAAAAAAATGTAAATAGAAAAAGGTGATAGAAAATAGGTGATAGAAAATAGGTGATAGAAAATAGGTGATAGAAAATAGTTGGATATAGATATATTGAACAAGAGTAGAAGGGTATGGCATGGGCTTATCTGGCACGTGACCCGCCGCACGTGCGCTCACTCGATTCCAACGAGACACCAACCAATTTCCACCAATACCTATCTCCAACTCACAATGACTTCATCATATGCCTATGATCCGGATGAGTTTGAAAACAACAACCCCTTTGCAGAACCTGAAGATAACCCACACCACTCCATAATCGGATCTGCACCCATCACCGACGTCTCAAGGGCATATCCAGAAACCACACCCCAAGACCCGTACCCAGAGCCTGAGGAAGAAACAACGTCCCAAGAGGATGAGCCCAAGCCAGAGGAAGGAAAGTTGGTGAAAGAAGAGCTCATGAGGCTTCTCCCGGAGAGATTCACCCACAAGTACAAGATGAAACTCACACTCAAAGCAGTGGAGAAGAACAAGCCAGACAATCCCATACTCCGTTTCGAGGCCAGTGTTTCAGGCTTGCCCAAGTACCGCCAGAGCCATTATAAGGATATAAGAAGGACATACAATGAGGTGGTGAAGTTTAATAAGTACTTGACCATCTCCAACTTAGAGGTGTTTGTGCCGGTGATTCCACTGTATATGACGTCTTACCCCACGGGTGGGGAGGATGAAACAAAGCAGTTGATGTATGTGTGGCAGGAATGGATGGATCGAGTGGCTCAGAATCCGATCTTGATTCGAGACGACGAGTTTGTTTTCTTCATCGAGAACGATTTCGGCTACTCGGTGATCAATTCCAACCGCAAGGCCTCCGTTGCAAGTGGTCTTGTACGCAGAACACTTAAGCAGTTGGCAGTTCCTTACGATCCGTATGTGGAGTTGGCCGAGTTTCGCCCGGTGGTCAAGGCCGCATACTTGTTGAGCCAGAAGCTCCACAAGCAACTTGAAAAGGCCCAGAAAAACGACCGTCTGCAAGCGTTGTTGGTGTCGGAACTGAGTACTAAGCTCAAGGGCCTAAGTCAATTTGAAAACGTGCATCCAGGTATGAAAAATATGTGGGAGAAGTTGGCACATGTATCCCATATCCAATCGGAGCTTTTGCTCGTGCAGCTGATGACCGATATGGGTTCTTTGGGTGATGGTATCTTGGCCCTCACCAACGAACTCTACGAGATCAAAGAGGCTCTTACAAACAGACACCTCATCATGCGGGAGTTCAACCAGGCGCAAGCGCAGACCAGGGCCAAGCACATGACGGCGACCAAAATCAAAAGCCGGTCTTCGCTCGACCCCATCAAAGTGGACGAGGCTTTGAGCTCGCTAGAGTATGCCACACGGGCCGAAGAGAACCTCCACCAGCAAGTGAAACGGATTTCGGGCGAGATGATGTTCGAGAAGAAAGAGGTTACAGCATTCCTCGAGCTGAAGTTCCAGCATATGCTCAAGCTGTACTCGCTCAGCCGCATAGACCAAAGCAGGAAGCTTTTGAAGAACCTCGAGAACATCCGGCTTGATGTGCGCATCATCGACTCCAACGGAGGCTTGTCCCGTTTAAACAGAGATAACCTCACGCTGATGAAGCACAAGGTATCGCAATCACAGGAGGCCAATGGCGATGCCTGGTCGTCCAGGACATTCCGGAGTCTTAATTCAAACGAGGCTGCCGAGCAGAAATCTCGTGTGGTGGAGGACATCAGCACGCAAGTGAACGCTAAGCAAGCAGCCTCGATTCTAGGTGTGGCTACGTTCTAGTCAAAGTATTGAGTTAATGTCCCAAGAGCTAGATTGACCATCCAGCAATAGAAGAAGAGGAGATTACAATGCATGGTGATAAGAAATCAAAGAATCAATTGCCCGAGTCATGATAGTATTGCAATGGGTGATAATCAAAAGAGTATGGTAATAGTCATAAATAGAAGTCTTTAGTCATGGTAGCTAGCTACTTATAACACCTAGTTGACGGTGTATCTCTTCTCGGCCTCCTGCCAGTTGATGACGTTCCAGATGGCCTTGAAGTAGTCGGCCTTGACGTTTTGGTATTGCAAGTAGTAGGCGTGCTCCCAAGCGTCAATGGCCACCAAAGGCACCAATGGCCCGGTGACGGTGTCCTGGTTGGCGGTGGTGACAATCTCCAACTGGCCACCATTCTCCTTGTTCTTGACAATAAAGGCCCATCCGGAACCTTGGATGCCGGCCAACTTGGCATTGGTGGCAGCCTTCAAGTTATCGAGCGAGCCAAACTGCTTCTCGATCTTCTTGGCAAAGTCCGACTCCGCGGAAGGAGGCTCGCCTCCACCCTGCTTCTCAGGAGCCAAGTTCTTCCAGAACAAGCAATGGTTAATGTATCCACCCCCGTGGAAGTTGATCAACTTCTGCAACTCAACGGTCTTCTTGACCTCGCCCTTGGCCTTGGCCTCGGCATGCTGCTCAATGGCCTGGTTGTAGCCGGAAACATAGGTCTGGTGGTGTTTTGTGTAGTGGAGCTCATTGATTTGGCCGGAGATGTGGGGCTCCAAAGCAGCAAAGTCCCAGTCCAAGTCGGGCAAGGAGACCTTGGTTCTGATGGCGCCAATGGACGAGCCCAAGGGTCTGGAAGCACGGAGCGAAGTTCTAAGTGTGGAGGAAAGCATAGTGGCAAGAAAAGAACGCAGCAATTGAGTTCGGGGAAAGCCTACAAGTGCGCGAGCCATGTCAGCAAGCCAACGTTATTGGATGGGTGCGCGCGGAAAGAAAGGCTCCAAGTGCGAGGGACCTGCGAGGTGCCTGCGAGGTGCACTGTGAGGTCGATGACTAGAGGTGAGAATAAGAGAATAACCACTGAGAGATTTAATAAGGTGAATTAATAAGGTGGATTAATGAGGTGGATGAATAAAGTAAAGCTTTAGGTTCTGGGAACGGTTATGAGCCCATTACCAATATCAAGGTTTACTTTTTTCAGAATTATTATTGTAATAACTGTTGCTTTAGATTGGTTTATATCTGAGGGGAGGTTGGATGGTTTGAGTGAGTGGAGGGTGTGGAGGGGGTTGCGTAATGGTGCGTCTCTAAGTTAGGAGGCCCAGGGCTCATGTCCTGCCCCGGACAATGAAAGGTAACAATTGTAAAAAAAAAAAGGTTATTTTCATAATTTTTTTATGGTTAAAACTACTGAAATTTCTTTTTCCTCTTTTATTCTTTCTACGGTTTTGTACGTCGAATTTTGTACTTTGTATGGTGATTTTTTGTGGTGATTGATATTTGTCTATTTCGGGTCTGAATCTTGGACTCCTGCGAACTGTGGTGGGAAATCTTCCATGATCCCTACATCCAGTCAATTCCGTCAATTCCTTTGGCAACTGCTATTTTACAGCAATTTTTATTACACTGCGTTATAGAATATAGACTGGGGATACATGTAGGTTACATTATACTACACTATACACCACGGGTTTACAATACACTACTACACTATACTAATTCTACAGCACACTACTAAACTGGATTTAAACTAGACTATTTCCATGGTATGGGAATTCTCTGCACCACACGAAGGTTCCATTACTCACTGCTCTATACCATACTAAGTACTACTACAACACACTGCACTACACCACACTATACTATTACCCTACATTATACAATGATATACAGTACTACACCAACTACTCTATCTACCCATAAATTGACAATTCGTATTGGTCTAGGGTCTCCGTTTGCTTTTTTAAAGATATATTTTGAGTTCTGACTACAACTGATGCGATCACGCTACATTACACCACTCACCAAAACCTAACATACATGAACATAGACTACACTGAAAAAGTCCTACTGGTGCAGATGGTAATTGAAATTAATATTAATCTTCGTATTTTAGATTATGTATAAACTGTACTTCTGTACTTTTGTTCTGTCGTTCTTCTCTTCTGGTTCTTCTTGTTCTTCTTTTCTGTTCTTCACTCTGTCTTCTACTGTACATTAGTTACTGGCCTTCGCATACACTATGCTACTAACTCAACTGCGCAACGCCCGCAACCGCTCCGCAAGCTTGTCCTCTTTTTCCTCGCTGATAGCCGTTTGCGGGGTGTCTAGGTCGACCTTGGTTTCGTTGAGCCCCTGCTTCATCTCAATGCCCGCCTCGTCCGCCACTTGACTCAACAACTCGTCCACATCCTCCTGGGGCGTGGTCAACGCGTTGACGTTGTTGGTGGCCGACTCGTAGTAGTTGGTCAGGGCATCCAAGTCTTCGAACTGCTCCTCGAACTTGTCCATGACTAACGAGATCCGCTCCAAGTTCATGGTCTGGAGCGCCTTGTCCATGCCCTTGATGACTGTGGTCATGTTGCCCGTGACCGACCGCATGGTGACTGCCGTTTGCACACGGGAAGCCACAGCATCAATTCGGGATGCTAGGCGTAAAAGATTGACCCTTTCGTTGGCTTTTCGGATGGCGTTCTGGGCGTAGAGCTGTGCGATGTCTTTATTGCCCTGGGTCAAGGCCTTCTTGACCTTTGCTTTTTCCTGCAACTCCTCTTTGGCTGCTTTGGCCAGTTGCCTGTTCAACAGCTTGGCGGTGAACTTCAACTGGAATAACGATTGCTCTAGTCCGGCCATTGTGGAGAGTTCTGGAGCTCACGTTGGACGCTGTTCTATCTTATCTGGGTGCGGTACTGCACATAGCTCTCTCTGGTCGCCTGGTTATCAAGGTATACACTTACACACTTACACCACTTAGACTTGGACAATATATTTATATATAAATGACATCATGGTGGGCTGAACTCTCTTGGAAATTCATCCAAACTCATTCAAACTCATCCAAAGTCATCCAAATACTACTTCGGATGGTTTACTGTAGACACTAACATAGTATATGAGGCGTTCGATCTGACCAACAAGGTTCCAAGACTCGCATTTATAGATGGATCCTGGAATTTTCCAAATTCTTTTAGTGTGAGTTATGCTTTCCCATTCCACTAGTCAAGGTCTTGCGCATCTGGCATCTCGGTATCCTCTGGTCTTGGCGAATCTGTGCTTCGCTCTGCACTTCCCTGAGTACGCTCAGCCTGCTCACCACTTCTGTCTCCATCACCTCCCGTTGGGTTGTTTGACGTTGCCGCGTTGTTTGGTGCTGCAGAGGCGCTTCCCGTTGCTGCACTATTTCCAGTTACAGGGTCACTTCCTGTTCCTGCATTGCTTCCTGTTTCTGAATTGACAGGGTAACGATGGCGGATAGTGAAGCGAACCCCACCGCGAGGACGGCTTTGGGCGGTTTCGGTTTCACCATGGGTATTGTTCTGAGCACGGGTGCGTTCGGATCCTGCTTGGTGGTTGCGCAATGCTTGGCTGATGATGTTGCTGAAGCCTCCGGCAGCTTCAAACCCTCCCGCTGAAAATTGCTCGTTGAGATGCTGTAATGGCGCAAGCGCTCTTTGGGCACCGGCAATGGCTGCAGATATATTGTCAAGTTCCTGGCGTACCGTTGTACTCATAAGATTTGTCCCATTAACTGAAGTTTCCGTGGTATCTGATTCATTATCTTGGTTTGCTCTGTTTGCGATCTCATGTGGAATCGTATTGGAAAATACCTCGCCAAGGTTGTTGAGTATCTCTCGGATGCCGGACTCTTGGTTGTCTGCATCTGCAGCTTCGCCATTAGTAGCCGGAGGAGATTGTGGAGAGCCAGAAAGATTGGGTACCGTATGAGTAGCGAATGCAGCAACTGGAGGTGGCAGAACAGTCACTGCAGACGCCTCCACGCCGGTGCTGGCCATAAGATCATGAGCCACGTCTGGGTTCAAGATATTGGGACGTACTCGGTTTGCCCTAGCAGCAGTGCTGCGCGTGAATTCCATGTCTGTCTCATAAGCATAAGAAAAGTAGTACACATCTTCCGGAGCAGCACAGGAGCGAAGACGGGCCAAGATGGCGCGAACACGGGTGGTGATCTCCTGGATCGAAGAGGCAGGCTCTTGCTGTTGCTCAGCACGCTTCTCGGTGAGTATGATGGACAGCACCAACTTTTGCACAAACTGAGGAAACACCGCCTTCATCTTGGCCTCGGTATACTCCTCTTTCAGAGACACTTCCGAGGGAAAATGGAGCGGGTAGATTTCTCCTGCAATGGTACGGAGGGCTACGAGGTAGCACTTCAAGGCAACAAGGCTCTGCCCCAAAAATAGGTGACAGTAGCCCAACTGCGCCCATGCAGGAGTGAATGTCCGGTCTAGCGCAACAGCAGCCTGTAAATCCGACACGGACTCCGCAAAACAGTTCAAGCCAATGAATGCTATGGCTCTATTGGTGTAGAGTTGTGGCAAGTTCTTGAGGGCGGAAAAGCCTGCACCTTCAATTGCTTCAGTGTAGACTTTCAAGGCCTGAGGGTACGAGCCGTTGGCCATGAGGTTATTGCCGACTTCACGGGCCTCCAAGACACTGGCCAAGCTGGAAGGTGCAAGACTCACCTGCAAGGAGAGAAGGTGCTTGAAAAGCAGATACACGGATTCCCAAGACACATTGATCAGCAGGTCCTCGGAACCCTTCAAGTGGGAGATTGCTGCGGACGAAAGACCGCCAAGCGAGATTCTCCGGGGCTCAGCAGCTTCCTGGGCAGTCAAGTAGCCCACTAGAAGCTGGGAGATATGCAGCTCCAACAACAGAGGGTCTTTAGTCTCAGAGCCCAGGCCCGTGGCCATCTGCACAGAGGCCTGGAGAAGCAAATAGAGCTTGGACATCAACTGTGGGTCCTGCATCAAAGGGTTGGACAGGATTTCCGAAGAATCCACACGATCAATAAGCTCTTCGGTATCAAAATACTTTAACTTGCGTCTCAGAGGACCACCCAAGATATGGGCGTTTAGAAGGGCACATGCAGAGTGCACTCTAGAGGCATCGGAGCCATTGGCCAAGGTGCGTAAGCCATAGTTCTTCACCACCCGAAGGCCAATGGAGAGCTCTTCAACGTAGCAACACTGTTCAATGGTGGACGAGGGGTCTTCGCTGATGGCATCGAATTTGGCCTTCAACGTGTCCAAGTGGGAAGCAAATGCAAGGATGAAGGCGACCTGGCTCGCATCCTCACTTAGCGACATGATTGGGGAGCAATCAGTGGAGTTTTAAAGGTTCAGTTAAGAGTTTAGTTCAATTCACAGTTTGGTTCAGTTTTAGGTTCAGTTTCAATTCAAAGTCACTGCTTGCGTTGGATTGTCTCGTGTACTGAAGATGTTTCAAAACCAGAGAGTACCTGAAAATCAAGGTGGACCAGGATCAGTGCGACAGAGTGTGAGTAGAGTGAGAATAGACACGATTATGCGGTGCGCCTGTGCGGCAATAGAGTACGACATTGGAGTGCGACAATAGCGACAGTACAACAATAAGTGAGTGAGTGAGTGAGTGAGTGTGGCACTAGAGAGCGTGGATATTACTACTTAAACTAGTCAAACAAAAACCCTCCCACATTAATTCAACAAATGTTCTAAATCTATATACTGTATGTAATGGCTACTATACATTGGTATTATCTGATCACTTTATAATGTGTTGCCTGATATTTTTATAGTGTGTTGTCTGTCTGTATTCAGTATCTACTCTACTATATAGCGTGCAGTCTGGTATGTCTATTTAGTGTGTGGTTTATTATAGTCTACTATCTAGCATCAATATGTATCCACTAGTATAGATAGTATATATTACTCTTGTTTACAGTGAATATACATTGAATTATATATACTACTCTATACCACTCTATTCTAATATAATACACTACTATATATACCTTGAGCTAATGCGCTTGTCTATGCTCTTTTGTGGTGCGGTGCGGTGCGATCTACACTCAGAGGCAACTATACCCTACCACCCTCCAGCAAATCAACACTCCACCACCATAAAGACATGAGATTTTTTTTTTTTTTGAATCTGTTCAGTTCTAGTGTGATTAAATAAACATGTTATTTTGTGAAATTAGAAATCATGACTTTGGTATTTTCACTTGAGCGTGGTTCTTTACTACTAATGGAGATTAAGGTTTAGGATGTGGGATTACAATTGATGTGGTATTCGTGTGGTATTGGTGTGGGTTGGTGCTAATGCGTAGACGACGTGTAGAGTGCTCGGTAAGATATCGAGGTATTCCATTCATAGGTTCGCATGCTACCAATAGCTCTCCTATACCGGACTAGTCCATAAATAGGGATCCTAGAGTCATGGAACATAGTAAGTCAGTATGGATTAGAGGATTAGATAGTTGGTGATACAGGCATCTAAACTGATAAGCACTCATAGACTCAGGAGACATAGACTCATGGGGAGATAGACTTATGTGAGAATGACTATTGGCTTGAGTAAATCAGTAAGCTAGTAAAACAATAGTTTGGGATCATCAGATTAGTAATTTGAATAGCCCTGGTTTCTACTATTGGAGCTCGTAGCTTAGAATTGTCAGTGACGAATCAGAGGCTAC
Source organism: Metschnikowia sp. 01-655c1 (assembly GCA_002370185.1). NCBI lineage: Eukaryota > Fungi > Ascomycota > Pichiomycetes > Serinales > Metschnikowiaceae > Metschnikowia > Metschnikowia sp. 01-655c1. The sequence continues at coordinate 369,533 of NKZO01001508.1, forward strand.
CACAAGAATTTCAATGGAGATCGAGTCAAGATTTTTCCATGAATAATTAAGTCATCTCCCACTACCATTGAAGAGAAGAGTAATAGAATACAAGTACCACCAGGACAGTACCATCTCGATGCCACACACCAGTGCATAAGGGTTTCGTATAGTGTATAGAGCATATAAGAACATCAATTATCAAGGCAATAGAATCATACTAGATATGACTTTTGATCAGGGTACTTCGGACCGTATCCTAGAGTATACTCAACAAGCGTGCTTCTCATAAGTCCTTGAGTTTGTCTGTCATCTCTAAGTTACTCTAGATGGTTTATTATCTGATTCTATACTGACAATTTTTAATATTGTTGTACTACTAGAAGCAATGTGCAATGTCCAGTAGTGTAGTGAGCCAGTTAGTCTGCTTTACTTTATCTTAAGTGAATGAGAATTGCTATACATGATGTGTCTAACTACTTCTTTGCTTATAATGAATTAACAGATCTGTACGTCTCATTCCACTTAATAACTTTACTCCATGGCTCTCCAATACCCAGTAGTCCTCTTTGTATTCTCATGTATTCTAGTCATGTCGGTTTTATAGTCATTAGTATAATACTCTGGATATAGTCAAGTCAATTAATATTACCTGGGTATAGAGTGGGGAGGATCTAGACTTTATTAGCTACCTCTTAGACCTGTGCCATCTACTGTACCATCTAAATCATCTATACCATCCAATACAATATATCATAACTATCGAATTTCAATGTATTAAAATATCATCTAATGTCAGTTGATGCCGAGAGATCACCAGAATGGTTGACCAGGCCAGATTTGGACCCAGCCCCAAGCTTCCCTCTTCTCCAAAGAAGCATCAGCAGCCTCAGTGTCTCTCTTCCAGAAAGGCTGACCTGGCCAAATCTGGACCCAGCCCCAGGCCTCTCTTTTTTCCAAAGTGGCTTCACCCTCAGCCTGAGCTTCGTCTCTCTTCCAGAAAGGTTGGCCGGGCCAGATTTGCACCCAACCCCAGGCCTCTCTCTTGCCCAAAGCAGCCTCGGCCTTGGCTTGCTGCAAAACGGTGTTGTTCAAGAAAACAAACTGAGTGGTCTCGTTCGAGTACCAGGCAATGACTTCGTCGCTCAATTGCACCAGGCCCAAGATGGCTTCTTGAGGAACCACATCGGAGGCATTAGGGTCTGGGCCAGTTGGTGCTGGTGCGGCAGAAGCAAGAGCAGTCAAGGCAAGGAAAGCAGCAGAGAATTTCATTGTAGTAGAAGAAGAAGGTATTGAGAGAAGTAGTGGATGAGACTAGTGGAGAAATAGAGAATGGAGCTGGGAAAGCCCTGGTCTTATACCTTGGCTCTGGGATGAGAGTGTTTTAGACAAGTACTTTGAACTCCCAATTGGGACTACGGCCAAGAACCACTGCTTATATGGCTGCCACACATGGAACCTTGCATGGGGCTGCGTGGGGATGCATGGTGGTTTGGGGGCCATGGGATATAATTAACCCCCCTGCGTCGAGAGATGAGTAATTGAGTCCTACGTTTTTTGCCGTTTGCTTCAGACTTGGCCCTTTGAAATCCTAATCGGTGCACTTCTGCGCGCCTCACTTTGAGATGCCCACTTTATCGTGCATGAGACGCACTCCAGATCCATATCTCTCATATGGTGCAAAATTTCTATTGGACGGAAATAAGCAGAGGGTGGTTATTTCTCCATGGTTCATGATCACATGTTTTTGGCTAAGAATATTTATTGGCTTCACGGAAATGTGGACTGCTCATAATCAACTCCCTGCACCCAAACCTCATACTTCTAACCTCCCACCAGACCTCCCACTAGACCTCAACCACAAACCACAAACCCCAAACTTCACACGTTTGATAGAATTTATCATACATAGGAGAAATTGAGAGGTTTCAGGACACCATAAGAAGATACTGGAAGGATTTGTGTGGAACCCAGGTGTGTGGAATTTGGACTGATGAATGTAGATGTCAAGATTTACGAGAATGAGAAACGCTCATAACCCGGATTTGGCTGCACAATTTAAATTAACTCACATCATCTTTAATTAAATGCATACTGCAAGATGCATGTGTTTGGTTGACCTTTTCTTTTTGGATTCACTGTCTCGAGACTTTTCTTGGCAGAGTCAATTTTGGATGACACTCCAGACTTTGGTATTGTTGTTACATGGCAGTAGCTAGGAGTGCTCTTTATTTTGGTAGATCAGAAGTACTTGGTAATGGTTTGTAGTTGGTAGAAATTTGTATAGGAACCAAATAACTTGGTAAGCTGAGGTATAGTCATGGTAGTAGTTCGGACTATGTACCTGTTCCTCATCGTACGCCGTCTTCAGGTTAAATAAGTATATTCGTATTAGCTAAAAGCGGATTTAGAAAAATCTATACACTACCATATTAGTACTTTACTCTTGTGTGATAGTACTCTACCAATCCACTCTTGTGTGATAATACTCTACTGTGATACTATGATACTATGGTACTATTGTACGCCAGAAATGTGCAGAACAATGACACAGCACTGGTAATTAGTTTTATATAGTAAAGTATCAAAGAACACTCAAGTCTTCATTAAAGGTACCGTGTAGCTTCAAGTAAGTATGGTATTCAATATGCAAGTGTAAGTTGACCATCGGGGCTCCTAACCACTACAATAATATAACATTAAACCACACTAAAACGTAGTAGAACATAGTCATACAGTAATATCTGAAGATAAAAATACCCTTACATTGCTAACTTTTGGCTTTCATCCAATTTCTTGGAATTGTATGATTTGCAATTTTTGCATCAATTACCCTCTTCGCACCCATTCGCATCCATCAAGTCCCGAGATATCATCAGATTCTTGTATACATCAAATTCTCTAAGTCTTTTCATCTAAATCTGTGGTAAGTTTAAAACACTTTACTTAACAGTGATTGGGTAAATATGAATATGTTTATGATCCCCCTATGGTATTGATGTTACCCATTACGGTATATCTGGGCAGTTCCTGGACAATACGCTCCGAGCGATACGTTTGGGAGCATTTTTCTAATTGCATTAGAATTGATTAATTCGAGTTATATACATATGCACGAAATTAATTTAAGTATACCAAAATCGATCAGAATAAGTGTATATCTTATAATGAATGTCCGGCCAAAGCCCTCTTCTTTGAGCGTTCGTCTTCTACGATATACTCTGTCTTCAGTTACTTGGACGACTTTTCTTCATAACTTGGACGACATTGTCTTAGTACCTTTGGAATATATATAAGTGCCGTGGCTCTACCTAGGGAACAGAAATCAGAGATTGGTTCCAGGTTTAGTTCTAGGACAGTGCTAAGTCTAGATCTAGTGGACACGGTGCAGGGACATACAGACCAAATAGGATACTCAATTCAAATGGTATCGATGAGACAATTCAGCAATTTCAAGACGCTGTAATGGAGAACATAAAAGGCATTCTCCATTTATAGAAGAGATTAACATCTCAGATGGCTCATGTTGTATTATCGCGAGTTAACCGGAATGCTGATTATTCTTGAATCGTAAACCAGAGATTTAAGAAAGTGGAGTTGGCAAGTGTATTGAACCGACTGCACAAAGAGTTATTGAGTGTGAATGTTGGGGCCCGATGTCCAGGACCACCGTGTACTTGCCAGGCGACCAAGTTCAATGATAGAAATGTACCAGGCGCTCTATCAGATGTACTGCAAGGAGACAGTAAGTATCCGGGGTAACGCACCCGGGGATGGACGGTTCGGTACTTGTCCAAAGACACAGACGAAGACGGGAATTATAAAGATCTCAGAATATCTGTATATATCTCATGCTATGCCTTAAGAGACCCAATAAGCTCTTCACACTCTATGAGAAATTCCAGGTCCAAGTCACCTTACTTACCCAAAAGATATCCTTAGCCTTGAAAATTAGGATTGCTAAGATAACGAGCTTTTCGGTGGGGTATATGACTACTACTGTAGTAGCCTAGTGCCTTAGGTTTCACTGGGTACCATTACTAGAGGCACTGCATACAAGGCCCAAGTCACATAATCCATCCATCTCCCCATCCCTCTCCACATTTTCTTCCCACCTTTTTTCTGTTCCTCTGCACATGTCCTGTCAGATCCACGATAGGCAATGCCCTGCATATAGAGGATTCATGAATCCTACTTTGTCCGATCCGAATAGTGGCCATTTCAAAAGCCGTATCACGACCATCGGCCATCAATACACGAAGTGCTAAGATGACCCTTTTTGAATAGTCTGGCAAAACATTACTAATGTTCTGGCGGAGACTTATTCCATGCCACGTTTCTCTCAAAGTTATATAAGCCGCTTCGGTGCCTCTTTTGAGGAACCCTCAACGAACATAGCTTTAGTTACGCATAAATGTATTAAAGAACATAACATACCCTAGGATGATCAAGACGTATGGCACCAGAAGAGGATGTATGAGCCTATAGATTAGAATTGTATAAACAGCTCAATTGACTGAAATCAATACGCTAGTAAATCTTTGACCAATTTTCCTAAACCAAACATAGTTAAGAACAATCACCTAGTAAATAAACACTTAGCACTTCCTCACATTGCCTCTATTGTAAGCCTAAACCAGTGGCGCGCACCACACTACACCTCAAATTACACCCCTGTATCTACACCTCTACACAACTACTACACAGTAATAGACAACCAAATTTACAGTAAGCACCTGAAACGCATACAATGCTCTTCACCAAACAACAACAGGAGCAGGAGCAATCGCAAGCAAGTCTCTTCACTCCAGACAATTGCGTGAACAGTTCCCAGATCAGAGCCTTTCTAAGACTCTCCAGAATAGCCTCCGATGATACCATCAGACAACATTTGAACGAAGTGGAGCGGTCGCAGTGTGATGGATTTTTTGAGACAAAGATCGCCCCCGAGTGGCGGTCACGTGCACGGGCCATACAGTACTGTTCTGACTATGCCCTGCTGCTACAGCACCAGATTCAGACAGTGCTGCATGCGAATACAATTTATGATTACCGGACGGATCCGTATGCTGCACGGGACGTGGCGGACCAGGTGGAAGAGCACAACCGGAAGTGTGTGACCATCGAGAATTGGGTGGCAAACGAGAAGCAGGTGGAGACGATCATAAGAGAGCAAACGGCCAGTGTATTAAACGATAAGTGCTATTATTCCGATTGGCTTAAGGCCTTCGAAAAGCTAGTGTGATGATCAAAAGCTAAGGTGACGATCAAAAGCTAATGTGATGTCGACCATCCATGCCCACTGTATATAAACTCATTTCGATTCATTCTATAGGTTATTCTGAATCCATTCTGACTTCATTCTATAGATTATCTTATAACTTCATTCTATAGATCAATCTATAAGATTAATCTATACTTCCTTATCGATGGACAGCTGCAGCGGCTGCAAATGCAAAATTGTTAATGGGTTTTTTTGTGGGTGCCGGCTTCGCCGTTTCTCCGGATGCCTTGCGACCTGCTGGTTTCACAGGCAGACTGGACCGGATTTCCGGCTTGGCCGATGCTCTGGGGATGTTGGTTTTCTTGGTTCCAGGCTTGGGTTTGGGCGCCATCATTGGATTCTTTTTGCTTCTTGCTTTGGCTTCCTTGTCCACTTGCTCTTTGGCCCAGATGAGGCAATCGATCCACCCAAAGTTTCCTCCAATGCGCATGGCTTCGCCCGATGCTCCCACCACTTGGATGGTTTTGCCATAGGTGGCTTTGTCGGCATCGCTGAAACGCTTGAGGAAGATCAAGTCGCCACCATCCTTTATCATCTCTAAGATCAAATACCCATACACTTCTTCGCCTTCTCGGCTGGCATTGTCCTCCACCACATTCTCAAACTCGTAGTCGTACATCAGGTAGTCTCCTCCACGGTTGGCCGTCAAGTCTACCATCATCACACTTAAAGTATCGTCGATAAGGAACACCTTAGCTTTGTTGGAAATGCATGCAATCACAGGAATCTGGCTCTTGCTTAAAATGCTCTTGTTGCTCTCCACCAACGTTTCAATGGTATCATTGTCCAAGCTTCCTGGCTTCCTATCGATCAAGCGATTACTCAACATCAGTTTTAAAACACAGTCAAGTTTGATGATCTTTTCATCGGGGCCCAAGAACCCGGATATCTCGCCGAAAGTAATCGAGACTATGCCTTTTTTGCGTTGGGTGTTTTTGTTGTTTCCACTGTCGGATGAAGAAGACAGTGATGGAGCAGGCTTGCTCTTTGAAACCACAGACTTTGAGATCGATGCAAATGCAGTGTTCGATCTCAAGTTCTTCAAATCTGGCGACGCTGTAGGTTTAGACGATATGGTGGTTTCACTCATGGCTTTCTGGAGATTTTGCGTTGATGCACTAGTAGCTTGTTGGGCAGCAATGTGTGAGTTGGACTTGTTGGCTGATGCTTGGGGAGGCAGTTGTCCTGGAGGAGTATGAGGATTCCACGATTGGGATTGAGATTGTGAAGAGTCATTTGGATGAGATTTCGGCAGCGCGTCCCTTTGAGCTGGCAGATGTGTAGCTTGCTGGGTATTTTGTTTGACATGTAGCCTATTTTTTGGGGGACCCGAGTGTTTTGCATCAACAAAGTTGGGGTCTTTTCGAATGGACTGTTGGAAGGTTTGTGGATGCTGTTGTGGATGCTGTTGTGGATGCATGTGATGATGTTGATTGTTGATGTTGCCATTATTGTGGTTGTTATAATTGTTGACATAACCATGGTTCATATTGCCATGGTTCCGGTTGCCATTGTTTTGATGGCCATTATTTTGGTGGCCATGGTTCATATTGCCATTGTGATTTGGAGGGCCATGGTTCATATTAACATTAGGGTTTGGAGGGCCATGGTTCATGATGTTAGAACTCTTTTTCAACCGAGTGGCTGGCGAATACAGGGTTTTCCTGGAGATGGAGGGAACAAACGTGTCACACGTGTGGATTTGCGAAAGGAGCTTGTAGTTGGTGCTGCTCTTAGCCAAGTTTCTGTTGGAGCCCATCTTCAAAACGGGAGGGTTTCCAGAGTGTGGTTGAGACTGGCTTTGCTGAGACGAAGGAGCCTGGCCATGAATATAAGGCTCAAAGCGAGGGACGTTCCGGCCCCAAATGTAGTCTCTGTTGTTCCAAGGCACACCCTTGAACCAAGGCATGGCCTGGATCTGGGCCAACGACAGCCTGGACTTGGGGTCTAGCACCAAGATGGAGTCGATGACCTCCTTCACCATGGGTGGAATAGGGTCTTTGTAGTGGTAGTCAACACTAACAATCTTTTCGAAGGTAAGATACTCAGTAGAACCCTTGAAAGGGGGCACACCATTGAAGAATTGAAACAAAATGCAGCCGATGGCCCAGATATCAGTTTCAAAGCCACAAACATTATGTTTAAGAAGCTCGGGTGGCACGTACTCGGCAGTGCCCACGAACGAACCCTTGCGTTCGGACTTTTCCTTCTGCACCAGCAGGTCAAATGAGTCGTAAATGATCTTCTCGCCCGTGGACTCATCGGAATCGCCCAAAAGCTTGGCAGCACCAAAGTCAGTGATTTTCAAGTTGAAGTCGTAGCCCACCAAGATGTTTTCGGGCTTCAAGTCCCTGTGAATGACACCCTTCAGGTGGATAAATCTGACGGCATCAACAATCTGGAGTGTATAGAACTTCAGCACGGGTTCCAGGAGAGAACCAAACTTGGAAATGATGGAAAGGAGTTCACCATACTCAGCGAAATCAAGCACGAAGAAAAGACTCAGCTCGTCCTGGAAAGTATAGTAGAGTTGGACTATGCCCGGGTGCTGCAAGCCCAAACGATGCAAGGTTGTCTTTTCAATGTTGACGTATTTGATCTTGTCTTCCTGGACAATGTGTTTTTTGGACAAGACCTTGACGGCGTATGTTTTCTTGTCGTACAAGTCCACGGCCAGAAAAACCGTGGAGTACAGGCCCTCGCCTATACGAGTACCGAACTGGTAGTCTCTAGCCGAGCGTCTGCGGGAAGCAACGTTGTGGTCACTCATTATATGTGATATGGAGTAGTAGGTTGGTCAGTCAGGTAAGCAATAGGAGCAATAGCAATAGATAAGGGTAAAAGGAACAGTAAATGGTTCGGTGGATCAGGGATAGATCAGTCGGTAGATATTGGTATTGGATCAGGATGGATCAAGCAGTAGATATTGATATTTGGATCAGGATGGATCAAAAAGTAAGTGCAAAGTGGATTAGTAGTAGGAACAGAAGAATGCAGAAAGAACCAAAAGATGCAATAGGAGGGCAATAGGAGGACAATATATTGGACCCCAGGGTCACGACAAAAGAAGGCAGAGTGAACCTCGAGCAGAGCAATGGCTTAGCGTCAGGCGAGTATTTGACACAGGCAGAGTGGAAAGTGCAGGTGAAAAGATCGGCGGAAGGAGGTTCGGCGTGGGAGGGAAAAAGCGTGAATACCATTCTGCCAGACTCCGCGCAGCGCACTGATCAGGCCCCGGTGGCTTTTGTCCTGCGGTGTCTGCACAGAGCAAGATGGGATGAAACAACGATGGGCCTTTAACAATGGGCCGTGGGAGGGAGTTTTTTCACAGACAATAAAACCGAAGAAATCCAACTCTAGAGCTAGGGCTGCTCCTGCGTACAGTGGTGCACGTTTGGAAAGCCATGGATCGGGCAACTCATGTGGGACTCTCCATGCACTGCGTCCAAGCACGGAACCATTAGTTTAGAAATGGATCAGTCTGCAAAAAATCAGTCTGGCAGAAAAAGAGAGACTAGACTTCGGGGAGTGGGGTAGGCTTATATGCAGATCAAGTAGAGGGGTGGAGATTTCGGGAGAAAAGCAAGTAATGAAAAATTAATTTTTATGGAGAGACAATACATAGACAGACAGTGCTGGTCAGAAGTTGGGCTTCATGTACGGAATTATGGCCAACACTTGGTGCGTGCGTCTACACCAAGGTTGCAACCAGCCAGCAAAAAATATACCGCGAATTTGGTAATGAGGGGAAGCCAACGTATTGTAAGTAAGTGAAGCGTTGGACGTTGGCATTGGTATGGTACTACTAGCGAAAATGGTACTATTAGCTATGATGGTATTAGAGACGATGGTGTAGTATTAGAGATAGTTACTTGAGGTGCGAAGACGCAGTGGTGAGTATTGAGTGTAGTGTAGCAGTAGACTAGTAGTCATACAGTAGAGTGGTCGGAAATGAAGGAGAAGTGAAAGAGTTATAGGTCACTAGAGAAATTGTGAATTGTTCATATACTGGTTTATGGTTCAGTGCACTGTAGTTAGAGTACTACCCTATTCTCTATTGCTGGTACAACTCCACAGCCACTATGGACCAGGAATTATCCACTGAAAATAGTATCTCTATAGTGAACACTGGTATCACACAGAGTATACTAGCACAAGAATATTCACTGGTTCACCTACATAGAGTATACTAGAAGCGAACTAAAGGAATACTGAAACAATAGGTGTACTCTAATGTTAAGGTATGTCGATGGATGAAAATATTAAAGTTTTGAGTAAGAATACGAATAAGGGTTTACGAATGAAATGTTATAAGTCTGTATCAGGTTTGTATGAGAATGAATGGACAGGGCAGCTATAAGCTGTGAGCATTGGCTATATATTATACTATACTACTCTACTCTTGTATTATTCTTTTGTAATCCTTTTACCTCTGAGTCTCCTTTTCCTAATACATTTCCTATCACCCTCCAATCGTATCTTTTCCTATTTTTCATACTCATAGTAATACTCTACATCGTGGGTAAACTGGTGCGAGTGCATCAGCAATCTCAGCCAGCAGTCTGAGATCTTCATGGCAAGATGTACAGATCTGGAGCAAAAATAAAAAAACAACTCTGACTCTAATTCAATCCATCCAACATCTAACGTTGACCAGCCCAAATCTAGCCCCTAATTAAAAATAAAATTACCCCAAAAGCCGTCTCTGTCTATTCTCTACTCTTCCCTCGGACTGGCTTGGAGTGCACAGGCTTCGCGACTTATACTCATCCAAGAGCACCAGCTTCAACCAGAGCCATGCTTGCGCTTCGATATCGGAGTGCTCTCAAGGTGCCGGGCCGTATCAGTCCCATCAGACACTTCCACCGCACGTCGGGGTCGGACCAGATCCTCAAGCTTTTCGATAGCCAGAAATACTTCTCCAACTTCATTCTGGCCCAGTACCTGGTGTTCTCCACGTCCAATGTGGGTTTGTTCAAGAATAAGCACCTTGCGTCGCCGGAGGGCTTGATTCGCTTTTCAAAGCAGCTGTTGAAAAAGGCAAAGACTCTTGTGAAAACCATGCTCCTAGAGGCCCAGACTGAGCAAGGGAAGCTTACTTATATCCGCAAGTTGGACCAGCTCAGTGATACGCTTTGCCGGGTGATTGACGTGGCTGAATTCATCCGCGTGGCCCACCCTAGCCAGAAATGGGTGGAGGCTGCCCAGAATACCCATGAGATCATGTTTGAGTATATGAACCAGCTTAATACTGATGTGCGGCTTCACTCTACGCTCTCGGCCATTCTAGAAGATAAGTACATCACGCAAAACCTTAGCAGCGAGGAGATCGAGGTGGGCAAATACTTGAGGCAGGATTTCGAGCGGTCCGGTATTGCCATGGACCCGAAAACAAGGGACAATTTTGTTTCCATAACCCAACAGATCTCGGTCTTGGGTTCGCAGTTCAGTAACGAGATGCAAAATTTGGAATCGTTCTGGATCTCGGTTCCGGAATCCGAGTTTGCTCAAATATCTCTGGACGAAATCAAAAAGGAGATTTACCTGCTCCAGTCTAAATCTCCAGTCCAACCTGACTCGCTGCAAAAAAGCGTGTATATACCCTTGGCTGGCCATATTCCATCCACCATCTTGGCCAAGTGTTCGCTGGAAAAAATCAGGAAACAGGTGTGGATCGCGCTCCATAATTCGGTGGAGTCCCAGTTACATACACTCAACTCGTTCCTTAAATATAGGGCGCTCTTGTCCAATATGCTAGGCTACAAGTCTTTTGCAGCGTACCAGCTCGAGTTCAAAATGGCCAAGTCCCCGGAAAACGTAGTTGCGTTCTTGGAAAACCTCCAGCGGAATCTCTTATCGGATGGAAGCGTTGTCAATGAGATCAAGGAGCTTTATAAACATAAACCAGGAAGTGATGCTGGTGCAAGTGACTCGGAGATTCTCCATGGCGTCAAGCCTTGGGACCGGGACTACTTGTTGAGTCAAAGTGAGAAGGATGTTTCTGAAGTGCAAGGCTCTACGGTGGATCTTTCCCCCTATCTCTCTGTGGGCTCCATTATGAGTGGTTTGGATAAACTCTTCCGTAGCATCTACAACGTCGCTTTGATCCCGGAAAGAACCGAAAAGGGAGAAACCTGGGACCAGAATAGGGTGCGCAAGTTGAGCTATAGAGACCTTACAACCAACGAGACTTTGGGGTACCTTTACGTGGACTTTTGGTCTCCCAAGGTTTTGCCTTCTCACTTCACTATAGTGTGCTCCAGGGAAATCAACAATGAACTTGGAAGTGAAAGTGGAGAAGAACTAGCAGATGAGGTGCATTTGAACCCTGCCAAGGACTACCAACTCCCAGTGATTTCGTTGGTGTGCAACTTCCACGATAACTGTGTGTCCAAACTCAAAAGCTGGACGGAGGGGGATATTCCTACTTTGCTTACTTTGGAGCAAGTGGATACCATTTTCCATGAAATGGGCCATGCCACTCACTCCATGTTAGGCAGAACCAAGCTCCACAACTTATCCGGCACACGGTGCCTGACAGACTTTGTGGAGTTACCCTCGGTGCTCATGGAACTGTTCAGCTCCGACCCTCGAGTACTATGCAAAATAGCCCGTCATTATGCCACCGGAGAGCTCTTGCCCGAGTCCTTATTAAAGGCACACCAGAAGAAATCAGGTAGCCTTGAAAAGACAGAGACATACATGCAGTCCAAGATGGCCATGTTGGACCAAGCATTGCATGGGGAGATCATTGACTTCTCCAGTAGGGAGTCCCTCCAATCGTTCGACTCTACGCATGTTTACCACGACTTAGAAAAGAAACTACAGGTGTTCGCCGACGAATATTCCACTTGGCATGGCAAATTCCCCCATCTCTTCTCCTATGGAGCAGTGTACTACTCGTACTTATTGGACCGGGCCATTGCAGAGAAGATCTGGAAAGGCTTGTTTCAGGCAGACCCATGGAGCAGGAGTGCTGGCGAAAAGTACCGCAACAGCATTTTGAAATGGGGTGGTACTAGAGACCCATGGCAGTGCTTGGCAGATGCTTTGGATAAGCCTGAGTTGAGCAAGGGCGATTCCAAGGCCATGTCCATTATAGGAGACGCCTAGCCGTGCCATTTTGTACATAAGACTATACCGATAATAAACAATAATAATTCGGTTATTTATGAAGAATTGAGTTAATCATATTGTATGGAATAAGAGAAGTTTGAATGGGTGCAACGAGCGGAATTGGGACCTGGAGGGGCCGGAATTGGGCCTCATACACCCGTACACCGGGCTACCCCAGGACAAAAAGGCCCAACGCAAAGCCCCTTTTTCTTGATGGATTCTCTTGGAATTAGGTTTAATGGAATCCTGGAATTCCGGACATCACAATGTGTCTTTTTTGGCCTCAAAAAGTATTCTGGTGTCTATTTTGGGTATCTATTGAAATAGTGTTGCAGCAATTCCGGGGCGAGTCAATTCCGGGGCCAGGACAATTAAACCATTTAATTAATTTAACTACATCAAACTGAGTCAGTACTAAAAAGTGCATCACTTTCGCAGCTACATGTACTGCCCTAAATGTAGTATACTATATTCAGCTATAGTAACCACTCTATACACTCTACACTAGTGCTCTAAATCTACTCCATGTACTAATGTATACTGCGCACAATCTATACACCACTCTATGATATGAACCAGGAATCATCACATTCAAATAACCAAGGCAAATGTTTGGGTGGTGTTCCAAGAAAGAAAGGCTCTATGTATAGAGGTTATCCGGTATATAAACACACTATCAATACGTGCATCTGTTTGAAGTCGGTATGAAGACTTGGGTGCAACCAGACTGAGCATTCACACTGAGAATAATCACCATATAGACCTCTACCAGAATCATCTGACCATCCTCTAAACTCCCGCTACCTACACTCTATTATACTACTCCACACTACACTATCCACTCTGTTCACTACACCACAATGTACACTATACTATACTATACTACTTAACTCTACTCTATACTACACTGTACACTATAGTACACTACACTAGTCTATACTACTTAACTCTACTCTATACTACACTGTACACTACACTACTCTACACTATACTATGCTTTACTATACTGCTCTTATGCCTACTCTGCTCTAGATACACTACTCTGTACACGACTCTATGTACTCTCTTATACTATGTACTACACTATAGACTAGTAGAAGTGTAGAAGTAGAAGTGTGGTATAGTGTATAATTGCACTACTATATTAGAAGAGTGGTATGAGTGGAACTATAATAGTAAGTGCAGTATAGTATAATGATTGTTAATGGTCTGTAGTATAGCTATGTAATGTACACTATACTATACTATGATATGCACCACACTATAAGATACACTATGCTTGCAACTAAATATATTTCCTATACATTACTTCATACTCTATACTAAATTCAACCCAATGAACTATACTGCTCTATACACTACATATTACCTATAACCCACTCTAAAACTATCATTGAGCCACTCTAAATTGCAATAATAGTTTGTACTACTTCATAGTATACTCTCTGTTGCAATACTTTATAACGTGCCATCCACTCATTACCTTTCGCAATGCTCTCGATTTCTCATACACATAGCATAATTCCAAGAAACACCCAAACCCAAAATTCAATACCATAACTTACCCAAAAATCCTTTTCATCCACTTTAAATACCGAAATTTAACTTTACCCCCAAAATTCATCACTCAATCAAACCCTACCATCAGTAGTACATTAGTAGTACTCCATCTCATAGTAGCTCAGAAGACCAGTGTCTTTCTGCAGGCCTCGCGAACCAAAGCTGCTCCACTAGCCAAAAGTGCTTCCACTTCAGATGTCACAACGAGTCTTTTCCCGAGCGCAGAGCTCGTTCAAAAACTCCACTGCCCTAAAACGGCCTATTCTTGATATCAAGCGCGTCTTGGCCAACGAGCCTGAGATGCGTGACTCCATCTCCCGGAGAAAGGCCGGCGTCTTGGCCCAGTTGGACTTTCTTGTGGCCAACAGACACTTGGAGATCGAGAAACAGAACCAGAGGAACCTGTTGCAGAGCCAGCGGAAGAAACTTGGGGCCGAGATGGCGCGGATGGCGAAAAACGGTGAAAACACCGACTCTTTACGCTCTCAATTGGCTTCAGATAAGCACACACTCTCGATCCTTGAAAATGAGCTTCTGGCGATGTCCCAAAAAATCCATGATTGCGCTGAAAGCTTACCCAATTGGCTCTCGTCTTGTGTGCCGTTGGTCCCGGATGTACCTGAGGTGGTGGAGATAATTAATGGTGTTTCTGAACAAGAGGTCGAGAAACACTTGCCTACTACAACCTATGACCATAAAGATATTGGACTTAAGCTCAATATCATGGACTTTTCCAAAGCAGCCCAGGTCTCCGGCTCCTCATGGTATTACCTCTTAAATGATGGTGCCCTATTGGAACAGGCACTAGTGCAGTATGCATTGTCAGAGGCCCGGAAACATGGCTACAAAATGGTGGTTCCACCTTCTATAGTCAAGTCAGAGATTGTCAATGCATGTGGCTTTAAGCCCAAAGACCAGAACGGTGAAAAACAGGTCTACACCATCCAGGACGAAAACCTTTCGTTGACAGGAACGGCAGAGATACCCTTGGGGGCCTTGCACTCACAGGAAACCATCTCCACTCCACGTAAGTACGTGGGGGTTTCCAGAGCATATCGTGCCGAGGCTGGGGCTCGTGGAAAAGACACTACGGGCTTATACAGGGTACATGAGTTCACCAAGGTGGAGATGTTCCATTTCACAGATTCTAGCAAGTCGGAGCAAGAACTCGAAGGCCTACGAGAATTACAGACTTCGATCATCAAGAAGTTAGGGCTTTCGGCCAAGATGTTGAACATGCCCACTTCCGATTTGGGTGCTCCGGCCATGATGAAGTATGACTGTGAAGCATGGATGCCCGGAAGAGGCTCATGGGGAGAACTCACCAGCTGCTCCAACTGTGGAGACTACCAAGCACGGCGACTTGGAATACGGACCAAGTCCTCTTCGGGCTCCTTGGAGTATGTGCACACTTTGAACGGAACTGCCATGGCCGTGCCTCGGGTGATTGTGGCCATTCTCGAGCAATTCTATGACCCCAAGACCGAGTCCGTGGCCATTCCAGAAGTGCTCAGACCGTATATGGACGGAAAGGACTTCATCACAAAGAACTGACGCATCTCACTGTCGGAAAACTATCACATCATTCGTTGATTTCAATCACTATCTTGTACATAAACAATACATTCGTCGATGTCAAGCACTGGCATGTATATCATACTCATTCTTCAATCTAGGGGTATCAGGGTATCAGGGTATCAGGGTATCAGGGTATCAGAAATCAGAGATGATTACTCGTCGATATCGGAGTTGTTGGAGTGAAGAGCACGATCTCTTGCTTCCTGGGAAGGCATACTGCTGACTCTCTTTTGATCCAAAAGAGGCGTGGCTATACGAAGCTTATGACCCTTCTTGGAATGCAAAGTAGGATCATGCTTGGTCATATCGAGATTCTTCATGCGTGCTTCGAATTGCTGTGCTTCTTCCTGAAGAGCACTGAACTCAGCACGGATCCGCTCACATAACTTGAGCTTGGTGTCGTACTTATCGTTGAGATCCGAATAGTTGCGGCGTAACTGGGCGTATTGGTTGGACAAATTGGCCAAATCCGTTTCCATTTTGGTGTGCTGGTTCACTAACTCCAAGTTGCGTTTCTCCAAGGCCTCATTTGTGCTGGTCAACTCTGCTTTCTGGGCCAATAATGCCAAGATATCATCCTGAGGCATCGGACTAGGTATTTGGGAATGGAATGCTTCAGACTCGGTTTGAAGTTTGGCCGAGGCCGCTTCAGTCACCACTTCAAGCCGGTCGAGCTTATTCAGGATTTCTTGCACATACTTTTTGAGCAGAGACTCATCGATGTGACGTTTGAGAGAAGCATTTTCAACCAACACCACGTGTTCAATACGTTTGGTCAACTCCTCAATCACGTCTTCCTTCAACGTAGTGCCATTCTGCACCATGAGCTTTTTTAGCTCTGTAAGCAGCTCTTCTTGAGACGTCTGCACAAGCTCATGCACATGGAGTAGTCTCTTCTCCAACTGCTCGGAATGCTCCTTGTCCAAATGCTGGGAAACCAAGCGGGAAGAGTCAATGTAGGCCCCAGACTTACGTTGTCGGTTCATGGTATCTTCAAAGAAGGACGTGAGCTGTTCTAGCAGGTCCTTCTGTCGCTTCTCAAGCTTATAAGAAGACTCCTTGATCTGGAACTGGGTTTGCTCTAGCGCCAGGAGGAGTTTCAACACATCCAGTTTGGTGGCTCCTCCCTCCTCCGTCACTTCCCTGGAGTAAGCAGAGATGCCATCGAGAAGCTTGTTCAAGTGCAGGTTATTGCTCTTCAGGCGTTCGAACAATTGGCTCAAATCTAGGCTGGTCTGCTTGGACTGGTGCTCTATGGAGTATAGGATCAGCTTGATATCTTCATGGGACTCGAAGAGGTGCACGAACTGCTCGTCGATGTTATCGTTCTGGATGAAGTTAAGCTTGCCTACAGATGGGGCATGTTTGAGGGGAGAGGCCGACTTGATGATTCTCCGTGGACTACTGGACGCACTTGTTTTGGGGGTCCTTGGGATGCCTTGGCCGGCGTAGTCGATGGCGTTGTGGTATTCTGTCATGGAGGAGTTGTTACGAGCTTCGTGTTCTCGGGTAAACACAAAGGTATATATACAGGCGGCCGCACCGAAAACGATTGCAAAATTTAGTAATAGACAGTGGAGTCAGGAAAGAAACAGGGCAGATCATCCAAAAAAAAAATAGGAGCCCACAGACAGTTCAAATAAAAAACAAGAATCAGAATCCAAACTTGCTCTTGAACGCGGACGTGTATAAAGTTTTCTTTCCTGAGTCCATGGTTTCATTCATGGATTCCGAGAGCCCATTGGCTGCGTTGTTGATGGACTCTTCCATCACATCGAGTCCATCCCGGATATTTCTCATAATCCCCAGTGTGCCCATGGCATATGGGTTAGTGGAAGCACCCTTTTTTCTGGGTTCTTCGTATGCTTTTTCCTCCTGGACGGCTTTTCCATAGGGCGTGCTAATACCGTAGGAGTGGTTGGGGTTGGCTTCGGGACTGATGTTGTGGGCCAAGTCACTTTCGGGGTTCTTGGGCGGTTTTCTGTTTGGTCCTCCAATCAAAAGTGCCAAGTCCTTTGTGGATATGAACGAGCTTTGTCCTTTAGCCCACAGCATGGCTCCTGCCACGGGTCTCTGGGGTATGATGGCTGTATCGTTGAAGACAACGTCTGTGGGTTTGTCCTTGAATTTTTTGTTCTTTTTGGTATCGTAAACAAACAAGTTCAAGACTTCGGTAGGGCTGACCTTCATGAAAATTTCACCCGAATAGAGCACATCTGATAACGATGCAATACCGTTCTCCAAAGATGGTTTGAGCCGGGAAAAGACTTCCGAAGGAATCTTTACGTCTGCAATATCGTTGAGTGCAGGGAGGGAGAAGAGTTTAACAAACCCTGATTTGGTCACACTGGCCAATAAGGCTCCCTCCTTTCTCATTGTCACTATACCACTGCAAAGAACAGTTTCATCCACCACCTTATGAGAAAGCTTTTGTTTAGGGGTCTTCAATACCCGTAAATCTCTAGAGGAAGACGTCACCACAAGACCGGGCACCAAAACATTTTGTCCCAATTTCTGGAACACATCCATGGTAGCCACGGCTGACTCTCCAGTTGCTGCATTCACAGGCATAATTTTGTCCAAGCACGAGACTCCCGTGGTGTCTGCACTTCTATAATTCAAGCCAAGCGTTTTATTGGTGAATACCACCTCAAAACCACCGTTTCCAAGAGGCACGATCTTAAATATCAAGAGGTTTCCTCCGGCACTGGTTCCTGCAAGAAGCATAAGCGAGGAGTAACCATCCTGGCCATACTCCATGATAGTAAATTCCATGGAAGTCACGAAACACTCATCAGTGATCGAAGGTAAGTGCAGGGCCACGGACTCCAAATTGAGTATGATGGCTGGTCCTCTCACAATGTCACACACCACAAGTCTTCCTGATTTGTAAGCAATGGCAGCAAAGCCCGTATTGGACATATTCAACGAGGTGATTTGGTCTTTGGTGTCGATTTTAAGCAAGTAATGAGGACTGAACAATGACTGCGAAAAGTCCCCACATACCCTCTGGTTTAGGTCAACAAGTGATACATCCCCATTGCTATGAAGAGTTCTGCAATCCTCGTATCCAGCACGACTAGGTTTCCCGGAAAGTGGGGGTGTTTTGCCAATCTTACAGATTGCAACATTTCCATTGGCCAAACCCACGATTGCATGCTGACACTCAAAAGCAAACGACACATTCCTCACAGAGTAAGCAGATGAGCCTGAGTTGTTATCGAGAGTCTCCTTCAAATTAAACTCAAACCCTTTTTCTTCTCGCTGGTGATCTGAAGAAGTGACATCGTAACAGCGCACCGTTCCGTCTTCATGGCCCGAAACAAGCACATCCACCATGAAATCCTCCACACCCAATGTTTTGGGGAAATTTCTTGGCACGGGAAGACCACCCGAAACAAGCGCATTGTGGTTCAACGCATTGTTTCTTTTCAGCAGGATGGAGCCAAACCACTCCACTTTCTTGACAGACTGAATGCAGCTGAAAGTGGTTGGAGGAATGATAGTATTCAAAGACGGAGGAAAGCGGAGAGGCAAGCTCTGGGGTTTCCGGGCATCATATTGAGTATGGTATAAAGCACCGAAATTGGACACGAGCAAGAGCTCAGTTGGGTTATGGCCTCCGGCAAAATAAGGCTGGTATTCCGCAGGAATAGGGAAGATGCGAGAAATGTGTTCCTGAGCACCGATGTCCTGGGATCTGCGGTTGAACTTGACCCGAATGGTTCTTTGACCTTCGGAGGGCCGGGCATAGAACTCGCCCTGTTTCTCATGAGAGGTCAAGCTGTACTTCAAAGTGTACCCCAATTCAAGCACATGGAGAGTTTCAGGCAGAGAAGCACTGGATCCTGCTATAATAACTTGCGTAAGTTCAGGATCTTGTCCACATACCCATTTCATGGTAAGGTCCCCGCAAGGCTCCAGAGGCACATGAGGAGGCCCCTGTTTATGGAGATTGGGCTCCAGAACAGACCGTGCTTGTAAAAGAGTTCCGTCGTTGGCATCCCAGAAAACCACGGTTCCATTGGCGTGAAGTGTGGCCACGTGTAAACCATTTGGATGGTAATGAGCCTCACGCACCAGACAAACGACTTCTTTGGCCGAACCAAAGAGTTTCTTTTTGCCTCCAGTCTCATGGTCGTTCGAGAACTGGAAGCCCTTGCAATCAGGCGTCAATCTGTAAACAAAAGCATTCCGAATGGTGCCCAGCTGGATGGAGTATTGGACTGCACAGTGAGAGTAGGCAACCAACAATACGCCGATATCACGAGGATGCCACTGGATGGATAAAACCGGCGAGAGTTTTTGTTTTGGCAAAACGTTTTTTTGGAGGTTATCAAGGCGGAACGGTGTCAAGTTGCACCTATCCACGTCATAGAAGAAAATGGAGCCATTGGCAAGCCCCAATATGAGCCAATCCATAGAGGGATCACATTCCACGGCTGTAACCACGCCCGGAGCCAGGTACGTGGCCAAGATCTTCTTGGAGTGGAGCGAAAGTATCGTCACGTTCCCCGTGGTCTCCACACATACCAAGTAGATACCCTTGACAAACCTCAAGTACAGGATATCGCCCTTGGTCTTCATTTCAAACACCACCTCCACGGCACTTTGGCCAAACACGTGCACGGAGCCCTTGACGGTGGCCACAGCAAATAATGACTGTACGGGGTCATAGGCCACGGCCAGAATGGAGTCTAATGGTAAGCCTAGCTGGTCACCAGCCACAATGCTCAAGTGTTTCTGGTTGAGTTGTGGCGACAAGTCGGCCGTATTGATGTTTTTGATGGCATTGCTAACGGAACTCAACGAGAGTGGCGCCTTTCGAGACTTGAACTTATCGAGCATGGCAAGTAGTGGTTATTAGCTATACGAGCACTAGGGTAGTTAAAGTAGGCAGAAGAGCGCGCTATGTGGGGCCGGTGCAGTGCATGGTGCACGGTGCACGGGGGTGCGCCCAGGCCTGGCCACGTAAACGCACCGTCAAGCTACTTCTCACCAATAGCAATGGTATGTAGAGTTGTGGGGTCTAATGGAGATTGGGTATACTGTTAGTGTTTATGTGTGCACAGATTATGTACTGCTTGTGGATTATTTATTGATTATTCATTGATTATTTATTGATGCAGATGAACAGATAGTCATGCAGTTGGTACTTCTACAGATGATACTGATGGAGATCATACAAATACACCTCTATGATCTAATAGTTGAACAGATGAAACACATGAAACTTGAATCATGAGGCATGAAACACAGTTGAAACACAGTTGAAACACAGTTGAAACACAGTTGAAACACAGTTGAAACACAGTTGAAACACAGTTGAAACACAGTTGAAACACAGTTGAAACACAGTTGAAACACAGTTGAAACACAGTTGAACATATGAGATATGAGACATGAGACATGAAAAATAGGTGAAACACTTGGACCTGAACTGACCTAATTGAACCTGACCTGACCTGATCTGAACCTGATCTGAACCTTGTTTTTTTTTGAACCTGTCATTTAGAGACACTTGATCACTGGAACCGATACTAACAGTAGGCTTTGGATAAACTAGTTGGCTTGGGAATGCTTGCAATTGCTACGGCAGTGTTTTCGTACTACACTGCATGGGTGTTTTTGTTGCCCTTTTTGGACGAAGACAACTTGATCCAGAGCTTCTTTTTGCCCCGGGATTATGCCATCAAGTTGCCCTTCCTCCTCCTTTTGTTGGGAGGTTTGGCCGTGGGAACGTTCATTGGCAATGTGTTGATTAAGAATGCGGAGAAGGAGAAGTTGAAGCGGGCCAAGAAGACCGAATGAACCGAGGCCGCCAGTCTGCGTTCTAGACTACTCGAATAAGATTAATAAATGGATTCATTTGGAACCATCGTAGTCCATACATTTCGGTAAATATAGTCTTCAGTGACTCTATGATATTGTCATTAGTATTATGGTCTTATTAGCTGTATTATGGTCTCAGTAGCTGTATTATTGTATTGAGTAATAGTGGTTTATAGTCTTAGTAATTGTACAGTGATGTGATGTATCACTACAAGTGAGTGATTTCAATCTTGATGCTACTGCCTGGGCTTGTTCAGCACCTAATGGTGTAGTCTGCACAGTTGGTCATGTACTTGACACCCTTGTATGGCTTGACAGAGTCGCCCATGCCCTGCGACTTAATCACCTTCATGCTATCAATCTTGAGCCCGCTGGGCACTTGTCCTTTATACATGAAATTGACCCGGAACCATGCAGGTCTCAAGGGCTCTGGTTTTTCCGACGTGAGATGTAGCAAGTCTTCTTGATGGTTTCCCACGTCGTCGTCGCTTCTCAGCGACTTGATTGCCAACCTAAGCACTGCATGGCTGCCTGTTTGTAGGTTCTGGATGGTCCATGTACCGGACCCTGAGCCCTTATAGCGGAAATCACCATCGGTAACACGAATCGATTTCATGCCCGAGATCTCAGGGCCTTCCAGACTGCCATTGTTGGGTTCATGGGCAAACACCTCGATTTCGATGGATTCGATTTTGGCTACGGCCTGGTCCTTCGAGGTTTGGATGCGGAGCTCCATTTCATTGGCATCCAAGCCCAAACCAGCCTCATAGTCAAATTCAATGAGCCCTAGCATCTTGTTTTTTGTTTTCAAGGGCATGTCGTCAAGGTCCAAGGCGTAGTTCATCAAGACGGACCGGCCATCTGCAGGAACAAACGACAAGGCCCTAGATCTCAGCCAAGAGTTGAGATCGATGCATGGATGGAAGCGGGGCGAGTCCAATTGGCTGGCTACCGAATTGAAGAGGACCTGCAATTCCGGAACCCCTGAAATATGCGACAAAAACTCCACCTTGCCCGAAATCGTGCCTGATAACACCGAGAGCTGGTTACTATGCAGCAGAGGCATTCCTGAAGAGGAATAAAACGCCGAGTCGAAGTTTTGCGTGCGAGAATAACTCTTGCTGCGAGCCTTAGGCGTCAAGATCACGTTCAAAGACTCCACCACATCAACAAACATCTCATTATTGGTGTAGCGCACATTGGCCGAGCGCCAGGGCACCTTATTCTCGGGTTTGTCCAGCGAAGTGGCAAACGGCGAGGTGTGGGGGTTCGTAATGGAGGAAATGGACTTGGCATTGGCTGCAGACGCCAATTGGTTGCCTGTCAGAAGGATTTTGGAGAGGAAGGTCTTCTGCGACACCAAGTCTTTTAGGTTATTGAAGTCCGTAATGTTGGGCACTCCATCGGCAATCATTTGGTGCAACAAGAGTGTCAAGGTATCGTTGTTGGCATCGATTTTCACTGTGGTGAGCGGCTGGCCAAAGTACTCGGCCATGGTGTCCACCAACTTATCAAGGAACAAAAACGGCAAGAGTGGGTTGAGGTAGCGGCCGAATTCCCGGGTCAGGCACAATAAATAGATGATGAAGCGGGACGTGCCGTAAGATGCCACGAGGTAGTCCAGGTTGATCTCCACGATCTGAAGCGGCAGCTCCGTGTGGTCGGCGAATTTGGACTTGAGCGTGTTGGCCACAGCAGAGAAGGTGGGCACGTGCGAGAACACCAAGTACTCATAGCAAAGGTTATTCTTATCGTCAGTGATGTAGACCCCTTCAAACATAGTCAATGGTGAGTGGTGGGGTATGGGGTGGGATATGTGGGGTAGGGAGTGAAGAGTTGGTAGAGAGTGTGGTGGTGTAGTGTACAGTGTAGCCTGTAGTCTGTAGTGAGTAGTGAGTGAGACTAGAATTAGTAGTGAATGAGACTAGAATTAGTAGTGTGAGAGGATGGACTGGGTGCGCACTGACCATTCGCTATCTATACTACACTCTCCAGTAAGTAACCCAGGAGTATAGCATAAGATATGTATATTTTGATAAAAGAATTGTTAGTGGATACTTAGTGTTAGGTTATTTAGGAAACAATGGTTTTGGAAATATAGTAGATTTTTGAGTAATTTACCATTGATGGAATGATTGGGAAGTACATTTTGTATGACGGTCGTATGCACCAGTACAAAAAACTGTAAATCTTTTATTTTTGAGATTTACCACCACTAGTTTAATATATAGTAGTAGTCAAGATTGGTTTCTGGTAGCTCAGAACACGTAGGAGTAAGTCTAGTGTAGTCAATAGTGTCCATAGTGTCCATAGTGTGTAGTGTCTAGTCTCTAGTGTCTAGTGCCAGTAGTGGCTACAAAGTAGTGTAGTTTACACTATGAAGGCACGGTAAGCACAGAAACTCGCCTTGACATTCAATTTCAAGGTAATTGTCTTGGGTAACACATGAATTGGCTACCCTCGGATTGGTCACGTGACCTATACTTACCTTTTGGTAGCGGCCCACACACACAATATCAAGACCCCTTCTTTAAATATACTAATGACGAAAATGAGGTGATTCCAAAACATCAATCAGTTCTCGAAAAAATTTTTTTTTGGGGAGGATGAAACGACCTGAGTCAATAGGTCGGAACTGGATATAAGCCCCGGAACTGCCTCTTGCACCCTCGGAATAGGAAACCGGGCCCCGAATTAGCCACAACACTAGCTCTTCTTTTCTTATAGGCCTTATTTACGGAAAACCCCTTTTTTGCAAATCTATAGTTAGCTTCTAAATATTGTAATCTACATTTACTCGAATTATTGGCCATTGACTATGGCGTACTTAGACTGCTTCAAGTCGAGAAGCCCTTTAGGAAAACATAGGACCATATAGACCTTTAATCTTTACTGGCACTCCACCACTCCATATCACTCTATACTGTACTCTATGTTGAGAGTTTCCATAGACTCTCTGGTAAGTTGGAATTGTTATGACGTTGGCCTCCAATAACTCTCTCTAGTATGGTGTTTCAGGTTCATCTTAGGTCACTTATATTCTTCTCTAAACTAGATATCAGTGAACTATTCTCACAATTGATACCGCTCAAACTAGAGCGGGATCCTCTCTATATATAGTCAATCCCTGGGGACTCCCTCACCCGAAACCGGCGTCTCGTAAATGACTGTGCATGATGAGTGTACGTCCTCATCGTGCACATGTCCCTGTTTCATCTATATTGTCTTCTCCAAAACAATGCTCAGAGTTAGACGAGAGCCAGACGAGAGTTAGACGGGAGCCCATAGAGCCCTAGCTCTACCTTTGTCTCTTCTTCAACAATACCCAACATTGTTTCATCTGGAATGCTTGGCATGAGCATGCAGTACCCGCACATGTACTGGTCTCAAGTTCAACACTCTATACTGTACTCTACTATATGTTAGCACTCTAGCAGGGCTCTACCCAGACGTATTATGAAGCCTCGACGTCTTATCCTAACATTGGCTATTCCATAAGGCCGTCCCTAGGCCATCATTGTCGAGGTACCAAGATGGCTTGCCATGAGCTACAACAATCACCCTATTGCTAAATCTTTTATGAGTTTATTTCTCGAAAGTTGTAAGCAGCTCAATTTTTTAAAGATAACGTAGTACCTAACGTTACACAAGAATCTACCCAGTAGAGTATTGATTGGTAGTAGTAGTATTGGAAGTATTGGTAGTAGTAGTATTGGAAGTATTGGTAGTAGTAGTATTGGAAGTATTGGTAGTAGTAGTAGTAGTTAGTAGAATTGCTTGGCAGTAGTAGTAGAAGCACAGTAGCATTGATAGTATAAGTAGCTTCGTTAGCATTAGGAACAGTTTGGACTTAATGTATGTGATAAGTATTGTTGGGAACTCCAACGGGGTTCCTGAAATATATAAGGACCTCTATCCAAATCATAGTGTGAATCAGAATATCGTCTGGAGGAACACAACAAGATGTCCATCACTTCCAACTCACCAGAACCACAAGCCCGAGTGCAACTGAATTTTTTCATTCGTGAGAATCAAGGACCTAGCAACATTTGGTTTTGTAGGCAATTCCACCGTCATTTAAGTAGGTTCGACTCCTCCCTCTAAGAAATCATCGTCGACTGAACATAGTAAACAGAGTACCTGACGTAACAAGAATCTAGCACAGATACTTGTAGTCGCCGTAGTAAACCCCATGGTCCAAGTCAATCACAGATGTACCATTGATGGCGACCAGAAGCTGTTGAGAGTAGTGTAGTGCTACAGACAACATGCCAGAGGAATTAAATACTCAGTCCCAAGAGTCAGACTCATTATACTAGCAACCCTACCAGAAACCCTACCAGCAACCCTACCAGCCACTAAACCAGTAACTCAACCAGCCACTATACCATACTGACATAAATACCAGTAGACTGTGGTAGTAAACTGTACCGGAAGATAGCACAAGACATACCCATAGTATTCTTTCCAAAACCAGTGATGTCATAGTGGTAGTCTAGTAGTTCTTGGTAGTCCAGTAGTTCTTGGTAGTCCAGTAGTCCAGTAGTCCATAGCATTCTCTATATGGTACATAGATAGTAGCTGGCCCAGTAATACTTCTTAGTAGTATCAGTATTGTAACACAGTATTTCATAGTTGGCCAATGTATATCGTGCACTGAAGTGTGCTCAATGGCTATTAAATGGACCACCAGAGCTACCCACCAAAAGGCACAATGGAGTTATATGTTCACCATAGTCACCATAGTCACCACAATACATCACCCTTACAGTAAGTCATCCTCACCACTCAAAAAGCAGCACTCACTTTACCACACAGTAAGCACCCTCACTCCACACCACCATAAAATACACTAATTCACACCACAAATAACCGCACATCATCACACTAAATACACCTCGCTCAATACACCACACTAAATACAGCACAATAAATACACCACACTAATTACACCACACCATAAAATCGAAATTTAGTAAATCAATCATCAATGATCAATCAGTAATTAACAACTCATCAATTTCTTTTTTGGGGACTTCTTAGTGGCCTGGTTGCTGGTTGCCAGTTATCAACTACTATCACTACTAACATTTGATCAAGGATTTATTAAAACATAGGGTGGGGTGTAAAAAAATATGGTCGAGCCGTTCTTGACATATAGGGACCGCGCTGGGGAACGCACAGAGGTGACGGTGCGACAAGCGACTTCTCATAGCTCGCTCGGTCGTCTGCATGGGCCGCTTCTCGTTACACACACTTAATTAAAAGGCCCATGGAGTCGACGTTGCCGCACGCGTCAAAGCAGTGGTTTCCCAAGGCAGCTGGATTGTTCACTAGTGGAAGTCACTTCCGGTCTTCAGCTGAATAAGTTCCAGGGACTGAGTTCCAGGGACTGAGTTTCAGGTGACTAAGATCGCGTCACTTCCACCAGTTGCTCACTCCCACTGGCGTGGAATGAGCTTACTTGCGGTTGATGAGCTCGGACGAAGCGGCTTCCTCAGCCTCGAGCTCAATCTCGTCCTCGTCCGAGAGCTCCACGTCCAAGTCTCTGATGACGTGCTCCTCGATGTTCTTGGCCTCAGACATTCCATAGAAACTGATGGCAATCATACCAAAAAAACCGGCGATACACGAGAACACCAAGGCAACAATACCTCCGGCGGTGAAGCCATCGGGCAAGGCCTTATGTTGCACGTTTGCTCCGCCCAAGTCCATGAAGTTGGTGTTACCTGCGGCGTTACCGGTGACGGGCACACCAACGTTCTTACACACGGACTTGAAGTTGTCGGTCAAGGCCTGAGTGGGTTGCTTTTGCATCTCCTCTGGGGCTTCAATCAACACAATGGCCAAACCTTGCTCCAAGTGCCACTCGATGTGACAGTGGAAGAACCAAACACCGGGGTTGTCGGCCTTGAATCTCAACACAATGTAAGATTGAGGGTTGACGTAAACCGTGTCTCTGATCATAGGGTACTCGGGGTACTCAGGAGGGTTCTTGGGGTCGAAAGGAACTGGCGACTCGTCATCTGGAACTCCTTCTCCTCTGGCAATCACCTGGAAAACATGTCCGTGCAAGTGGAAAGGATGCTTACCGGTATCGTTGTTGTTAAGCACGATATCCACAATGGCATCTTTCTGCAACACTTGGGCATTGATGTTTCCGTAAATGAAGTCGTTGGTAGCAAACTCGCCGGCATCCAAAGCTGTGGCAAGCACTGGCACCTTAGGAGTGGTGTAGGTGATGTTGTTAAAGAAGGCATAGTTGACACCGTTACCCAAGTTGTCCATGACCACATCAATGACAATCTGCTCGTCGGAGTCGTCCAAAAGCTTCTCCTTGGAAAGTGGTTGCAAGTAGAAGTCATCCAAGAAGTCGTCGAGAGAGTCCACATAGTTCTCGTCTGGGAAGTCTGCGTCCTTGTTATAGGTGATGGAGTTGGTGGAGTTGACAAGCAAGTCATCGGGCAACACATCCAACATATCAGTATCAATGGAGTTCATGAACGCATAGTTTCTGTCAGACGATTCCTTGGTTTTGATCAACACATCATAACGTTGGGCAATGGTCACGTAAAGCATGGAAGTGGTGTTGGGCTTAACATACACTCCATCCACAGCCACCACGGTGAACTCATGGTCCTCCATCCACAAATACTGCGAGACAAAACCACCAACATTCACGATTCTAACAAGGTACGTGGTGTTGGGTTGGACCTCCCAGGTGTTGTTTCTGGTGTCGTTGAACAAGGTGTTCTGAGGAATAGGCTCAGCTCCCGTGGGATTGAATCTGCTCAAGAACTTTGGAATCAATTCATCTGCTTGCGTATGGTACCATTCTCCAATAGACAAGGTGACCTCCTCGTCGAAATCAAAGGGGTAGTCGGACTTTTGCTTCTCCTCAATGATAAAGAGACCTCTCATACCGTCTCCGTACTGGCCTGCGGTATGCGAGTGGTACCAGTAAGAACCAACCTGGTTGGGCACAGTGAAGTTGTACAACATGGTGTCACCAGGAGCAATAGGACACTGGGTGACCATCTCGGGCCCATCCATCTGCGAGGTTCCGTTCTGGAACATACCGTGGAAGTGCAACGAGGTGTTTCTGTCAGTGAAGCCATTGGTCAAGAAGACTTGAATACGGTCTCCAGTGGCCACTCTCAAAGTGGGCAAAGGCCAGGTGTTGTTGAAGCCAATCACAGGTCTTTCCTTGACACCATCAGGGTTGGCATTGACCCAGGTGGTGTTGAAATACCAGGTGTGGGTCTCAGCAGCCACGAGGCTGGCAAGCATCGACAAGAGTAAGACGGAAAATGCACGCATTCTGTCCGGGTCCTGCAGCTAGAAGTGTTCTGTTGAAAAAAGATTCCCCCCTATGGAATGTAAGAACAGGCTAGAGAAAAAAAGGAAAAGATATTTGCTCGCGGGGTGGTGATTTCTTATATACGGGGCGGGCAGCCCGGCCAGCTGCATTGTGGGATGGTGAGATGGTCCCGAATTTCGGGTTCCGCAGCCAATGACTGCTGTCATCTGCATACTGGGCGCGCGTGCTGCGCGCACTCTGCAGGCGTGCATGTGTCTGGCCAATGTCAGCGCGGTCCCGGCCGCTTATGTGCACGCATTGACGCAAGATGAACCTGATAAAAAATTCTCTTCATGAACCTGGTGTCCGCTACGACAATTCCCGAGAATCCGCTAAAATCATGGTTTAACGCCCCTGCGCAGGGGCTTTTTAGCGTCTGGGTTTTGGTTCCATTTTTTTTGTTACGGTGTGCATTTTTTGGTGCTTGGTTGGCTAGGATGGGGCTTAAAATAAAAACGACTCATAAAGACGACTCTAATATAGTTGAATCAATACTTTGCCCGGGGGCCACTGATATCCGCGGAGAATCGCCTCCAAGAATGTCCTTCAAAATTGGGATGTTCGCTAACCTTTAGTCTTCGGGTGTTGATGAGTATATGGAACTCCACGGCGATTGAGGAGAGGATTTCTTGTGTGTCCAGGTGCGCCGTGCCGGTGCCCAGGGTGCGTTTTTAGTGTGATTTTTTTGATAATCTGCACGTTCGCTGCCGCGACTTCTCTTATCCCACATTATCTTGACGTTGGGAGCGCCGCCTGCACCCAGTCTTCGCGGTCACGTGCTGCCCTCTTCCAGCCCCCACTATAGCACTACACAATACTCACAATACTCACAATACTACAGACAATACTACAAGCAATATTGCAGAAAATATTGGAGACAATGTGATAATGCAATAACCAGTATGGACTATACTTCCGGTAAACATGTCCAAGAGTGTCTATTCAATAATGACAGTACTAGCTCTGTATACTGTTGGTTGATGGCTCGTGACTGGTGAGCATAGTGCTTAGTAATGCCTCTCATGAGATCTTTTTTTTGCCCCCAAGATTCCTTTCATTTTCAAATGGATTGTTAGTGACCCGGGTCACGTGCCCGGCCCGACCCGGATTGTGGTTCTGAAAACCCCTAGGGTATATAATAGCGCCAGAGAATCTTGCCATGCGTATGCAAACCATCCGAACATTGTATGGATGACCCCAACAAAGTATGCACCATTACGCGCATCTTTTCATGGTGCTATTGTTCGTGGGATTGTCCTGACACCGAAGGCCCGCTTTTTTTCTTGCACACAATGGAGATCTGTAGCTGCATATCCAAATAGACTCTTTGTCCAATCGGCCTTATGGCCAAACCCCGGCCTTGGCGACCCAGGGTTATGCGTAA
Source organism: Metschnikowia sp. 01-655c1 (assembly GCA_002370185.1). NCBI lineage: Eukaryota > Fungi > Ascomycota > Pichiomycetes > Serinales > Metschnikowiaceae > Metschnikowia > Metschnikowia sp. 01-655c1. Next base: position 399,626 of record NKZO01001508.1, read on the forward strand.
TTCCAGGTAAACTTTAAAAAAGAAACCGTGAAACCAGATAAAACCAAAATCCAAGTATTATTCATTCACCAAAATTTTTCCGCATTGGAGCTGGTCTGGTCTGTTTTTTGGCTGTTTTTTTATCGGCTTTTTTTGGTCGGCTGAATTTCAATTTCCTTTGTCTGGTAGTTTGAACTTCGTTGGATTCGGTGGTGTTGGGTACTATTAGTGTAGGGTGCTGCGAGAGACCCGTGCACCATGTGACATAGCAGCATGGATTTTTCCATGGGCCGCAACTCAACCATAGCCCCACCACCAGAGCCAGTAGTCCCATGAAAAAAATAGCACCGCATGCGATCTAGAGCTCTCGTTCACTTCTCTTCACCCAACTCTCTTTTTTTTCCCATCTCAAATGGTGTTTCAAATGGTGTTTTGTTGTCTTTAAGACATAGCTCGTCTCTGGCCCATTTCCATGCCCAGAAGACCACGGAACTCCGGCCAAATGTCCTGTCAGGGGTCTCCAGCTACAAGCCACCGACCCACCCGACGTCTGTGCCCTTGAACCGGTTTTTCAAGTCTCGGTTCCCTCTCTCCGTGCAAGAACTGATCCACGACTATACCTATAGGAAAAACCCACTTAAATTCCAACACGACTTGCTCAGCTTGCTTCCGTTTTACCCCGAAACGGAACCTTCTTCCGGCAGAAAAGCAGAAGTTGTGCAAACCCGGCTTCGGTCCGGTGAATGCATAAATGAGTTTGTCATATACCCATCGCACGTGGCCAAGAACCCTGGAGTCCATACCAAAGCGTACCAGGAATGCAACCACTTGATTATGATCCATGGCTATGGTGCAGGCCTTGGCTTTTTCCTAGAGAATTTCCAAGACCTCCTGGCCCACGAGAATTGGGTCGTGCACTCCATCGACCTTCTTGGCTATGGATGCTCCTCCAGACCAAACTTCACTGCGGACTCTTTGGCCTCGGTAGAGTCATTTTTCCACGACTCATTCCGGGAATGGGCCACAGCCCGGAATTTGACTCAAAACCCGGAGAAAATTATGGTCTTGGCCCATTCCATGGGTGCTTACCTCATGGCCACCTATGCACTCAAGCATCCTGACTTGTGTAGCAAAATGTTAATGGTATCACCAGGCGCAGTGCTCAAACACCGGCGCCAGGTTCCCGTACCGGCATATTTTGCTAAACTCTGGGAACAAAACATTAGTCCGTTCTCGTTGGTCCGGGGTGCAGGACCGTTGGGCTCTAAAGTCGTCAGTATGTGGTCCAGCAGACGGTTTGCCAACTTGCCTGCACACAAGGCCCGGTTGCTCCATAAATATTCGTATGGAATTTTCCAAAGTCCAGGTTCAGGCGAGTATATGCTCAACTACTTGTTGGCCCCAGGAGCAGATGCTCGGTACCCACTTTTGGAGCGCGGTATAGAGAATCTCCAGTGTGACGTGCTATGGTGCTATGGGTCGCATGACTGGATGGATAAGGAAGGTGGTATTCTTGCATCCAATCTTATCAACCAGAAACATTCAGCTCAGCGCAGCAGCGTGTGTGTGATTCCTCATTCGGGGCACCATATATACCTTGATAATGCGCAAGAATTCAATCGCATGGTCAAAAAAGAAATGGTAAAAATGACAGAATCAAAATGAACATTTGACAAGCATTGAGGTACTGACCAATAAGGCTTAATGCAATAGTGATCCAATGTTTAATAAATGATCTGAATGGTGAACAGTGAGGTGTTTAATCACTTGTCGGGTCTTTTGGTGGACCCGGTATATTCGGAAATGGCAACCGACACCAGAATCTTCAAGGTATGGTCGCTGATCAACATCTCCTCTCCAGGCTCCACCAAATCCAGTAACAACTTGGGTAAGTTAGGAGCTGTGTGCAGTTGCAATGTTTCAGGATGGGAAATGAACAAGTTAGCATTTGTTGTGGTGATGGAAGGGTGTTTCATGGCAAATTCAGGCTGCGTTTCTAGCCACAGCACAAAGTCTTGCAAAGTCCACCACCGTTGGGCCACTATTCTTCTGGTCTCGCTGCCACACACTGCACAGCTGGGTTTCTTGGTATGGGAATATGTATATGTGAATATGGAGTCGTCGCCCAGGTACATCATGTAGTTGTCCAAGATGGGGTTGCAAGAGGTGATGATTTTGAATACCTCGTTGCAACAAGCTGCTGCTATTATAGCATTGGTGGATGCTATAGCCGGGATGATATTCTTAACCACCCCAAGTGTAAGACTTCTAGTGACATTTTCAATGCCAAACTCGTTTGCTCTGGCTAAAGCAATGGCATACATGGTGTCCACGTGACCTGGGTCATCTGCATCAAATTGTAGGTCGGGGTACCGTTTGGGCCATTCGAATTGGCTCGCCCACTCGATGCAGTGTTCGGGCAATCGGGGCATATTTGTGATGGTACACACCGGATAAGTGTTTTTAGGCAGGAGCATATCTAAGGAACACTCAAAGCACGAAGTAAGCGTTGGAAGAATGACCCTGGCCTGACCCCGGAACCCCTCGGTTCCTCCATCCACCAATGGGATCAAACCATTGAGTTGGTCATCCACAAACCCCACCAAAAGCGAATTGATCCATCTGCGGGCCTCCACGTTGTCTAGACCACAAATAATGGCGGAAAAGCCCCGGTAAAACTCGGCCGGCATGTCCTGTATGGCACAGAAGTGGGGCTGGATGACTAAGTCCGGGTCCTGGAGCCGTTTTTTGACGGCATTGGCTGCAGTCACGCTTTTGGGCTGGCCAATATCTTTTTGGCGGAAGAGAAATTGACGGTTGAGGTTGGAGATGTCCACGGTATCCATGTCGATTATATGTAGGAGCTTGAAGCCCAGCAACGCCAAGTTCTTGACGATTTCACAGCCCAAGCCACCGGCACCAATGATAAGAATCTTGGATTCTCTAAGTGCTTGTTTCGCCTGTTCGGGAGAGTACTCTTCTGGGACCTCATTGTAGGGGCCTATGTTATCAAGGAGACAAGATACAGCCAGATCTCGAGTCATTGATGGGATAAATTAAGAAATATGTATGGGCAAAGTTGGTTGGTCAGATATGGGAGGTATTTGGTGTGTCTAATGGTGGGTAGTTGGTGGTGGTGGGTAGTTGGTGGGTCTGAATGGATGTATAGGGTGTAATATATGGGAATAAGTATATATATATATAGTGTAAGTGGGGCAAATTGTTTCAGGTTGCGTTTTTGTGTCTGCGTTTCTTTTTGTGTTTGTATTGTCTTTGTGTTTGTATTGTTTTAGGTTTCCATAGATATATAAGACCAGAGGCTAGTGTAGGTTTGGAGGATGCTGGGGTGGTGTGGAAATGGTTTGGGGTATACGCTCTCTGAGAAAGACTGCGAAATTTCTTGATGCTCCAGTAATGCTCCGGGACTGCAGACAACACCACGGTCAATCCCTCCAACAAGACATACACCTAAAAGTAAAAACACTCTATCATAAACACTTTGAGATCTTTTATTAAACACTATTAAACACTATAAATTGTTGCATTGAAAAAAGAATTAAAAAAGCGTGGGAAGTGTGTTCGAGTTCAGCCACTCACTATTGTGTTCTGGAATCGTGCATTCGCATCAATTCTAACAGTGAAAGATAAATCAGTGCTGGAGAAGTTCGGGTCATAGTATACTTTTTGATTTTCTCTTAATTTTCTCTTTAATGTTTCTTTAATTTTGTCTTTAATTTTTGTTTAAGTGTCTTCTCCAATTCCTCTTCTCGCTTCACCTCACCTCACTTCCTCTAGTTAACTCTCTTTTCTCTTCTCTTCCTCTCTTTTCTCTATCTTTTCTTCTCTTTAGCTTGTTTTCACTTTTTCTTTCCATGGGTAAACATCAATACCTTGAGGTTCTCTGCTGTTGTAGTGGTAATGGAGTACTGGTAGTAGTATTTACGCCTGTGATTAGCATATTATGAGTGACTCTACGGCTGATACGGAAGCTAAACTTATTGATTATTTCGCTATATATATTCAATTTATGTAGTACTATAATAGATGGTGAACGACTTGTAACTTCTTAGGATACTCTTTTCTTACAATTATTAGTATAGTACTTGGTAGTACGTGGTAGTCAGTATTGCTTAGTAGTCAGTACTGCTTAGAAGTATTAGTAGTAGTAGTAGTAGTAGTAGTAGTAGTAATGTACAACGTAGTGCTTAGAGATATAGTAGTTGCTCTTAGTAGTGGATGGAAATAGTACTTAGTAGTAGTACCAGTGCTTAGTACCAGTACTCAGTAGCAGTCAAAGGAGTAAATCAGTACTTTGGAGTTACAGCAGTAATAGTTAATTGGTAGTAGCTGGCAGCACTCAATAGCAATTATACGAGAACTGTTAGAACCCCATCGGTATTTTTAGAGACTACGAAAGTCGACTAGTCAGCTACTAGCCACCGAGACTGACTACACGTTTCTATAGTTGGTCGTTTCTGTTGTTAGTCGTTTCATTTGGCACCGAATAACCGATTAGTCATTTCTTCTCATCGCGTCCCTTATCTTATGGCTATTTAGCACCTCAGAATCTTCCTTCGGCGGAATCATCGGCGTATGAACATAGTAAACGGAGTACCTAACATAACCGAAATCTAACAAGAACTGGTACATGACTTATACTTAGGTGTTGGAGCTATGGTAGTTGGTAGTAGTAGTTGATAGTTGTAGGTACTGGTTGGTTTAGGCAGTAGTGTATTAATAGTGTAGCAGTAGTGGTAGTATTGTAGTAGTAGTGGTAGTATTGTAGTAATAGTGGTTATTTCGGTAGTCTCTTCGTAGCAGTACTGTACCACTTGTATTAAAGTGGTATATATCATAGTAGTACTACTAGTAGTGTTACTAGTAATGTAGTAATGGTACTGTCACTACTATCAATACCGAATAGTACATTTGCTTTGTCGAAATTAATCTACAATAGTAGATTCGTGCTTGACCTCCAAAGTAATGCTCGGGTATTCGAGCCTACACCGTCCAATCTGAACAATAGCCATTGTATTCTACCACAATTGATTATACTTTTTTTCTTGGTGCCGTGTCTATGACCAGTCTCCTATTGTTCAGCTATTGATAACGTGCCTATTTTCGTACCTCCTTGATGGTTATTAAGTATTTCATGGTACTTCAGGTTATTGAAGTACTTCAGGGTTATCAAGTACTTAAGGGCTATTAAGTACTTCAGGGTTATCAAGTACTTAAGGGTTATTAAGTACTTCAGGTTATTGAAGTGCCTATCCCCCTTGCCCATTGACTAATGAATACAATATCTAAATTATGCAGAACAATTTAACTGCAATATTACGGTCACCCTATTGAAGGATTCATTAAAATAAATGATACCTCAGCACCTGACGAGAGGTTATGGTCAAATGAAAAATCCATAAACAATTATATGCTACATATACCTGAATTAGTGTATAGCCATAAACTGGAATTCTATTGTTTAAAAAATAAACAATGCGCTTACATTTCACCGAGTATTACATTATTTACCAGAGAAATTAAAGTACTCACGAATTGATACACGCTTTTTTTATGCACAGCCAATAGAGAGAGAGTACAGAGAGAGATTCTTGAGAGTGCTAGACTAAGAGAGGGTACACCCTAAACCTGTGTCACTGTTTGCAATTTAAGACAAGTTGAACGGAAAAAATATGAGCATGCAGTCTCATTACTGCTACCATCGAAAAGTTGACCAATTTTCGGATAGTGAAACAAGCCTCTATCAGTATATTAAGTGAGAGGAACTACCAACTGAGGAAGTTACCAGCCCGAACTCATGGAAAATTGGTTGCTCATAACTACGAAAAGGCCAATTCCAACCTTTGAGATTTCATAGACATGGGCTTTCGTCATTGAACATTTTTTCATGAGCTTTCTTCTTTGTGAGTCTACCCTAATGCAACTCTGCTCTCTGATAAATACCATGAATCTATAAGAGGTAAAATACAAGAGTTCTTATGTGGGGGTAGGGGTCTTTATCGTCTTGATAAATGAGGATGTTCCTCGTAGTGGTCATCCGAGACAAGGAGTAAGTCTTCAGTCTCGTCATTGGGAATCTTGACTTCGTAAAGGTATGAGAGCCAATGTCGTACATCATACCTTTAAGCTCGATCTTGGCTACTTCAATGTCATCACCACCCTAGAATGTCTCTTAAGCCCACAAAAGCGATGATGTTAACTCAGCCAACTTCTCGGTACTTGGGGTCTTTTTTGCTTAGAAATTAGCAGAGAGGGGTAGATACAAGTGGAGAGTAGACTGTATTATGGCACTACGGCACCACTCTTCCTATTTAATACTGTGGCATATACTGTACTAGATTCTGTACTAATGAAGTAGTCGGTACTAGGCTACTATTATGTATCTCAGGATCCACTATACTGTCCTTCTAGACAACTAGACAACTAGACAACTAGACTACTAGACTATATACTGACTATTACACTACACTATCAGATTCTTTTAATACACCTGTACTTTAGTTCTTGTCGTTTGCCCAGTGTTAGGATCAGACTGTGTAGGCTCAAGGTACCTCTATGGCTAGAGCAGTGTCCATGAAAGAGTAGTAGTAGTAGTGAGTAGTAAGTAGAGTAGTGAGTAGAGTAGTGAGTAGTGATAGAGTAGAGACTGAGGTAAAATGACTGTATATTGTATCCTTTCTTGTATATATATGTTTAGAGTTTTGAACATGTGAGATGTGCTGACCCGTGTATGCAGGTAATGTGTTACCTGCAGTACAACGGAATTGGACAAGCCTCATAAGGTTCCGAGGAACGGATGAGTGCAGACTAGTATTGTATCCGGGTCTTGGCGTCAGGAGTAGTCAGGTTTGACTTTAGACAACGTATTACCAAGTCCGGTACAGGAGCAAGGAGTTTAAGGTGAAAATGGTATGTATAGAGAGAATTCCGCTCTAGGTAGAGCGGTATCACAAGTAACCATAATATCACGGATCTCCTGGTACACATTAGTAGCACAACTAAGATAGAAAGAAATGAACAAAGACATAACCGTTCCGGATCATGAACTCAAGAGCGGTAAACTTCAACATAGAGGACCTGATTAGAATCTTGGCCATGTTGGCTTATGCTCCTGTCTGTATACATTACAAGAGGTACTGCCTATGTGATGAATTTGAAGACCATAAGAAATGATAGGTGTAGAATTATGTACAGATTGATTCACATAAAACCATGATGAAGCTTAATTAATTTGTGTCAGAACGACGAATCTATATCTTATACCTTGGGCTTATTCTCATCAGGCAATCTCTGGACTTGTACCTACTAGAATACGGCTGATGATCAAAAACCCAAGTCTTAGGAAACTTTCTATGCACTCCTGGGACTATTGACTTCCTTTTTGGTATGCACTCTTTCTTCGAGAATGACTTGCGTATTTTGGTCGAGGCAAGTCCAATCACTCGTTTTCATCTATAATGCTTGATATAAGCATGGCAATCCACTCTAGTTTTTCACGTCCATGGCGTCGATATCCCTGTGGAGCCTCTTGGGTTGCTGTCTTTGCGAAGGAGGCATTCCCAATGGTCTTTTTCCTATACCATTTGGACCCGGTATCAACCCTGGCGATCCGCTGCGACTGGTGTTGATCTGGCTGGGAGTATGTGAGCCCGCCGCGTCCGGACGCCTGACTTTCTGCGATTTGTATGGATCCACGGTTCTTCTCACGCTGTTGGCAATGAACTTATGGTCATAGACGGGGATATTATTCTGCTCCGGATCCTTTTGAACGTCCATTGCTTTCTTGGAGCTTGTGAAGAACACTTGTTCTGGAGCGGCTTGCTTATCGTCGGTCTTGTTCTTTTCAAAGCTTTCTCTTTGGGCTTCGGCTAACTCCACGTCCAATTCATGAAGAGTCTCGCCTGGCTCTTCTCCGTCTGCAGGCAAATCATCACTGAATTCAAACAGTTCATCGAAATCGTCGAGCTCGCAGTCTTTGACGGCCCGGGATATTAGCAGCGCTCGCTCTTCGACATCGTTTCCATTACCATCATTTCCTGCGTCATTTCTGGTAACACTGTTTGCACCACCAACACCCTCATTTCCGTTTCCATTGATAGTACCATTTACAGTACTGTTGACAGTATCATTGACAGTACCATTTCCAAGGGGTAGGGCGTTCTGGGCCTCGAGCTCTCGCAGTTTCTGCCTGGCCTTAATGGCACGCTCAGTCTCCCGCTTGACCACCAACGGATCTCGGTGAAAATCCTCCAGCTGGAGCTCCGGCACCGGGAGCTTGACCTTCTGCATTTTGGCCACAATCCCCTTGTCGTATAGACAATTACCTAGCACATTGCCAAAACACCGTAAACAACGCTTGAGCCCATCAGTAAATGCCTCCTTCTTGCACTTCTCAAAAGCCACGGCCTTACCCTTGGCATTTTCAATAAACCCGTACCCTATATCCTCGTGGAAAGTGCCGTCTCGGATAGTAATACGGACCACCACCGAAAGACCCAAGGAAACACGTCCTGCACCGAGCAAGTCCATGAAGTCCACCTGGACGCCGATCACCTGGGAGCTCCAGCCATTAAAACCAAACACCTCATTGGCTAGATTGAGTGCCTTCCATCCCTCTATATACGACACGTTCTGGCCGCCTCCTCCCGGGCGGAAACTGACGTATTCGGGGCCAAGCACCTTATTGAGCAGTTTCTGGATGCGTTGTTCCTCCTCAGGGGTATACGGCTCGGCCACGTGGGCTTTAGCAATGGAATTTCCCGCCTGATGGAACATCTGTGGACCCAGCAGTTGTTGGTGGGGTTGTCTTTGAGGTAGCTGATGCCCCGGGGGTTTCTGGTGTGGATGCTGATTGTGTAAGAGACGTGCAGGTGGGGGAGGGTGCCTGAACTTGGGCGGAGGCTGGCCAGGACGGGTTTGTGGAGTCATGGGCCGCTGTGCATTATTATTGCTATTGTTATTATTGCTATTGGAATGGTCGTGGCCGGGAGTATGGTTGGTATTGTTGTTCATGGTGGATGGTGAAGTAGAGTAGTAGGTGAGACGTGAGTATACCGCGTCGCACGACTGCACGCAGTCAAGGCACCAAACATAAACTAACACTATGGATCGAGTCGGGAAAAATACGACATTTATAGGGCAAGTGTATTTGTGTTTGTGTTCGTGTTTGTGTTTTGGTTGTATTTCGGTTTTTCTGGTTGTGGTTGTATTTCGGTTTTTTTGGTTGTGGTTGTGTTTGGTTATGAGCATAGATTTGACTGAGCGTATTACTGGCTGACTATGGGACTGGACCGCACTGTATGGCGAGATTATATAGTGTAATACAAAGCTTATCCAAGACCCTACAAAATACACCAAAATAAATTAGACCTAAAGTAGACCTTCTTTTTTGGTGGTATGTATTTAGATGACTATATACAGTCCGTGGCTATTTATCATTATTTTTCGACAAAAAAAGCATGTGTACTGGGGGGATCTAGAACAGAATTTGCCTATAGTAGGCGTGGGTGTTGTGCGTTGTTGAACTTGCACCACACCTGTACCTCACGAACACGTGCCTGATGGCCCGTCAGCAAAGTTCAAAGTTCACGTTCATGTGTTGTTCCTGCACGTGGATATGGCATGTAAGTGTTATAATGACCGCTTGATACATGACCACAGGAGTACTTTTAACAGAAAGAGGAAATGGCCAGGAGATTGTTTAGTTCGTACTGCATAAAGGGTTACATGCAGGTCATATATATATCAATTCAGGCCGTGTCATAATTGGCCTACAAGAACGCCTTTGAAACGGAAAGTTGACAGAGGTTCCCCCAGGTTGAGTTTCGGAATCTAGCAAACTCACTACCGCTCCCATAATCGCAGGGTTAAAAGCTTAAAGCTCAAGATGCGTTTACATCAATTTCGCATAAACAGGACCGGTTGTCATTGGTCTCCACTTTCTTCCCTCTAGCATGGAGCTACTCGCTTATTTTCTTATCACTTGTATTTGAGTTACCTGGTTTATTATATAAACCAATTTACTGACTATATACTACTATATCTTTCCATGTACTACCATATACTCTCATGTACTACCATATACTATTATGTACTACCATATACTATTATGTAGTATCATATACTATTATGTAGTATCATATACTATTATGTAGTATCATATACTATTATGTAGTATCATATACTATTATGTAGTATCATCAGAAAGAGGAACCAGTGCGGTATATAACAATTGAAGAGAAACGTGACAGTAAAAACTCTTCACCAGAACAATGGTGATGATTGTTCTGACATCTTCGAAAAACCATCATGGTACGAAGTAGTATGATGGCCATAACAAAAGCCGTATTACATTCTGGTCCTTTTTAGTATCGAGCAGAGAGACTTCATAATACCTCCATAGGTAGATCACTACCTGTGGTGGATCTGACAGACACCAGGATGAATGTGATAAACCAAAGGACCAGGATGAATTTGAAAATTTCCCCCTTTGCACCTAGTAAAAACCGACAGGACACGCTAACTCCACTGCCATCTACCTAATTAGCTCGATTTCTTTGTTTTAAGGAATCAAACAAAAGTATCTTAGTACATGAACTCGCCACTTCAAGTTTACTTATTATTAGGGCTGAGTCTACTCAAATAGAAGTACTAAAAGATTATATTGGTGGGACTCTGGTGTTGGAGTTAAGAGTGAGACAGTTTAAGTAGTCCGTAATTATTTTGCACCCATTTCGCGGTAATGCGAAATACCAAGAACTACCTACTACCCCATTACTTCCTACAACATGAGCCGGAGCACATCAGTATGCCGAATACGTGTCTCTATCACGTGAGTAGAATTAGTAGAATTAAAGCTATTAGCATTAAATGCAGGAGTCAAAAAAAGCACTTTTTTATTAGTGAGGGAGGGAGTATCACTAGGAGGACATTTAAGATGGTCTGCATACGGGTGGTTAAGACACCAAAATGCACCAGCCATAAACCAGCGCACCACTTACTGTTTTTAAGAAAAAGGGTGACTTATTCCCATATTAAGTTATATAGTTTCACCAATATCCATGAGTATAGGGAATTTAGTGGATGCATTCTGTGCACTGCTCACTCATATAAAAACCTTAAGACCTTAGGCTCACGCGCACCCAGTACTACATCCCAAGTATAACAAACAACCAGTACACCATAGAAACGTACCAGGATATTTGAGTCTTATAAAAGGAAATCTGCCCAAAATTAGCAAAGAAACTAAAACGACCAATAAGTATTTTCCGACCCAATTACAGTATGCCCATCGACGTATGACTGGCTGCCAGAGTCTGATCTAGAGTCTGATCTGTATGATTTAGAGTGTGATCTAGAGTCTGATGGATCATACTACGGTGTCAGAAATACTGATACACTATATATATTTACATTCTGAACCTGTATACTAATATAAACAACCAAAACACATGTCTATAAAATTAAGGCTTTGTGGAAGCGTTGGACTGGAGTTCTGCTTTGGTTAGTTACTGTGGTGTACAGGTGCAGCCAGTATCAGTGTATGACGCGCTCGACCATCTAGCACTAAGTCTTCAGCCTTGCCAGTACCCACTCCAGTGCCATACACTGCAGTACCATATACTTCAGTAATACACGATGGCCAGCCATGTGCAGTCACAGCATCAGTGACGGGTCAGGAAATGGAGACATAGAGGATTCAAGTGGGAGTCATTCTAGCGAGTCTAAACGATGTCATGAACAAGTCAAGCTAGAACCACAGGAGAAATTGTCGAAAACTTCTGGAACTTTTGGAACTTCAGGAATTTCTGGAACTTTTGGAACGTCTGGAACATTAGAAACATCAGAAACACGTACACCAACTACAAGAATATCTGGTGCAGTATTAGATTCGGAACCAGTGCAATTACTGGAGATTGGCCAAGACAGATATGACTCCAAGGTAGACATCACAGAGGAGGGAGAGGAGGAGGTGGCGGTGCGGAGAAAGTCAGCAACCCAGAAAAGCGAAAACCATCTCCTTCGCCAAAAACAGATCCAAGAGTATACTTGGGTTGTTCTGAAAGAGGCACGTGACAAGAGGATCATGCTCCGCCAGGGCAAATTACCTGAAGAGTCGCCCAAAAAGCGTAAACGCGTTGTATTTGTTGACTCTATTGACATCCCCAACACCGATGCATAGTTTAAAGTTTGGAATATGCCAAGGTTAATTTTGCCCCGAGACATCTAACCATTAGCTTTACCTAATAAAACTGTTTTGGTCTTCTGCTATTTAGAGGGAAACTCCGACAGGAACCAATTACTAAATGGTTCGATTAGTCTTTCGCCCTTTCCAGGTGTTATTCTAGGTGTTATTTTAGAGTGACATTTAAAGTGACATTCAGGGTGATATTTAGAGGGTCATTTAAGGTGATATTAGAGGGTCATTTAGGGTGACATTTAGAGAGTCATTTAGAGTGTCTTTGCTTGGAAATCCATCTATATGCAACTCTCTTTGTTGAAATTGAAGGGACTTGAATTCCACAAGTACTCTTATTCATCCTTACATCATCATTCTGCAAGATGTAAGGTCCTAACGAGTTCAAGCACTAATATCAGATCTCCAAGTTCCATTCATCAAGTATCAGGTCTTGAGATGTTCTAGACACAGATATCATAGGTCTTAGATATCACATCTTGATTCCAGATATACTTATCTTATGGCCTTAGACTGAACTTCAACAAAATGTTCTACAAGATCATACTACCATGGCTCCGAATGTCTTTTATGTGGATCAGGCTTCTAATTATGCCTTGACTAATACCACTAATCACTAGATATTGCTATCTGACCGCTTCAAACACTATGACCACCATACTCGGCCTATACCACATACTGTTCTAGATCCTAGAAATACTGGATCATGAAGTACTGGGTCATTCCACGGTACTATACACTACTACTACAACCACTACTTAAGGGAGTTTCTGGTCATTATTGAAATCTAACATCTGGTGACTCCAAGAAATGTTCGAATTTGTATACTCCCAGTGATCAGTACAGTAATATAGTAGATAAGATTTCAGATATATGTTTTTTGATATCTGTTTTTTGATATCTGTTTTTTGATATCTGTTTTTTGATATCTGTTTTTTGATATCTGTTTTTTGATATCTGTTTTTTGATATATCTGTTTTTTGATATATGTTTTGATATCAGTTTTTTGATATATGTTTTTAGTACCTGGCGATACGTATTTTTAAACCTGGAGCTCTGTGTATTTGATGATCTTTCAAAGAGGACTCCAGGGCTTTAGAGTTATTTGGTATGTTCCTATGGCCACTGACGGTACTTAAACATACACGGTAGCAAGGAAAAGTGGACCTCTGTAACGTGTCATATGATGAAATACCTTCCGTGTTTGTGATGTCAAGATGTACCAATCTGCCATGAACCAATCCATCGATGCAATGTTTGTGGCTTCTGTGATTAGGGTTTGCTTTCACGGCCTATAGGATTTCACTAGGTCGAGAATCATGGGCTCAGAAATATTGGGTCTGAAATAGATATACACTGAATTAACAGTATAATCTATGAATAGCACCGTAGAGCAGTCGACTTGTTGACAAGTAGTCACAGTCCAACTTGATTAGACTATGATAGAATAGTCATTGAGGAGATAAACAGTAGCCAGTCAGCAGTGAACGGCATTGATAGATTATTCATGTAATGAAGCATCCAGAGTAGTCACAGTCAACAGTCAACAGGCAACAGGCAACAGGAAACATGAAGACACGTAAACGCTAGTTACTGCATCAATAGTTCAATAAATCAATAGTTCAATTCAGTAGGATCTGTTATCCACAGTAGTAGCGCACTACCTATTGAGGTAATTAAGCATATGCTGTCAGATCCTAACAATGGCAATTAAGACCTTAACAACCCTCACTGCTATTGTTAGCGTGCTGAGTTTTGCACACACGTCATCCTCGATAGTTATTCAGACACCTCAGACTCCTTCCTGGAAAAATCATCGACTAATGAACATAACTGAGTAGTAGGCGGAACAACTGTAGAATTCAACAAATCAATGTAATGACTTCAGTCACAGTATCAGCCAGTATCAGTAGCATTAATTGAGTCAAACAATGCAATAATGCTTAAACCAGACAATGAAACAGGAGCCATATTAGTCACATTAATCAAGTGAGCATAGTAATCAAACAATAACCAGTAAAACAGTAACCACAATCACATAGTCACCGTAATCAAACATAAAGAAGTAGTCACAGTAGTCACAGGAATTAGACAGTGACAACAGTCAGCAGTCATCTAGTTTCTTCTCAGTGTTCTTTGGTTCTTGGTCACTTATAACTTGACCCAGTTTTGTTTGTTTCTTGTCGTTCCCGAAGTAATCTCTCTTCTCTTCATAATGCGGCGACATTCGATTCTCTTTCTGCCTTTGCATAGAGTATAACCTCCGACAACAAGACTCTGTATACCACCCAAGTTTAGTACCATTCAGGTCAAACGAAACAATGTTCATAGTATCACTGTAGTCAACCAACGACCAGATCCAACAGTAGTCACAGTGATCACTGAGAGCACTGCACATTTGAAGAGATGAAGGGTCACTGGCCTATCCCGGTCTAATTCACCAAGACTCAGACTCAGACTCAGACTCAGTTTCAGACCCAGAATGGCTTAAGCAATCTCGTGGCTCGAAGTCAAGCCCAGCATTCAAATAGATGAACCACTGAAAGTAGAGCACTCAATAGGAGAGCACTCAATAGCAGAGCATCAATAGGAGAGCACTCAATAGGAGACACTGAAACAGTCAACCACTTAAACACTGAAACAGTCAACCACTTAAACACTGAAACAGTCAACCACTTAAACACTGAAACAGTCAACCACTTAAACACTGAAAAGTTAAACAGTGAACAGTGAACAGTGAACAGTGAATCACTAACACAGTCAAATAGTTAAACAGTGAACACTGAAACCCTGAGAATCTCAGACCCCCAATTGTCAATCCTCAATCAATCCTCAATCAATCCTCAATGCCACTCTCATAGTCAGCCCATGCAAACTCACCGTTAGACATCAGCACTGGAAATCAAGATGATGTTATCGCCCTTGAGCAAAATCCGGCCGAGGCCCTCGCGCGCGCCCGTCCGCGTGCTCACCTCCACGGCATCATCCACCACAACATTCATGAACTCGTCAAAGCCCCGGATTTTCCCCTGGATACGAGTGCCCGTCTGCTCATACAACCATATCGTTACAAGCGCCTGTTGCTGTAAAAACTTGAAGATGAGATTGATGGGCGGGAGCATGGTCCGCTTGCCTTTGACTGAGGACATTGTTTTTTTTTTTTTTACGGGGGTGGTGAAAATGGCGTATGTACAAGGGGTACGGAGAAGAAGAGGTGGTGGTGAAGGAGGAGGAGGAGGAGGAGGAGAAGAGTTGAAGAGTTGAAGTGCGAGCCCTCACACCAGTACCTCCCGTCAGATCTACCATCTACCAGTACCAGTCTACCAGAACAAATCATAAATATATATTCAAAGTATGTTCTAGTTAGTATTGAGAAATTGCATACTATTATACTATCTGTATTTCTTTTGTTCTATTGTTCTATTTTTCATTGTGTATGGATTTATGGATGTATGGGTGCTGAGGTATGGGTGCTGAGGTTGACCGTGGAATCAGTGTCTCTGCAGGGAATGCGAGCAGTAGTGCGACTTAGAAGAGCAAAGCTACAATAAGCCCTTCTTTTCCACCTCTAGCTGGACACTCATCTTCCTCTAGTGTTGCTTTTTTCCGTGTTTCTGCTGCCTGTGCTTTTCCGGCCATTGCAATTGCCATAGCCCTCTGAACTGTAGCACTGCACACAGACACCTTGACCTACCTAACCCTCCGCTACCGCATTCGTCCATTTGTCACTTGCCACCACATCCAACTTCCCCCTTGCACCATATTCCCAAGGTTGTACAGTCAGATTGTGATTTTTTTGTGGCTCAATTCGACCTTTCTATCCATTCCCCGCTTTTTTTAGATCTCTGTACCTTCTTCCTGAGGTGCTCCACAGAACTATATACCTTATTAGACCCACACTCCAACCATTGTGACCATGACGTCGTTCAAAAAACCCTGCTTTCTCGAGGCCGAAAAGGGCAAACACTTTGAGCCTTTGATCGAACAAATTGTGGCTTGTCCCAAACCCCAATTGAGTGCTCTTCTTGAATCTCACATGTCCTGGAACTACCCCAAGTCTGATCTCGTGCACTGGGTCAAGGTACTCAACCACTTCGACGAGCTTTTCGAGAAAATCATTGTTGAATATGGCTACGATGTCGAATACCCCAAGTTACGCGAGATCTCCCCTCAAGACTCTGCTCTTGTGATCTCGTGCTTGCGTTTCTCCAAGCTTCTTCTTGAGAACTGCGTAAACCGCAAGCTCTACTCCAGCTCCGACCGTGTTTTCAAGTTAATCGATACTCCTTCCGTGGATATCAAGTTGGCTGCGTTGGAGCTCTGCGTGTCACTTGCTGAAGGCTACAGTGCCACTGCTGACTACCCGGCCAAAAGCCTCCGCATGAAGATTCTTCACATTGCCCGGGCTTTCCCTCCGCCGGTGCCTGCCAGCTTTATCCAGAGCAGAATCGAAGCCGAAAGACAAAACCCGGCCAGCGATGCCACCAAAAAGACCCATTCCGACCACTACAGCTTGGTGGATGCGCTTGACCGCCAGAAAAAGTACCCTTCCAAGTGGAGATCCTTGACCTTTGACTACTACAATTCCGACTCCAAGCAGAAGGACGAAAAGGCCTTTACAAAGGAAAAAGCCTCTTCAAAGGAAAAGTCTTCTTCAAAGGATAAGGAAAAAAAGACCGAGGGTCTCTGCACTTTCCGTCTCAACGAAGACTCCATCCGGAAATTATCCTTTGAGCAGATCTGTGATAAGGGCTCGGAATATCTTCCCGCAGAAACTCTTGTACCCTTTACGTTTCATGCGCTCAATGCCAAGGCCTTCAACACGACCTCAGACGATGCCATGCTCCTTAGGGCCAAACTCTTAAGGACAAAGTGTTTGGCCATTGCTTATGTGTGCCTCACGTTCAACACTGACTTTACGTCGTGCCAGCTCTTTGAATCCGAGCCGTACACCTTGAGTTTCCTCATGGACTTGGTGTCGCCCGAATACTACCCTGTGATATCCAATGACATTTTCAACACTGCTCTGAGAACCATCCGGGCTATCTCCATCCGGAGAGTGTGGGGAAGCGAGCTCGTACGCCATCTTGGGGGAAACGTCAACCACGGTTTGCTTTACCAGGTGCTTCGATTCATCAACAAGAAGGTCCGAAGCGATGAGAAGACTGATTTCCAGGAGAGTTACCGCTTGTTCCTAGGGATTCTCTCCAATTTGGTGGACTCTCGTACGTTGGCTCCTCGTCTTGTGGCCGGTGGCTTACTTACGGAGTTGATGTCGTTTATGAACATTCACTCGCCAAACCGCTGGGTCTCCACCACTGCTGTGCGGGTGATCTCGCTCCTTCTCACGTCGTCGGTGGAATTGATCGCTAATTTCGCCGAAAACGATGGGTTCCGTCTTTTGGTAGAGTCCATCAATTTCGAGGTGGACTATGCCTTAGAAAACCCCGATTGTGAAGGTGGAGGCCCCAAGATTGTGGAAGTGTACCATAGTATCTCCTTGAAACAGGTGAGCTACATGAAAATCCTTCTCAAGTTTGTCATTGGGCTTATCCAATCGGAGGCTGGAGATCGCTTGAGAAACTTATTCGACTCACTGATTCTTGCAAGTTTCATCAAGATCATCCAGAACCCGCGAGTGTTCGGCCCCGTGATTCTTGGTGAAACCATTGAGGCCATTTCCCAAATCATCCACAATGAGCCCACGGCTTATTCCATTTTGAAGGAAGCTGGGGTCATCGATTGCATTTTCGATAACTACGACATCTTGTTCCTCCCCAATAGCGATCTCCTATTGTCGTTGTTGGAGGTTTTGGGAGCTATTGCTTTAAGCAAAGATGGACTCGAGAAGATCATCAGCTCTACAGCAATCACCATATTCTTCCAGTTGTTTTTCAACACTGAATGTGCCATGGAGTTGATGACAAGCTTCTTGACGTCCAATCTCAGTAACTCCATGCGGACTTTGGGAAGACACAATGCAGACTTGCGTCCAGTGATCATCGATGAGATTGCTACTGTCGCCCGTCAGTTTCCGGGCTTCTTGACCGGGAAATTCATCCCGGGGGAGTTTCAAACCACTGAGGCCGGGTGTTTATTTACAGGACGCCAGGATCATCAAGATACGGTGACTAAGGAGCTTTCCACGTGGGATAACTCGACAGCATCCTATCTATATGATGCTTTCCTCATCTTTATTGCTTCAATGTTGGGCCATAATGATGTATGGCAGAACGAGGTGCGGTCCAAGGTGGAATTTGAATGCTGGCTCGAATACCTTCTTATTCCAGACTTGCCATTTGACTTTTTGGATAACAACGGCCTGAGAGATCTTGAGGTAGTTTTGCGTCACTTGAATTACCCTTCGGGAATGAACATTATCTTGACCAAGTTGAAGGAGAAGTTGAGCTCGCCTGCAATGACCCAGCTTTTGCTGTATAAAGGCGAAGGCCTGTACTTTGCCAGATTTGATAAAGATCCTTCGGGTGGAGCAGCACTTTTGTCGGAATTGTTCGCGGTCCAGAATCTCTTACATTTTTCCATCAATTACTACCTCCACAACTCTAACTCGTTTTCTCCTGGACCTTGGGCAGACTTTCTCCGGACCAACATGGATATGGTGGATAAAATCACCAGGTTGTCGGAAACATCTTTCATGGAAGAGATCAACCTCCATACATCTTGTCCTACTAATATTGCCAATGCGACGATCCCCAAAATTCGCTTCATCCAATGTGATGCAGTGGTGAGAATAGGTGTCGCATCTCTGGAGGAAATGCTGGAAGATGTTCAGAAGGGAATCAAGTTCCAGAATACCATCCAGTTGCGCCGAGTGTTTGATCTCATCCGAGGCTACTCCTACTGCTTTATTGGTAGTGTGGCCCAGAGTTGTATGCTCCGCAGACAGGACGGTTTGTCAATCATCAACATGGAGGCCTTTGTTTCGGCTACCAAGAAAGTGGCTTGTTGGATACTGGGTCTTCTCACGGTCCGCGAGAAGTTATCGCCTTATAAAGCTGCCGCGTTCAAATTGTTTGCCATGTACTTGATCAAAAGAGTGACTTCGGGCAGTCCAATTGGAAAATTCCCATACACGTCGTTGGTGGTAAATTTCTTCCACACTACAGAGATTTTCCAGCAAATCACCGACCTTTCCATTGAGATCTTTGATCAAATGCCACCCAAGGAGGAGCTTCGGGAAATCAAGGAGTTCAAGGCTAAACACGACAAGAAAAAGTCCAAGAGTATGCTCATCATTGATTACTCTGTGGCTCACATCAACCTTGAGTTTCTCTCCCTTTCCGTGCCATATCTTGGCAGCTTCATCGAGCCCGGAAACCTCACCAAACTTCCCTACACTTGGTCCTACTACAATAGAGACTACTGCAGTAAAGAAACGTTGATTCTTGATGGAATCCGGTGTGAGGCTGCCTTGCGGTGCTTGAACTTATTGGTGCGGACTCTAGGTGAAAAGTCCAGGTTTGTGGAGATCGATGATTATTCCAGCATCACCGAATTGCCTGCTACCATCACCGACCATTTACTTACGATGATTGCCAATGTGTGGATCTGTGAGCCTACCAACGAGTATTATCCTTTGGACACGACCAAAATGGGGTACGCATTTGATGCTATGGCGTTCTTGAAGAAACACTTGAGTCTTGAAGAGGAAGAGGCCAAGCAATTCCTCTCCTTCGTAAGGAACATCAGAAACGTTCCTACCATTGACGACGAGTCTTTGGCTGCTGCAGACGACAAGTGGCCCAAGTATAAGGAGATCCTTTCGGGCATTGACTTTGGGGATTTGTTTATCTATGACCATGTGTCCACTAATACGGGAGACTTATTGGAAGCAGGCCGAAATAGCAATCTGTCGTTTATGCTCTATCTTGTGCCGCTTGAAGTGGCCACTTATTCACCCGGCGACTTGCTGCTTGAAGGTTCGATCAGCATGGCTTTCAGTGTTGTTCCCAGCAAAATCGATCTTTTGGACGGTACTATGAATCGGGTGAGCAATTTATCAGATAACTTGAATGAAGAAAATCTTGCTCTGCTCAGTCGGTTGATCAAGCTCCTCAACGAGTTCTTCTACCATACTCCGCAAAACCTCGAGGAGTTCAAAATCGACATACTAAAGCAACTTTTCTTGAGGTTCGTGAATGTGCTCTTGTACGATTTCCGGGAATCGGGACCCGAGCTTGACCTGGACTACTTTGCAGATGGACTCACTTTGATTCTTCCAATTTTGACGGCTTCAAACCCTTCTGCTGAGGATCAAAAGTGGATTTTGGAGGTCTCGGAGTCCGCAGACTTGAAGCAGAAAATGGTGGATATCTTGCTTCCTTTGCAGCCTAAACTGAATGCCCGGTTGGCCATTGCTATGTGCAAGTTCATGTACTTGTTGGCCAAGGAAGAGGAATATGTGGAAAGAGTGGCTCAATCTCCATTGTTGAAATCTATCGCCACCAAGATCAACAACTTCTACAAGTTCTCCGATGAAAAATACCACAAGGATATACACAACGGGGTGATTCTCGTGATTAGAACTTGTCATGAAAGCAGAGAAAGCTTAGCTGATGTCATGTCTGCAGAAATAGCCAGACAATTCAAGAGACACGGCACGGCCAAGTTCAACATGCGTCATTTCCTCGATGAAGTGGCGTTTTTGGCCGCCAGAAACCCCGACGTGTTTCTTGATGTGGCTTCCAAAATGATCCGTATTGATAACTACGACGGGAAAACCATCTTGCCTCTCAAGGTGTACATGCTCGAAGACTTGAAGCCAAGCACATCCGCCAATACTGAGTCTGATGATGTGGAGATGAAGGATGCAGGAGGCCTGCAGAACTACACGGTTGGAATCATCCATCATCTTCTTCGGGAGCTCATGAAGGTGAGCAAGAAAGATTGGTTGAGTACTCCTGTTGAGGAAGAGCCCAAAAAGGAACTGGACGAACTGGGCAAAAAGAAGAAGGAGGATGACCTGAGTTTTGATTACCTTATCAAAAATAAGAACTTCCGGTATATCTGTTTCCTTTTGCAGAACATCTGTGAGTTGGTGGGATCCTATGGGCAGGCCAAGCTCGAGTTCATCACATTCTCGAAAAAGGATTCATCCAAGGAAAGAAACAAGCCCCGGTTCACCAGCTTGAACTTCTTTATCCACAAGCTTCTTCCTGCACAGCTGCTCGTGGTGCTGAAAGGACCCGAATTTCAAAGAAGAGAGGCCATTTCGTCTCTTGCCAAACTCACCCTTTTGGCATTAGTCTCCACTACCGTGGTTAGAAACGATGAGGTACCTGAATGCAGCAAAGAAAACCCTGATATGGCCATTGTCCGGAAACTCGTGATGGACATACTTTCCCGCATCTTGCGTGATACCATTTCCGAGCCTTCCAGCCGGGCCAAGAAATATTCCAAGGTCTACGATACGCTTGATTTGTGCTACTGTTTTCTCTCGTCCAAGTTTAGAGAGTTGTGTTACCCACTTTTGAGCCGAAATGCCACGAAATCAGATCTCTTTTACCTTTCTTCGGCCATGATTGATGCTCATTTGCCTAACCAGATTACCACTATCATGGCAGGCCTCGATTTGAACTTTCCAAAGGTGAACAAGGTGCTCAACGTGGGGCTCAAAACCATCTCCAACTTGGCCAAGCTTAAAGTGGCCCATGCAGATCTTTTCGAGTCGCCTCTGGCCGATAAAGAGGATGACGAGCTCGATGATATCGAGGATAAGGACGAAACACCCGATTTGTTCCGCAACTCCGCCTTGGGAATGTACGACAATGACCTCGACAGCGAAGAGGAGCAGTTCTACCAGGACCGGCCTCTCCACGTGGTGTTATCGGAGTTGGACGCAATGCCAGAAGATGATTCCGAAAATAGCAGTGATGATATGAGTCATTCCGATATGAACTTGGAGGAAGAAGATGTGGACGATGAAGAAGAAGAAGAAGAAGATGCAGAAGATGGGGAGCCGCACGGGTTCCATGGCTACGATACTGATGATAGTGAACAAGATATCGAGATCATTGAGGATCTAGACCTCGATTCCCACAGCAATGTGGACTCAGAGGAAGAGGAGTTCAATGGGTTCGATAGTGAGTATGAGGATGGATACGACTACGAAGATGAAGAGAACGAAAACGGATCCGATGAAGAGGATTATGATGATGTGGATTTGGACGGTTGGCTCGAAGCGTTTGCCGATTCTGAAGATGCTGCCAATCGTGGCGCAACCAGATTCAGTGCATTTGATAACGATGATGATGAAGAGGATGAAGAGGAGGATGAAGACCGTGATACTAACGATGATAACCATTCCGAGTCTGCATCCGAATATGATGACGAAGGCAACTTTGTTTATGAGATCAATCCTTCCAACGAGAGGTTGCATAGTCTCAACCCCCTCCGGTCACTGGGCTCTACGTTCACTATCCGAAACGGGTCGGTGTTCCCCCAGATTGATGCGGCATTCCAAGCCATTTTGAATGACGACTTCCCCTCGTCGTCCACTTCCGGATACATTCTCATTAGCTCAACCACCGAGCGCTGGAACAAGGCGTACCGGGACATTGACAGTGTGTATGGCGGAAAAGTGGGCGACTCCATCCGGTCCCGGTTGGTGGAGTTAATTGCAGATGACAGTCTTGCTATCTACAAGAAAAAGGCCGAGGAGAAGGAGAAGGCCCGGCAAGAAAAGGAGGAAAAGTTGCGCAAGAAGAAAGAGGAATTGCAAGCATTAGCAGAAGAATCCAAGAAGAAGGAGGAGGAGGAGGCTGCTGGGAACAGAGAAGAAACAGAGCCACAAGAACCCATTATGCTTTGGATCGGGGACCAGGAAGTGGATATCAGCGGAACAGGAATTGATCCCGAGTTCTTAAGGGCTCTCCCCGATGATATCCGAGAGGAAGTGTTCACACAACACGTGAGAGAAAGACGGGCTAATGCCACCCAAACAGGCAGCGAAGTGCGGGAAATTGACTCTGATTTCTTGGAGGCTCTTCCCCAGCTGATCCGGGACGATATCCTCCAGCAAGAGTCATTGGCACATCGGTTCTATGGCTACACTGAAGATGACGAAGTTGGATCTCTGGCAGAAGAGGAACGGTTGCTCGAGATGGAGAACCCTACCGAAACGCAGGAGGAGGAAAAAGAGGAGGAAAAGCCCCGCAAAAAGAGAAAGACCTTTGCCGTGCCCTTCCTCGACCGTGCAGGCGTGGCCAGTGTGGTCAAACTCTTGTTTCTTCCCTGTGCCATCAACCAGAGAGAATACGTCTACAAGGCCCTCGCACAGGTTTGCAACAATAAGCAGAACCGGACGGATGTGCTCAGCATGCTTCTTGCCGTGTTGTACGATGGCTTACTGAGTCAGAAGTCCTTGGAGAAGATGTACACGCAGGTCTCGTCCAAGGCCGGCAAAGAGTCCAAGAGTGTGAAGTCATTTCCTGCAAATGCAACCCCCATCATTGTTGGAGTGCAGATGATCGAGGCTGTTCTCTACCTTTTGGAGAAGAACCCTGCAGTACGCCTCTACTTCTTGACGGAACACGACAATGTGTTCCTAGCCAAGAAGATCACCAAGAAGTCCAAGCTCAAGAAACCTTCTGCAGAGGAAAAGTATCCCATCAACCTAATGGTGAAACTCTTGGAAAATGGTTTGTTGAGTGATGAACACTACTTCATTGATCTTCTTGCCAATGCTTTGAATTTTGCTACACGGCCATTATTGGCCCTCAAGGAGTCCAAAGCCACGCCTCCAAGCTTCCAGACCAAGTTCATTCCGGATGCCAATTTGAAGTTGCTCACTAAGATCCTCGCCTCAAACGAGTGTGTCAACTATACGTTCCGGAACACCATCAGTGCCATGCACCACTTATCTCTTTTGGGCAACTCACAGTCGGTATTCTCATTGGAGCTTTCTGAAAAGGCCAGCAAGCTTGGCGAAGTGATCATTCAGGACTTGGAACAGTTGCAGAAAGAACTCATGTCCACGCAAAAGGAGGAGGTGGATGTCTATGACAGCAAAATCATCAGCAAGCTCACGGCGCCTAGTTCGGACCAGGCTAAGCTCCTTCGTATCTTGACGGCTCTCAACTACATGTACGAGTCGGACAAGACGCAGGATTCGAAGGGTACAGAGCACGACAAGCTCACGGAACTCTATCGCCATCTTGACTTGGGCAAGCTCTGGAAAGCACTCAGTGGGTGTTTGAGAGTGCTCGAGGAAAACCAGGGCATGGCACACATTGCCACGGCGTTGTTGCCACTTATTGAATCGCTCATGATCGTGTGCAAGCACAGCAAGGTGAAGGAACTCCGAGATGTGCAAAAATATGAGGTCAAGAAAATCGACTTTGAAACTGAACCACTCCAGGACCTTTTCTATGCCTTCATCGACGAGCACAA
Organism: Metschnikowia sp. 01-655c1; assembly: GCA_002370185.1. NCBI lineage: Eukaryota > Fungi > Ascomycota > Pichiomycetes > Serinales > Metschnikowiaceae > Metschnikowia > Metschnikowia sp. 01-655c1. Next base: position 424,230 of record NKZO01001508.1, read on the forward strand.
GAAGATCTTGAACCAGATGGTGCGGTCCAACTCCAACCTCATGAGTGGACCGTTCAGCATGTTGGTGCGCAACCCCAAGGTGTTGGAGTTTGACAACAAGAGAAACTACTTCAATGGGCAGTTGCACAGCAAGGGCGAGAACAGCAACAAGCTCAGCATCTCCATCCGCAGAGAGCAGGTGTTCTTGGACTCGTACCGGTCGCTTTTCTTCAAGTCCACGCAGGAGTTCAAGACGGCCAACTTGGAAATCAACTTCAAAGGTGAAGCTGGTATTGATGCGGGAGGTGTCACTAGAGAATGGTACCAAGTGCTTTCTCGACAGATGTTCAACCCAGACTATGCGCTTTTCACGCCCGTGGCCAGTGACGAGAATACGTACCATCCTAACCGGACGTCGTACATCAACCCCGAACATTTGTCGTTCTTCAAGTTCATTGGGCGGATCATCGGTAAGGCCATTTATGATGATTGTTTCTTGGACTGCCACTTCAGCAGGGCTGTATACAAGGAGATCTTGAACAAGGCAGTGTCTCTTAAGGATATGGAAAACTTGGACCTCGAGTACGCCAAGTCGTTGCTGTGGATGTTGGAAAACGACATCACAGATATCATCACCGAGGACTTTTCCGTGGAGACCGACGATTACGGTGAACACAAGATCATTGACCTTGTGGAGAATGGCCGCAACATCCCCGTGACTGAAGCCAACAAGCAGGAGTATATCCGGTTGGTGGTGGAGTACCGGTTGAAAACCTCAGTCAAGGAGCAGATGAGCAACTTCATTGCAGGCTTCCACGAGGTGATCCCCAAGGACTTGGTGAGTATTTTCGATGAAAAGGAGCTCGAGTTGTTGATCAGTGGGTTGCCCGATATCAATGTCCAGGACTGGCAGAACAACTGCACCTACAACAACTACTCGGCCTCATCCGAGCAGATCCAGTGGTTCTGGAGAGCAGTCAAGTCCTTCGACAATGAGGAGCGGGCACGTCTTCTCCAGTTCTCCACGGGAACACTGAAGGTGCCGTTGAACGGGTTCAAGGATCTCCGGGGAGCCAATGGTGTGTGCAAATTCAGCATCCACCGGGACTATGGGGCCAAAGATCGGTTGCCCTCTTCACACACGTGCTTCAACCAAATCGACTTGCCGGTGTACGACTCGTACGAGACGTTACGGGGATCGCTTCTCTTGGCCATCTCCGAGGGCCACGAAGGTTTCCAGTTGGCATAGCCGATCTTTGGATCTTGGGTATCCTTGGCACCCACTGATAAAGTCTCTTCTCAAGTCATGGTTAATCAGCTCCATGACTCATAGCTATCACTAAATACTATCTAATCTTTCTAATATCTCAGTAAGTAGTCGAAGCAGCCTCTGTGGGAGTGAGTGGAAGATCATGATGGTGAGGATAGCTTGGAACAGTTGTATGGAGTTGGCCTTAGGGATGGTTAATCATTACTCCTGGTACTGCTAGTTAGACTAACCCACGGCATATTTCAACTTTGCTGGTCGTTCAGACTTCCTCACTCGTAACCCGAAATAAAGTTGGGTTTACTGGCAGCTTTTAAGTTTACTTGCACTCTCTTGGAAATTATCAACCGATACCACTGATATTGAGGACTAGACTAAACAGAGGTCCAACTGTGATTATTTACCATCCTTTTAATATCACCACTTCTTATCATAGTGATGTAGGGTCTTAGCATCTGAATCATAGACATCCACATCAGCTTCAGTCAACCTAAATCCATAGTTGGATAAATAGTTGGATCAATAGTTGGAATCAGTAACTGTAATAATAACCGGTATCAATAATTGAATCAATAATTGGAATCAAGATGGAATCAATAACTGCAATTCATAACTGCAATTCATAACTGGCATCATTGCCCCATTGTATTGGACTCCATCTCTCACTGTCAGTGTACTGCTTGGTCTGAACAATAATTGACACATATCTGAAACAACCGAAAACACCAAGGAGGAAGACTTTATTGTCAACTCAAACAAGGCCACCATTATTTCCAAGTCAAACAAAGCATTGGACGCTGCCAAACCAAATAAGCTTCTAACGGCCCTAAAGAAGGTAGTGTTTCTAACGGTTGGTGAAGTCTCGGAGCATCAGAAAGAGGGAGAGAACTATGGGGTTAGAAAAAAAAGGAGAAAGAGAAGTATGAAATTAAAAAAAAAAAGGAGAGATAAAAGCGAGGGGATTAGCTGCTTTTATATTCCGTTGGTTGTTGGTTGTAAATCGGTGCGGGGTTTGCAGCAGTTTCAGATTTCGCGTTGGCTTGCGCTTATTATCGTGGTGGCGAAAAATGCGCCAGCCGTGGCTGCAATTTTGAAAGAATATATAAGAACCCCAATTTCCTGCGAAAAGCCACACCCACAATGAATTCTCTTCAGCTACTCCATAATAGTATCATTAGTAAAATTACTAGATCCTATAGTCTTTAATGCTTACTTTTAGTACACACTGGTACTAGCTATTACGTTTACTAGAGGATAGATCGGTTGGTGCATTTGGGTAGTGGTAACTTCTATTTTCCTACTGCCCCAGATTCACACCCTCAGATTCGCAACCCCATTCACATCCTCATTCACAACCCCGGTCACATTCCTATTCACAGCCCCAGTCACAAATTCACATCCCCATTCACATCCGCATATCTACTATGTTTACTAACGCAAACTGCCATTAGGAGTTAAGCAAATCTTTCCATAGCTAGTCATAGTCACTGGCAGACACAGACTTTACATGAGTTCGTTTCGGTTTGAGTCCCTTTGATAATAGAGAACTAGATCAGGGGGAGTTTTCTCTGTATGCCCTCTATCCTAGTATTCCTCTCTCCTTTTTGGCTTCCCCAACTCCTCTTTCATTTCCAGCTGCTACCTGAGACTTTAATAACCTCACTAAAATATCCTCATCATACTTGAAGTTCTTCTCCTGTTTTTGGTTCGTATCCACCAGAATGAGTCTTGGCTCACAACACAACTACTTTGAATAATTGTTAGAACATGTTTATGGAACCCTTTTCTGTCTCAAGAATGGCTGACCATACAAGATATTAGGACTAGATTCAGTTCTAGGAACAGTCCAGAAAAATGAATTACGCTTTACTAACCAAAGAAACAATCATATTCTTTTCCTTGATCACTTGATCTATATAGATTTGTTCTACGATTGAAACACAGAATGAAGAAGATTCACGATTTAGTGGGTCTGACTATATTTGGATATTTGCTCATTTTGCTTTTTAGGAGACGCTCTTGTATTCGGGATGAGCAGAAATGTTCAGGTTGAAGAAATTGGTGTCCATTATTGTTCCATTAGTTGCACCATTCATGACTGCGAAATTCCAGTATTCCACCGAAAATTGACGAAAACGCGGATTTATCTGAATATCATTTCCTCGTGTCACGTCAGGTACTCTGTTCACAAAATTTCAGTCCCTGGTGATTCATTTAAGGGAGAAAACTAAGGTACTTATACTTTTGAGAAGAGAAAGTGGGTGGAAGTGGGGCAGAGCTCTGCACTTTAGCAATGGGTGAGACTCAATCGGTGAGGGTGAGATTGGTACAATGGATTGTGATGGTCTTGAATGATTGTTAGGATTAGACAGCATAGGCTCAGAATACCTCAATAGGTAGAGCACTAGCTGGTGGTTCTAAAAATAAACTTGAGCCATACTTAAGGATCATTGTTTTGGAGTTCTGGTGGATATTCTTGTACCCACATATTGATAGGGGTGGATGAGGACATACAAAAAGCTACCATGAATGCTCTATGAATACTAAGGCTATATATTATAGCATAGTATGTGGAGTCAATCATCTTTGGTAGTCAGTCCATAGAACATATCACTGAATGATTCCAAGGTGAATGAGCTACTCTATATACAAAAGAGTCACTGGCAACTGATCCAATGAGCTACTCATTTAGTCACACAGTCATCCAGTCATCCAGTCATCCAGTCATCGAGTCATCCAGCCATCCAGATTCTATCCAGAACTAAACTTACAAGCCTCCGTCGACCATCAGATCTTACACCTCCCTCCAACACCACTCCTTCCAAGTTCCTATTTCGACTGATGGTATCACGAAACCAAAGCTTCAAGTGATTGTTTGAGTGCCTGTCTTTGGTTTGCACAGATATACAATCCTTCTCTTTTCGAAACCGAACCTCAGCTTGTCGTTTTCCAAAACATGTCAACTTCGTTCCAACTGTCGTCTACCCCCTGCTCATGTGCCCATCTGGTCTCCTCCCTGCTCATCTGGTCTTTGCCATGAGCTCGTTGGCCCACTGTTCCAATTGCTCGGAGGTCTTGATCTGGCTGATGGCCGCATAATTGACCTCGTTCACCTTCTCCACGTCCTCGTTGTACATGCCACACTCGGCAATGAACTCACGCGGACGCATGGTGAGCCGGCCCTTCTTCTTGAACACGTACTTGGTGATGGCCACCGCGCAAAGCGTACCGTCCATCAACTCGAACTTCAGAAACACATAGAGCCACTTCTCGTCCCACGCATACACACTGCACGTGATGGAGTAGCGCTGGAACACCTTGATTTCTTTTTTGAACGTGCACTGGATGGTGCCCACCGGGATGTAAGGGGAATTCTGGATGGACTGGCGGCGAAACTCGCCGGTTTCATTGTGCCAGTACTTCATAAAAAGCGTCTGGAAGATCTGGCAGATGAAGTGGGTCCTGGCAATGTCCAAGTCCACCAAGTACGTCAGGTTGGACTTGTGCAAATACATGTCGATTTCAAGGGGGGACGCATATGTTTTATAGGAGACGGGGCGGAACACGTCGTCGGCTTTTTCTCCGAATCCGTATGTGTTCTTGCGTGTTTTAAGGTACTGCCGTTTGCGGAGCACGAGGTGACGAAATACTAACGAATAGAACCGCAACACGTACGCGAGCGGAAGCGTCTTGTATGTGGATACGAGGAAGACGGCAATGGCAGCCTTGACGAAGCCGTTCATGGTGACGGTATGGCTATGGAGACTTTGGAGGATGTACCGGTTGGCTTGGTTTGGCTTGGCTTGGCTTGGCCTGGCTTTTATATCACACCCCCGTACACCCACGCCATGGCTCTTCCATCTACACCCAACAATCGCGCGCACATGCTTAGCTCCGGTTGCTGGGCCGTGCCGAAGTGGATGCGCGGCCGGGCCGACATTACGCCAGTTGTTACTGCTTCCTGACAGCCAGATTCACCTATGACAAAATCAGACAAAATCAGACAAAATCAGACAAAGTCAGACAAAGTCAGATAAAGTGTGATAAAGTGTGACAAAATCTGAAAGTGTGACCAAATCTGACCAAATCTGACAGAATCTGACTAGAGCTTACTTATGATTTTGGTGTTATCTTTTAGTCATTGGTCAGTAGTATTAATAGGTGTTGTCAGCAGGTGTTGTTAGTAGGTGTGAGTATCACTAGTGTTTAATATTACTAGTGGTTAGTGTTGCAGTACTAAGTTGTTTAAAAGCTCGAATTCCGCCTTCTGAGGAATCATCAACAAATATAGATAACTTAGTTCTAAGCAGCAAAAATCTAACAGTTATTACTACTGTGTGAATATTAGAGGTAATTATATCATAGGTCAATAAAACTAGGTGCGAATATTATAGATGTGAATATTGTAGGTCAATAAAACTAGGTGTGAATATTAGCGGTGTTAATATCATAGGTCAATAAAACTAGGTGTGAATATTATAGATGTGAATATTGTAAGTGTTAGTATTATACGTTTCAATCTTACTAATGGTTAGTATTACTAGGTGTTTTTAGTAGGTGTGTGTTAAATCCACCATAGGTAGTGCAGGTATATTAAGCCTACGCTGTCTAATCCTAATGGCCATTCTATGGGTCACAAACATTTGATATTCTAGCAATATATACAGGCAGTCAGTATAGATTAACGTATACTAGTCTAAGTAAGCGGGGCAGGGAGTAAGTAGTAAGCAGTATAGTTAGTAGTAGAGGAAGTAGTATAGCAATACAGTAATGCCTTAAGTAGGTAGGAAAAAGTCAGTTAGTCAGTTAGTCAGTTTTGGTAAGTAGTCAATAGAAGTCAGTTAGTCAGTAAGTAGACAGTAGAAAGTAAAGAGTCAAAACTCAGTTAGTACTGAGTAGTCAGTAAGAAGATAGCAGAAGTAGTAGTCAGTAAGAAGATAGCAGAAGTAGTAGTCAGTAAGAAGGTAGTAGTAGTCAGTAAGAAGGTAGTAGTAGTCAGTAAGAAGGTAGTAGTAGTAGTAGTAGTTAGTAAGAAGGTAGTAGTAGTAGTAGTAGTAGTAGAGTAGTAGAGTACTAGTACTAGTAGAGTAGTAGTAGTAGTAGTAGTAGTAGTAGTAGTAGTGAAGTGTGTAGTGTATACAATACTTATTCAGTGAATATTTACACTATAACATATAGTGGATAGTGTATGTTGATGTTATATTGAGAGTAGATGGTGGGAGGAGACAAGTGCAGAGGCTAGAGGTGTTAAATCCCCTGGTAAGAAGTTCAGAGGTATGAACAAGGGCCACCTGATCAACTCGTCACACTTGGAAGAGACAAAACACCTTATCTCTGGAGATACAGAAAGTAATCGGTCTGCGTTAAGCTTCTATTGAAGTAATGAACTTAACACTGGTTCCGTATTAGGGAGATAGTAGTCTCCAGTACTTAGTGTAGCAGTACTTAGTGTAGCCGGAGTTGGAGTGTCTGCAGTAAATAGTCAAGTGTATAGTGTATAGTGTATAGTGTATAGTGTATAGTGTATAGTGTATAATGTATAGTGTATAGTGTATAGTGTATAGCAGTAGTAGCTATGCGACGTTCAGTGCTGGAATTATGCACGCAGTAGTAAAGAATGGTATAGTAGGAGTACGTTGGGGGAAGGTTGAAGGATTGATGGTTGATTGATGAAGGATTGATGGTTGAACAGAAACAATTCTCACTGTCATTAGGTTTGACATTATGCAAGTAAATAGTCTTACAAAGTACACGAAACAGACACTTGTACAATCCGCATGACTCCGAACTGATCAGGGATCTTTATTTTTATTCGTTGATGTTTCTCCAGAGGGAGGAATCGGGCTACTTAAGTAGTTAACAGTCAACAGCAGCCAGTCGCTGATGACGTCGAGGATCTGTTCTGGATGGTTTACGGCAGCTCAAATGATGAGATATTCGTTACACAGATTAGGTGGAGTCAGCCTCAGACTTGAAGCCGTTGTGGGATCTCATCTTAGCACCAGGCTATCCACACGAACCACATGTCTTCTTCTAAGTGTGGAACGGACTCGACAACTCTACTAGTGTACACCACTCTAGTCTACAACTCCTCCTGTACACTCTAGTCTACAATACCTCCTGTACATGTAGTAGTCCATTATTCTCTCATAAATATCCAGTAGTTTATTGTTCCCTCCTATATATATAGCCACTAGTCTTTTATTCTACCACTCTAAGAGTCTTTTAGTCTCTTGTCTCTTAAGTTCATGGCCAGGAGTGTTAGTAGTTAGTAGTTAGTAGTTAGTAGTTAGTAGTTAGTAGTTAGTAGTTAGTAGTTAGTAGTTAGTAGTTAGTAGTTAGTAGTTAGTACTTAGTACTTAGTACTTAGTACTTAGTAGTCTCTAGTATCCAGTCTCTAGTCAGTCAGTGGCACTACTAAGAAGTAGTGGAACCATATTTAATCCCAAATCTAGATCCATACTTAGATCCATATTTAAACCTACATCTATTGATAACTCCCCAATGGCACTCCGATGATACAACTGTTTGGTGTACCATTCAATAATCATCAGCTCCCACAGATAGACGTGGATCCGGTACAGTTGCATAGTGGCCCCAGAAAAGAATACGACGCACACCCAGGGGCATACACAGAGGTGCACCCAAAGGCAGACCTTTTCAACAGAGTAAGTGACTTTTTGCACCAGAGTGAGTGACCTTTTGCACCAGTGACCTTTTTTCGCAGACAAAGGGCCAAGGTGCGGCTGAAAACTATCGCCGGTTTTCTTTAGGACGGCCGCGCGCGCACGTCTCACCTGTTGGAACATGAGGAACCATTATCTCTGATGCACTGCATGTTCCATGTGGAGAGGTCAGTCATTGCTCATTCTCAACAGGCGGAGAGGGGATCACGTGCCGCGAAAAAGGGGCGGGCGGTAATACAAAGGGTATCAGAACAAGAGACGAAGTTGTGATTATGAGAGTTCTAAGTTTAGTTTAGATACGAATAAGAATAGAAGTCATGATGGCATTGGGGACCAATCACATAACCGCTCCAGTTTCTGCGTTAGTAGATGACACAGCGCAACATCACCAGCCTTTGCTTGGTATCTTTTTGCAGACAATAAGATCATGAATATGCAAGGTTTGAATGGGCAGGTTTGTATGGGCAGTTTTGAGCGGGCAGCTTTGTTTTATGCGGCTGTTATCATCACCTTTTCTCGGCTCGGATTGCCTAATGTTGAATTTATCCACATGGTACTGCTTAATTATTGCTCTTAGTGTGGCAAAAATTCGGTACGTTTTTCTTCAACTTCATTTTTTTTTGACTATATATTTGGCTGGACTCTTATATTCCCAAGCCCAAGTCCCTTTTTTCCACACCAAACTCCAAAAAGAAGAAACAACGATCCATGAAATTATATTTTTTATTGCAAGCCGTCTTTTTCAGTGCACGCAGGCTATGAAAGGAGCTACGATAAGGTGCTCGTGGCCAAAGTCAACGGTACTTTCCATCCAATTTCCCTCAAGAAGGTTGACTTTGGATCAAGGATTGTAGAAGCGTTGGTTTGGGGAAACCCTTTGGGCGTTCCATGTATTTTCAGGCACCAGCATGACAAAAGATTGACGGATGTAAGTAAGACGTTTGTGGGCTCATCAAAAATTGGGTTGGTTTTATATTGCTATCAAACACGGGAGATGGCTTTCGAATTCGATTCGGAAAATAAATTGACCAATCACGTTCTTTTCTCGTGTCCAGAGGGCCAGTTTCACACTTTGCAAACCAAAGAAACACGTGCGGTTGCCGATCTAGAAAAGTGTCAAAAAACAGAAGTTTTTCTCTTGCCGTTCGACCCTACCACCAGAAATGTTGGATTGCTCACGGATGGAGAACCTCCTAAAATAGAGACTTCCTTATCGGTACCTCCAGATCCTACGTTGGCCTTGTTCGGCAATTTCAATATAAAGAGAGGCATCACCGTCATGTTTACTAATAAGAAAGACAAACCGTTGGGATTTTCAGAGTTTCCATATCCCTTCGTGCAGTCCCCATTGGAGTTACATATCCAAAATGGTCAACTTGTTAGTTTGACTAGAGGCTTGCCGGGATTCGTGTGTTCGTCTTCTGATGGCCTGACGCTTGTTCTCCAAGACGAACCCTGTTCGAAACCATTATTCTTCGATGGTAATCATCGGCTTAAGGATAAGGTCCTATTCATATGCGACTCACAACTTTCTGTAGTCCAAACAGAATACTGCCGTCCTACGGAGATCTTTCTCTTTTATTTACAACGGGAGAGCGGGAAGCCCATTATGGATAAGCCGATTAAATCATCTATAGTGGACCCTCTGTCTAAACCTCCGTATCCACTTCCACCAAAGAATAAAGATGCTTAGCCGTGACCATCCGAAAGATTTCAATTGTACCTCGGAAACAGTCTATTTCTTGTGTCACGACAAAATAGCAGGGAATGGGGGAAAAGTTCGGAAGCTAAGAAGCCTGATGATCAAATGACTCAACTACAATTGCTAGCGGTGGGAGTAGTAGTTGATGGTCTTTCTGGGAGGTTGTTCAAAGGAAACTGGAGGCGATGATGTTGAGGCTGGTAAGAGCTCTCAAGCTCCGAGAATAGTTGTTTCGATACTGATATATCTTTATATCCATTTTCTTTTTTTTTACTTTTTTACACTTGTAAGCCATTAACCGTCCTTCCACTGTCTATCATTACCTATGGCTCCATAGGCCTATATCATTACATATGGCTCTATAGGCCTATATCATTACCTATGGCTATACATAGACCTATATCATTACGTATGGCTATACATAGACCTATATCATTACGTATGGCTATACATAGACCTATATCATTACGTATGGCTATACATAGGCCTTTATCATTACGTATGGCTATACATAGGCCTTTATCAATACATAAGTTAGATCCACCAAAAGTGCTCTACCTATTGAAGTATTATGAACCTCGTGGTCTAATCCTAGCAATGGCCATCCCATAACTCCGCTCCTCCGCCATCATTGTACAAGCTACCAATGTGGAATGTGTTAAGCCCATAGTACCAATGTGGAATGTGGAGAGCTTTCCCGAAAGCACCCAGCAACGACCGGTTTTCTAGGCATCCCGCCGTTAACTATTCAAGTAGGCTCGATTCCTCCTTCTAAGGAATCATCGTCGAATGAACATTGTAAACAGAGTACTTGTCGTAAGGAGAACCTAACCATAGACGTATTGTAGTAGTAGTAGTCAGTAAGAAGGTAGTAGTAGTAGTAGTAGTCAGTAAGAAGGTAGTAGTAGTAGTAGTAGTAGTCAGTAAGAAGGTAGTAGTAGTAGTAGTAGTCAGTAAGAAGGTAGTAGTAGTAGTAGTAGTAGTAGTAGTAGTAGTAGTAGTATACTATAAACTGGACTAGAGGACCCAAGAATATTTAGACTCCTCTGATTAAAGTATAAGTAACATACTATACAATAATATAGTGTTGCATCTACTTTCGGTAGTACTCTACTTATTTCAGTATTTAGCCTACGTTGTCTAATCCTAATGGCTATTCTAAGCGTCAAGAAACATGCTAACCTGATATTTTATATTATAGTAGTATGAAACAGCACTCTCTACACTCTAGCACTCTCTACACTCTAGCAATATATACAGGCAGTCAGTATAGATTACGTAGACTAGGCTAAGTAAGTAGTAAGTAGCTAGTAGTTGGTAGTTGGTAGTTGGTAGTTGGTAGTAATTAGTAGGTAGTATGTAGTATGTAGTATGTAGAGTAGAGTAGAATGATGTGTGTAGAGGACTGAGTATTTAGACTACTATGGATAAAGTATAAGTAGCATACTATACAGTAATATAGTTGGATCCACCTTCGGTAGTACTATACTTATTCCAGTATTTAGCTTACACCGTCTAATCCTAACAATGGCCATTCCACTCTCACACCTCCACCATGACTTTACGAGGTATCAGGAGGGAATATAAACCAGGAGCTAGGGATCCATCAGCACAATTTAATTTCCCCCTGTAACCAATAAATCCTCCGTCTTCAAGTTACCATGCACTATTCCGTATTAGTGATTATGGTAGAGTAGACTATCACACTAACTACTAACTACCTAGAGTAGAGCACAATGGTAGAGTGGAGTAGACTATTGTATAATAAATATTGTATAGTAGTACAGTATGAAGGTAGAAAAAGTTGACTACTCTAGAGTAGGATGGAATGTGGAGTTTCCCCTTGCACCTATTTAAACCGGCACGATGCGGTAACTCCACCTTTAACTACATTAGTAGCCTGATCCTCCCTCTGGAGAACCATCGGAATGAGCACAGTAAACATAATAATGTATCCATGTCTGAGTACGCACTGTACTCCAACTGCTAGATTCTTGTTACGTCAGGTACTCTGTTTACTATGTTCATTCGCCGATGATTCCTCCGAGGGAAGAATCTGAGGTACTTATATAGTGGTAAGAAAAGGGGCGCGATGTGATGAAATGACGTCATCGGTCACTCATTGACCAATGCGGGAGCAACTGCATTTGGTCGCAAAGAAACGAGTAACAAAAGAGAGGAGTAGTCAGACTCGGAGGCGAGTAGCTGACTAATCGACTTTCGTAGGCTCTAAATATACCGATGGGTAGTGTGTCTACCCATGGCGGTTCTAACACCAACTGAAAAATACTCCACTACTGTACCTACCACAATTCTTTTATGATGATACCCATAGTATAAATTTTAGTTTAGGCAAACTTATATACAGTCCTTATTAGTGGATTGTTTAATTTGGGAGATCTCCATGTGACATTGGTTACGGTTAGATGGCTTTTAAGTACGGTTGATTAGCATGGCCGGAACTGGGGTAAACCGGGGCTGCGAAAGCGGAGAAACACCCGTACACCAGGCTACCCCAGGACAAAAAGGCCCAACGCAAACGACCTTTTTTTCACTTCTGCTTTGTTAAAGTAGGTTTGGTGGAGTCCTGGAATTCCGGACTTCACAATGCATATTTTTTGCAGTCGAAAAAGGTCTAGGAGTGGACTTTGGAGGTCCTGTAGCTGGACAATTCCGGCCGCAACCCCCCAATTCCGGTCAAGCGTACCATAACAGTGCTCATAACCACACACCATATTAGTGTGCCAAGAAAAGTAAACACCATGGATTCTGTTCAATATTATTCCATGGGGATTTGAAAAGCCTGCACATAGCAACAACTGGCAGAATACGATAACTCCGCCGCCAACTACTTAAGTAGCTAGATTCCTCCTTCTAAGGAATCATCAAGAAAAAAACATACTAAACAGAGTACCTGACGTAACAACAAGAATGTAACAGTGAATATTAAAGTGCTATTACTAGGTGTTATTACTAGGTCAAATTTACTAGTGGCTAATATTAGTAGTGGATAGTATTACTAGGTGATATTAGTAGATGATATTAGTAGGTGGTAAACCCACTAGTGTTCAATAATACTAGGTTTTAGAATTACAGTGTTTTTCAAAACTATTCAAACCAGTGCAGCAAAACGATTCAACCCACACTAGGAAAATTAAACAAACCAGTATTTCAAACAATTTCGTGAACAACTCAAAACATTGTTGTATACAAAATAACAAAAAAAAACCAGATCAGTTCCATCCGTTGACCCTTGATTGGTACTGCAAGACTCCCAAATGACTTCCAAATGTAGTAGGTATGAGGCAATCGTACAGATTTAATAATTCCGAATATTGAATTCTAATGAAATTTGGTGTGAAACATTACGCCATTTGGTATGAAAGACTGTGTGAAGGCATACGAAACTTTTTGAACCATTTTGAATTATTGGTTTGAAGCATTTTGCCAAGATGGTTTAAATCGTTTTGAAAAATACTTTATTACTGTTAAGTTCTTTAATACATTTATGCCTTACTAATACGTTTCTCGTTGATGGTTCCTCAAGAAAGGAACCGAAGTGGCTTATATAACTTTGAGAGAAACGTGTTACCCGAAAAACTCTCCACTAGAACAATGGTAAGGATTGTTCTAGAATATTCCAAAGGGACTGGCACGGAGTTTGGAATGGCCATTGTTACGATCGGGCAGAGTAGGCTTCATGAATCCTCTATATGCAGGGCGCTGCCTATCGTGGATCTAACAATTACTAGTGGATAGTATTATTATTAATGTTAGGTTCTTGTTGTTACGTCAGGTACTCTGATTAGTATGTTTTTTGTTGACGATTTCTCCTTCTAAGTAGCTGACAACGGCGACACCTAGTCAAAGGGTGTTGCCAGAAGCTTGGCTTTCCAAATCATCATGGAGTAGTATTGGTCAGAATCCATAGTGTTTACTTTTCTTGGCACACTAATATGGTGTGTGATTATGAGCACAGTTCCTGATATGTATGCAATAGCTTGACCGGAATTGTCCAGCTACGCGACCTCCAAAGTCCACTTCCTTCTAAACCTTTTTCTTCTGAAAAAATATGCATTTTGTGAAGTCCGGAATTCACCTCACCAGGAAGTCCAAAGGTAAAAAAGCCACTGAGCGTGCCAAAGACATTTTATCGTTTCCGTCCAGAAGTAGCAATTCCATCTTTCAAAATAAAGTCAGAGACGATGGGAATGGAGGGGCCGTCGCTACTAAGATAAGAAGGAAATTATGGGAAGTACCTCCCAATTGGATTTCTCGTAGAAGTACCCCTTTTCCTTATCTTCTAAAGTCTACTCTACTGTACTTCCGTCTACTCTACTTCCGTCTACTCTACTTCCGTCTACTCTACTTCCGTCTACTCTACTGTATTCAGACTACTCTCCTATACTATGTTCTCGAGTCTATTTTCTGCTCACCTCTATCTTCTAAACCGTACCCTCTATCCTCTACTCCATTCTATACTCTACTACATTCTATAGACTCCTCCTTACTATCTTCCATACTCTACTCTTTACTCTGTACTATTCTTAGTCTCCTCTCTCCCAGATTGTGCCACATTAACAGCTTTTTATACTTTAAGAGTATTATATTTAACTTTCTGTATTAACCCTAGGTCTAATAAGTATATATAGTGTTTTTCAAAACTATTCAAACACGCGCGATAAAACGATTCAAACCACACTAGCACAATTGAACAAAAGAATACATCAAAAATTGCCACTTCAGTTCCGTCAGTTTTGACCCTTGATTGGTACTGGGCAAAACTCCCAAATGACTTCCAAATGTAGTACATATGAGGCAATCATCCAGATTTAACATTTCAGAATAGTGAATTTTAATGAAAGTTGGCGTGAAACATTACGCCATTTGGTTTGAAAGACTGTGTGAAGGGGTACGAACTTTTTGAATCATTGGTTTGTTTAATTTTGCTAGTATGGTTTGAATCGTTTTATCACGCTGATTTGAATAGGTTTGAAAAATACTGTAATATTGGACAGAATCTCATACTGTTTTCTGACATACTTATATGATGTATGATTATGAGCACTGGTATGGTATGGTATGATTGACCGGAATTGAGGACCGCGGCCGGAATTGCCCAACTACAGGACCTCCAAAAGGCCACCACCAAACCTTTTCAACTACAAAAATATGCATTGTAAAGTCCGGAATTCCAGGATTCCAACTAACCTACTCTTCGTCCAATACGATGAAAAAAAAGGTGTTTTGCGTTGGGCCTTTTTCTGCTGAGGTAGCCGGGTGTACGGGTGTTTTGGTTTTTCGCTAGAGCCAATTCCGGGGTATCCCCTGATTTTAACTGTAGACTCCCAAATGTAGAACATACGGTGCTTCTCAAAAGTATTCAAACCAGCATGCCATAATATTTCAAGCCATGCTAACAAAATTCAAACAAACCGATAATTCAAAAAGTTTCGTACTTATGACTTAAAAATTGCTAAGGATTAAGGATTTGAAATAAAGTGTTTATGTAAAGTCTTTATTAAATATTGAAAACAGTAACTTTTAAAATTATTGGTTGGTTCAATTTTTTAGTGTACACTCTTTGCCAAAACTATTCAAACCAGCGCAACAAAATATTTTGTACTCCATCGCACAGTTTTTCAAACCAAATGACTTAATGTTTCACGCCAACTTTCATCAGAATTCAATATTATGAAATCTTAAATCTGGAGGTTTGCCTCATATATACTACATTTGGAAGTCATTTGGGAGTTTTGCAGTACCAATCAAGGGTCAAAACTGACGGAACTGAAGTGGCAATTTTTGATGTATTCTTTTGTTCAATTGTGCTAGTGTGGTTTGAATCGTTTTATAGCACGGGTTTGAATAGGTTTGAATAGTTTTGATAAACACTGTAGTTTGAAACATTTGATGGGGCTGGTTTGAATAGTTTTGAAAAACACTGTATATGGATCTATTCATGAAAGTATTTGAATCATAATTCCTATGACTATTAGCTATTTGTAGTATTTTCTTAGGTTATTATAGAGATAATGCTATGTTCCATTCAAATACTGCTTTACCTCATACTAATACTTTCATACAAACTTCTATATGGTGAGTTGTTTTGTTCCATCAATATATTCCAATTATAGTATTTATTGACGCGTATACATACAGTCCTTCAGATACCCTCTCACCTTCCTCTCCTCCCTCTCCATCTCCTATACTAAGTAGTCTCTAACCGTCAGTTATTACAATGCACTACTAATACTTCTATGTTCTTTAGTACATTTATGCCTAACTAATACTTCTATGTTCTTTAATACATTTATGCCTAACTAATACTTTGCTCGTTGATGGTTCCTCAAGGAGAGGAACCGTAGTGGCTTATATAACTTTGAGAAAAACGTGATACCAAAAACTCCCCACTAGAACAATGGTAAGAATTGTTCCCGAATGTTCGAAAAGGCCACCGATGCATGAAGTGCCATGATGGCTGAACGCCGTGATACTGCGTTTGCAGTGGGCATTGTTGGGATCGAATATCGTAGGCTTCATAATGTCTCTATAGATCTAACAAATACTCTGTATTACAAAGAGTAACCTCTAGATTGTATAGTTCAATATCATGAAGAACGAATACTGTATAAGACTACGAATCGGTTTGACTATGAGAATCCAGCTAATAATGTTCCATAGTCCACCTCTACTAATAGCTAACAATTCCGATCTGTTGTTATAGCTGGTCCAAAGGTACTACTGATCAACATAATAATGCTGAGATAAAGAAATCATGGGACTACTACATCGTCGTGTGTATGATATAGCACTCTATAATCCTTAAAGTCTATAAATAATGAGGTGGGGTAAATAGTCCATCTATTCGATGGCCTGGCACTCGTGGGTTTCTATGTGCAGAGTGATCCAGTCGTCCACCGACTTGAACTCCTTGAAACAGAGCTTGCACGTGCCCGGGATCTTGCTCCGGTTACTCTTTTTAGTGCCCTCGGGATACTGGAAATGAATGGCCTTCAAGTGGTTCTTGTACGTGTCGCACCGCGAGAAAATGCCCAGTGTGTGGCTGCACTTGTTGCCGGACTCGCCGTTTTTGAACGGGCACTTGAATTGCCCGTGGTCGGCGCCCATTTCCTTCCAGTGGCACTTGAAATGCCGGAAAAGGTCGTTGGGGCGTGCAAATCCTCTTTGGCACACTTTACACACGTGAGGTCTGGCCGTGGGGTTGAGATGTGTTGACCGGTGCGTGGCCAAGTTGGAGAAGTGCTGCAAGCACTGAGGACACTGGCGCTTTTTCCGTTTTTTCTGCGGCTCGGGCGACTCGGAATGGGGAGAATCGCTTGATTTGGGCGAAAGCCCGTTTTCTTGATCCGAAAACGGCTCTTCACTTGGTGTCCGCTCGGGGGTAAGTTGATTGATGGCTTTAGGCTCATATGTGGGGACAGGACCAGGACCAGAGACTGAAACTGAAGGAACGGATGGTCCTGAAATGGATGGAACGGGAACTGAAGTGGGATGTACTGATGGCACGGCCAGAACTGGTGGAACCGGGACTGCAGGTACACTCGGCACTGCAACCTTGGCAACCGATGGAAGATAGGTGGCCACAAGTGCAGGCTCTTCGGAAGCCGATTCGGAAAGTGACGACTTGCTGGAGTACGATGCAGGATACGTATTGGTGATGTAAGCTGTAGGAGCAGCCACCACGGGTCCCATTTTCATTTGTTCATTGCCTTGTGGGTTTTGTGGGTTTTGCAGGTTTTGGGGGTTACTTCCATACCCAAATGTCTTGGGGGTGAAGATGTCTGGTTTTAGTTGGGCCGCATTGGGCACCACACTGGGTAGGGTACGTGCGGACTCCAAGTTGGGAGGAGTCCGGGAAGGATCACGTGGGTCCCGGCCATATTGGTCATACTGGCTGTATTGTGGGTAAGGGTCCCGTGGGTAAGGGTCCCGTGGGTAAGGGTCCCGGGGATACTGGTCACGTGGGTATGTGTCACAAGGGTATGGATCACGGGGATATGGGTCACGTGGGTATGGGTCACGTGGATAGTCGTGCTTCACAGCGTAGAGTTCCTTTTGCTCGTGGGGATGTGGCTGGAACTTGGCCGCGTGATGTATCGGGTAGGAGGCATTATGGGCCACGTTTTGCTGCGGTAGAGCAAAGTCCAAGGCGAGCGAATTTAGCGATGGGAGACGGCACTCCACTTTATTTCCCATGACAAAATTGAACAATAAGTGAGAAAAGTCTAAAGTCAAAAATAGACTCAAAAAATCAGACTCAAAAGTCAAAAACTCAAAGACTCAAAAAACAAGCACAAATGAAAAACGTCGACTTGAAGAACTGGAAGCCGAAAGTGCTGAAAAATTTTTGGCGTCAAGTCAAGGATTTAGACTGACACACTGGACTGTATAGGGTATGAGGCGGTTCGCACGGACTTACCAGAAAAGGGATGCAAAGCGAGCAGACTATGGACACGAACAATAAAAAGAAGAAATTATTTGATGAACCGTGCAGTTATGGAACGGATCGACGGATATCAACGGATATAAAACAAAAGTGAAACCGATCGAAAAAAAAGTGAAACCGATTTAAAACGATGTAACCAGATTTCAACGGAATTAAAACGGATCTAAACGGAAAGAAACGGATCTCAGCGGATCTGAGGCGGATCGGAAGCGGATCTCACACGGATCTGAAACAGATGTGAAAGTTTAACCCAGATATAAAGACAGACTGGGTTAAGAATAACCTGGATTAGTCAGCGGCTATTCTATTCTAAATTTGGCACAGTGTTCTGGAACAAAGTGCACAGCGGAAGTGATCTGAATGAACAGTGATCCTGATTTGGATTCACTCACTGAACAGATTAACGATGGATAGACGGAATCAGTAAACCGACTAAGATCTGGTTGGATGAATTTGGGTTGGTGTGTTTTTGGTATGGGTGATTTGGTAGGGTATTTGGAGGTCTATTAAAGAAAGACCGAATGGTGGACACCAAAAAGTGGGGGGAAGAAATAGTCGCAGGATTGGGGAGGGCAGGTGGCAGGTGATATATAGGAACCGGCCGGCACGAAAGTATTTCCGATTCTTCCGCTGCACAGACCGAAAAGCTCGCGGACGGCTGAAAAAACCGCCAAGAGAGCGCAGCCCTGGCGCCGCGTGTGTGCAGGCTGCGGCTCGGAATCAGCACCGACTTTTGCGAGAGCCTCAGCCATGCTTCGCTCCTCCTCACTCTTGGTGTTGCTGCTGCCATAAACGGCAAGTGCACGGCACCATTTCTTTTGTTCATTTCTTGGGCGGGACGTTTATTTCTGTTCCTGTTTCGTCCATGAGTATGATTGGTTCGTATCTCTGTTTCACGTGTGTCTGTTTGAGTTTGTTTCGGTATTTGTCTGTGAGTTTGTTTGTCTGTGTCTTTTGTCTGTTTCAATCTGTTTGATCTCATCCGCTTGCTGATTATTTTTTTTATTTGCGTTGGCGCTGCTTCGCTGTACGTCACATTTCCTTCCAACTAAAGCCTTGCCTTCCACACTGGATTTTCTTCTTCTTTTCTTCTTCGTTCCTTTTCTTCATTTTTCCGTACTCTGATTTCACTATGCTGGTGTATCACTCACCTGTTCTTCCATGTGCCCTATTCCTCTCAATAGGGGTAGCGCACGGTTAAGCAAACATCACCTGTCAATGCAAGCTGACGGTCCCAGCCACGGCCGACGCCTCGGCATCCCTGAGGCCGATTAGCCTGCATATACCATGCACACGCACCTGCCGCCCGTGCATACGCGGGTGTCAGATCTTGGACACCTGGTCATCAAAATCGCATACTCGCCTGAAGGGCCCCCTAAATGGCCTTTTTCCGAGGCCATACTCGAAGCATCGATACATTCCACGTGGCCGGTTCTCTTGCAACTAGCTGGCTAAGCGTAAATCCCTCTGCAGCAATAGCCGCAGGTTCCGGAAGCTGCTTGAATAGGGGTACGGCTCGACGCGCGCATTTCCCGTTTGGGCTTTTCTCCGTCCTAGCCCGCAGCTCTGCTTACACATGGAAGTAAGAAGCAGAGTTGGTTGACACTTTGGGCTTTTCTAAGCCGAGAGCGATTTGGACGTGCTGACTAATTTAGGATGGGTCAAGGCCTAGTGCTGGCTAGTGCTTGCAGTTCCTCGGGCATTCCGGTCGCCAAGACCTGCCCGACAAATGGTTCTGCAGACAATCCCCCACGGAGTTCCGCCGTAAGTCTAGTCCCACCCTATTACCAGATACCCGCCACCATCCCTCACTACCACCACCAGTGGCAGTGCTAGTGCCACTGACCTGAAACAGACCCCGGCGCTGACGCTAAAAATAGAACTAGAAGGTGATTCTGCTAGTGTACACTCTTAGTGTGCCGTGACTTTCTGGACACCAAAACTGAATATGTGGGTACGGGTGACATGAGGAATCAGGGGAATCAGAATCAGGGCAGATCGGGCTGGGGTACGGGTGTGGTGGGGATGATTGGTGGATCGCCGCCTTGGCGCAGTGGCTGCGTGAGGCTGCACCGTGTGTGCCCGGTGTTAGTGAGGGAGTCTGCGAAAATGTCTGCAAAGGGCGAGCGCAAAGTGTGGGCAAAGTGTGCGCAAAGCGTGCACGCAGCAGCATGCACAAGGAATGCAGGGCCTGCACACACGCGGCGCACGAAGGATGGACGCACTGCAGATACCCGGAACTTTGCGGCGCGCGTGGCTACTTCCCGTTGACATAGTGCGGCTTTAATCGACGGAGGCTGAGGTGATCCGCGGAACGGCACTTTGGGGTGGGCAATGCGCCGAGCGATCCAAGCATGCATTTGCTCTAAAGTTGTTATAAAGCCGCGCACCTGGGCTCTGGGCCGCGTGAGCCGCATCCATCGTCCCCTCGAGTCCGCTTATGTCATCATGGTGCATTAACAATGGCTTATATTATGCACCCATACTGTCTAAGAGTCTTTGAGCTGCATTACATCAATGTCGCGGTGAATGTGTAATGTACTAAATGCTTAATAATGGCATTAGAGTGGATGCGCTGAATAATGGATTACGTGCTTTACGTGGTTCAGGGCGTGGGCTCTTATTGTCTTCGCTTCTGGAGGGGGCCCACATCTGCATGCAGGACAATAGTGCCCCTTGGATTGTCATATAACGTCATTTCACCTGCGTCCATTGTCGCTTACCAGAGTGTGCTCATGTGTGCACTGAGCGGCCATTAACGTATGATTTGTGTTTGTCGGTTAGGAACGGGCGCCATTGTTGTGTGTCGCTTACGTGTTTCACGTGTGTTTCAAGTGTGTTTGATGTGGGTTTGATGTGTTTCATGTGGGTTTGATGTGTTTCATGTGGGTTTGATGTGTTTCATGTGGGTTTACCTTCGCTAATGTCCGCTGTGGCTTCCTGGTGCACTTATTGTTCAGTTCATGGGTACCTGAAATGGTGCCTGAAAGAAAACTTCGAACAATGTCACGAACCTTAGTGTGGCTCGATGAACGGAACAATGGAAGTCTATCCTGAAACGTGAAGCCCGAATGTGTGATATCTGAACATGTGATTGTGAACGAATGAATGTGTGAAGTGTGATTGTCTGAACGAATGAATGTGTGAAGTGTGATTGTCTGAACGAATGAATGTGGACAAATGAATGTATGAACACCTGAAACACTCGTGAAACACTTGGGAAACACATGAAACACCTGAAACAAACAACTAACCAACCCTTTTCCGTATCTGACCTGGGCGTTCATCTACCTGACCAGACATGCCTAACTACAACAACCACCATAAACTTTTACGGTGGAGTGGATGACATGGTTTAAGCTTTTTTTGCCCCTACCGGTGCCTGCACACAGCATCCTCTCGATTTTTACCGAGCACTTTCTCCATGTGCGACCTCTTAACCTCCTATTCATGTAGGTATAAGCTTTATGTCCATATTAGACTTCCATTAGTGTTCGTCTATGCCATTCTCTAAACTCTTCCCCGCTTTCCCTCCCCTGTACCCGTGTACTCGTAGTCCTCGGTTCAATTAAGCACCCCTAGTGCACCCACGAACCACCAGTCCACATCCCACTAACTCTAGTTCCACCAACTCTAGTTCCACTGACTCTGGTTCCACTATTTTATTTCCACTGAGTCTGGTCCCACAAACTCTAGTTCCACTATTTAATGTCCACTAACTCTGGTTCCACCACTTTGACTCCCCCTCTTTTTCCACTATTTTACCCCCGTTTATCATCAGTTTAAGCTATTATGGTGTCATGACAATAAAACATTGTTGAATTAGATACCCCTAGAAATTTTCTTCACTCAGGAGTACTCAAACTCATCCCTACTTTTCATATCGTAATCACTATAAAATATAGCACAGCTATAAACACGTTGTAACTCGGTTAAAGTGTTTTTCAAAACTATTCAAACCAGTGCGGCAAATGGTTCAAATCACACTAGCACAATTGAACAAACCAATAATTCAAAAAGTGCCACTTCAGTTCCGTCCATTTTGACCCTCGATTGGTACTGCAACACTCCCAAATGTCTCCCAAATGTCTCCCAAATGTCTCCCAAATGTAGTGCATATAAGGCAATCCCTCATATTTAAGATTTCATAATATTGAATTCTAATGAAAGTTGGTGTCTTAAACTTCTTTAAGAGAGAAGACAATGTCTCTCGTCGTAGGCCCGGAAATGACCCTATCGGTAGTGTCACTCCATGGAGGTTCTAACAATTGCTATAATTACAATACACTACACTATACACTACACTATATAATATATATTATACACTATACTATAAACTACACTATATAATATATAATATATAATATACACTATACACATACAGTATACTATATAATATACACTATACACATACACTATACTATACTCTACACTATAGAATATATACTATACACTACACTATACATTACCTTTTACTACTCTACTTCACCACTTGACTACTCTTCTCTACCCTCTGCTTTACTACTATGTAATAAAGCACTATAATACGTCAATTCTGGACTATAATGAACCATACTACGCTCTTGCTTCCAATTTGAAGACTGTCCAATGTCATACCTACGATTTGAACGAGAGATAGGAAGATAAGGTCACTTTATCATCTGAGTTATAAAGCCTCATTTTGATTAAATCATGCATATTACATGATAAGTCGAAAAAATATTGATGACATTTATTCTGTTATCGATAGCTCTTTGTTATATGTAGATATTGCGCTGATAGCAAATCAAACCTATGTAGAAGGTAAAAAGTAAAAAATAAAATATGATAAACAAAATAAGTTAGAATACTTGATGTAGTTTTAGGAATAATTGTTTTAGGAATAATTGTTTTAGGAATAATTGTTTTAGGAATAATTGTTTTAGGTATAATTGGTGGCTTATCCACATCTGAGTTATAATGCCTCATTTTGATTAGCACCTTTCTCATGTACGACGCCATTTGGTTTGAAAGACTGCGAAGGGGTACGAAACTTTTTGAATTTTTGGCTTGTTTAATTTTGCTAGTGTGGTTTGAACATTTTGCTGCGCTGATTTGAATAGTTTTGAAAAACACTGTAATATTGGACAGAGTCTCATACTGTTTTCTGACATACTTATATGATGGATGATTATGAGCACTGGTATGGTATGATTGACCGGAATTGAGGACCGCGGCCGGAATTGCCCAACTACAGGACCTCCAAAAGTCCCCACGCAAACGATAATTCACTCTAGAATATGAATCGTGAAGTCCAGAATTCCAGGATTCCAACTAACCCACTCTTCTTTCAGTACCATGAAAAAACGGTCGTTTGCGTTGGGCCTTTTTCTGCTGAGGTCGCCGGGTGTACGGGTGTTTTGAGCTCTCGCTAGTGCCAATTCCGGGGTAGCCCTTGATTGAAATTGCAGACTCCCAAATGTAGAACATACGGTGCTTCTCAAAAGTATTCAAACCAGCATGCCATAATATTTCAAGCCATGCTAACAAAATTCAAACAAACCGATAATTCAAAAAGTTTCGTACT
This sequence comes from Metschnikowia sp. 01-655c1, assembly GCA_002370185.1. NCBI lineage: Eukaryota > Fungi > Ascomycota > Pichiomycetes > Serinales > Metschnikowiaceae > Metschnikowia > Metschnikowia sp. 01-655c1. The sequence goes on from NKZO01001508.1 coordinate 447,900, forward strand.
TATGACTTAAAAATTGCTAAGGATTAAGGATTTGAAATTAAGTGTTTATGTGAAGTCTTTATTAAATATTAAAAACAATAACTTTTAAAATTATTGGTTGGTTCAATTTTTTAGTGTGGTTTGAAACATTTGATGGGGCTGGTTTGAATAGTTTTGAAAAACATGGTATATCAATCAAATGCCATACCAATTGGTGCACCGCACTCTTATCACAAATTTGCTCTACATATTTATATTTTCATCTAAGAGATCAGTGCACATATTCAAATCCATACAACACATAATTTATAGAATAAATGTGTAAACTCTGACAACATAATTACATACATATCCATACATTCATACACGTTTTTAACATACTTTTAGTCTTTTATACAAGTTTTTCAGATACTTATAGTCTTTTATACACGTTTTTAACATACTTTTAGTCTTTTATATACGTTTTTCAGATACTTACAGTCGTTTATACAAGTTTTTCAAATACTTCTAGCTATTTATTATCGTCACCAATACTTATGCACTCTTTGCTTTTCATATTTTATTTTCTCATTGAAATCCAATTTCATATATTCCTCTTTAGGGTCTTACTTGAGGTGGGCCCATGTTGGTATGTTTGAGACTGGCTGCCCGACATGTTCTGGTATCAGACCAGGGTATAGTTCAGGGTCCATTCCGGTCCATTCCGGGTCATTCCGGGTCAGTCCAGGTCAGTCCAGGTCTAGTCTAAGCTATAATACTATAGACCATTTGTGTCTGACCCACGATAGGTAGATCTCTACCTATGGAGATATTATGAAGCCTCTCTGCCTGATATAATGACCACTGTTACTCAGCCTTCTACTCAGCCTTCTACTCCGCCTCCTACTCAGCGTGTTCTTGAAAAGTTATATAAGTAGCTTAGATTCCTTCTTTTGAGGAATCATCAACGAATACAGATAACTTAGTACTAAACGTTATAACAAGAATCTAAAAGTATTAGTAGTAGTAAGCCATAATACTACTATTAAACTAATACTATTACACTACTATTATTACACTACTATTATTACACTACTATTATTACACTACTATTATTACACTACTATTATTACACTACTATTATTACATTACTATTATTATACTACTATTATTACACTACTATTATTACACTACTACTACTATTACACTCACACCTCATGTACAACCTTGGTCTTGTAAGGCACATCTTACAATCCATGTATAATAATATACACTAGAACATATGAAAGTATATCCTTTTACGGCTTTAGAGTAACAAATGGTTTGTATTTCTCGAATTAACTGAGACCATCATACTTGGTGGACCGTTCCCTTGTGAATATGACCATTTATTTGTTTTGCCAAAACTGCGGGCGGCGGAGGAGGATATTGGAGAGATTACTAGTACTCTACTACTCCACTACTACTGACTACTAATACTAATACTACTCTACTACTACTACTCTACTACTACTTTACTACTACTACTTTACTACTACTAATTTACTACTAAATTACTACTCTACTACTGACTACTGCTACTTATCTACTACTATTGACTACTACTACTGACTACTGACTACTACTACTAATCTACTACTATTGACTACTGACTACTGACTACTGACTACTGATTACCACCCATCCATCATAATATTATGAATATATTTAAAGAATCAATAAAATGTCATAGAACTTTAGAATTAATTAATAAATATATAAAATTAAAATTATATACTACTGATTACCGCCCATCCATCATAATATTATGAATATATTTAAAGAATCAATAAAATGTCATAGAACTTTAGAATTAATTAATAAATATATAAAATTAAAATTATATATTTGAAGAATATAAATATTCAACGACTAGTTAAATTATATAGATAATATTATTTCTAAACCACGAGCGCTTCTGATATTATTAAAATCCCCTCGAAGGGGGCATATAAAATGTATTATTTTTTATGAAAAATTGTAAAACAAAAAATATACCATTATAAATTCATTACTTACTATATACTTCTTTTTGTTTTATAGTTAATTATGTCTTCAATAAAGCTGCTGCTCAACATCCTCCGCCCACCTGGTCTCTTCTTGTTCACTCCTTAGTCTCAGTCCTTAATTAATATTGGTGGGTCTGGTGTGGGAAAGTCCTAAATGTCCCCAGTTGACGTTTCGAAACTCTTAGATATTGACTCTTAGATAATGACTCTTGGGTATTGACTCTTGGTTATTGATTCTTAGATATTGACTCTTGGTTATTGATTCTTAGATATTGACTCTTAGATATTGACTCTTAGATATTGAAGTCGTTTATACTGGGGGAGAGCCTGCACATGACCCAAGTCACGTGAGTGGAGGTGTGTGTATATTGTCTATAAAACTGCAAGTGGCGTTTTCTGAACAAGTCAAAACAAGACGGGTGTCAGATTCACTAGGTAGTATTTTGAAGCTTTAAATTAATCAAAAACCATGAATAGGTACTGTATGGGCACTAAAAATCGGGCCAAGTAACAGGCAAAGTTCTGCCAGGGGCTCATAACCTTACTTTCATTAAGGGTGGTTATCAATTCAATTAGCACCATTTATGATGACTTGCAGTCTCAAAGTTCTTACTCATCTGCTTATCTTATACCTCTTATACTTACACTCTTATACTTCTTATACATTACTTATTACACTACTGCCTACATCATATCATACCATAGTCATGTATGGACTCTAACGTGTCATAGCCAGGCACCAAACTCACACACTAGTATATGGTGTTGGAGAATGCACTTCTTTGACAGTTTCTGGATGCAGTTTTTTCCTGGCTGCAGTTATTTCCTGGATCTTTGAAATCCTGGATCTTGAATCCCTAGTTCTTTGAATCCCTAGTTCTTTGAATCCCTAGTTCTTTGAATCCCTAGTTCTTTGAATCCCTAGTTCTTTGAATCCCTAGTTCTTGCCTGGTTCTTCAATTATGCCTTTCTGGACCGGGCCTTGGACACCGAAGGCTCCGAACCAGATACCTTGGCTGAACCAGACACCTTCTCCGCCTTCTTCTCCTTCTCCGCCTTCTTTCCCGCACTTTTGTACACGCGAATATAGAAGGAAATGAACAACAACAAGTACGAGGTCAAGATCAAGTAGCCGTAGAACGCAGCCAACTCCGACCCGTAGCAGTCGCCAACGTGAGGCAACGACTTGAAGTAGCGGAACGCATAGTGAGTGTATGTGGCGAAATACACAAAGCCCAAGTCCAAAACAAACTGGATGATCTGGAATCGGGTCACCCACTCCTTCCACCACACACGAATGCCCCGCGCACTCAAAAAGTAGTACCAGTACATCACCACATGCACCGCAAGGTTCAAGGTAATGGGAACCCACTCCACGGACGTGGAGCCCACCAACTGCGTGTAGCACAAAAGCGCCGTGGCTCCATGGTGGTACACGTGCAAAAACAACAACTTCTTCTTCTTCAACACCAAAAACACCGTGTCGATCAACTCCCAGTACTTGGTCAAGTAGTTCAAGTAGTACAAGGTCACCAACTTGGGCGCAAACGCCTGCTGGCTACAGATGGCGTAGAAGAGTCCATGGTTAACCAAAATCGGCACCAACTGCTCGATGGTCAAAAGCAAAAGCGTCAACGAAGCAAGCGTCAACCCCAAGTTGTGCACCTGGAAGAGGAAGTTCAACTTCAATGCAGGAACCCCCAACTTGGTGCTAACAAACCGGCCGCCGAAAATCACCGTGTAGTATACGGCAATGATACCAATGGCCTGCCAGCCGTTGGCCAAAAACGTCTTGTTATAAACAAACTCAAAATCCTCAGCAGGGTACCCCACAACTTTCTCAAACGCGGCCGAAAAAAGCGGCCAGAGGTACAACCCGAACGGGCGGTCGACGGAGGGCATGCCGTACTGCACGAGCGGCTCCTGCGTGAAGATGTGGTGCAAATCGGGCATTGGATTTGAAAGAAGTGGGAGGTTGGAGAAGTTTTCGCGTCGCACTTTAATAAGGTTATTGACGGGCGCACCCGTACCTCCGCGATCACTACCGTCCCCGATCTATACCGTCCGATCTATACCGTACCACGTACCGCGTAGAGAATACGAATAGTGGACCGTGTAGCAAATACTAATAGTGGACCGTGTAATTTGATACGACCGTATAAGTCTCGTATAATGTTTCTGTATGCTGGATTTCCTTATTGTGTCGAGGTATGTCGTATAATATGTTACCAATAGCGTTGTTTTGCTAGATCCAGAATCACATGCACCTTGATCTATCTGCACCACTATGGTACTACAATGGGACCACTAGGGTACTATCTGGTACCACTAGGGTACTATCTGGTACCACTATCTGGTATACACCATCTACTACTATCTGCTACTATGCTACTATCTGCTACTACTATGGTACTACTATCTGGTGATCTATCTGCACCACTATGGTACCACTAGGGTACTATCTGGTACTACTATCTGGTATACATCATCTACTATTATCTGCTACTATCTGCTACTATTTACTACTATCTGCTATCTGCTACTATCTGCTACTATCTGCTACTATCTGCTACTATCTGCTACTACTATGGTACTACTATCTGGTATACACCTTCTACTATATTGTACTTCCCGTCTATTATACATTTCCCATGTGTACTGTTATTTTATGCGTTACTAATACTTTGCTCGTTGATTGTTCCTCAAAGAGAGGAACCAAAGTGGCTTATATAACTTTGAGAGAAACGCGGGACCGAGCAACCATTACACGAAGTGCTATGATGGCCATTGCAGAATCCACTATGATGGCTGCAACTTCCGTATCACAGCCATCATAGTACTTCATACAATGATGAAATGGCCATTGTTACGACCGGACAGAGTAGGCTTCATGAATCCTCTATAGGAAGTGCCCAACCTATCGTGGATCTAACGCCATAGACCATATACCATGTTAGAGTCACGATAGGCAAGGCTCGGCCTATACAGCATTCGTGACGCCTACTATGTTCGACGTAACAATGACCATGCCATAATTACGAAGTACTATGGTGGGCGTGATAGCTATATGGTTAATGGATGATATATACTGTTGTAGCTTTTTTTCTTTCTCCATCAAAATATTCCATTCATAGTATTTATTGATGAATATACATACAGTACCCATCTTTGTGCATATAACCATTTTAATAGCATAATTTTTCCAAATGTTATTGAATATAAAATATTATACTACTATACAAATCCAATTAGAAGGTGTAGTAGACCCCTCAGAACGTAAACCAGTACCAACCAGAAAATTAAGTAGTAGGCCCCCAAAATAAATATTTAATTTGGTCCACTTTAAATTCTTATTATAATAATCAATATTTATAAAGATGTTGTATATGTAAATATGTTGTTTCTATACTTACTATATATGCACTCAATACACACTATGTATCGTCTACTGTATACACACTATATATCGTGTAGTATATACTATCCACTCTATGCAGTGTTTTTCAAAACTATTTAAACCAGGGCGGCGAAATTTTTGGAACCAAGAAGAAAGAATTGTTCAAACCAGTGTTAGCAAAATTAAACAAAACCAATAATTCAAAAAGTTCCGTCCGTTCTAGCTCTTCACTGGTACTGCAAGACTTCCAAATATAGTACATATATGGCAATCCACCAGAGTTAAGATTTCATAATATTGAATTCTAATGAAAGCTGGTCTTAACATTACGACATTTGCTTTGAAAGACTGTGAGAAGGGGTTTGAAACTTTTTGAATGATTGGTTTGCTTAATTGTGCTAGTGTGGTTTGAATCGTTTTAAGAAACACTGTACTATACCATGTATAATCTAATACTATGCACCATCTACTACTACCATCAATTGTATACCCTCTACTATATACCATACATTATACACTACCATAATTATATCTATACCATACATTATATACTACAGGCCATATACAACTTTTACTATATACCATTTGCTCTACACCTTTTACATACACCTTCTATATACACCTGATATATACCAACTACACCATCAACTATAAACTATCCAACCTATCTACTACTATATACACCATACCATATACTACCGTCTACTATCATCTACTGCATACTATATACCATTCAGTTTATATACTACACACCCTCATTAATTTAAGTAGGTTTGGCCTACAAAGGTTTCTTACTGAAGTACCAATAAGTTGTAATTTTTATACATCTTTCACCTCGATATAATAAAATATTATATTGCAGAATTCGACTGCACATTTAGACAGACATTTTAGTCTGACTCGGTGAACCAGTCTGTAGCGACATATACTAGTGCCGACCGTCTTTAACTAAGATTTCATTAACTGTTTTTACCTTTTCATTTATAGCGATTAAACTACATATGGCCTATATGTAATTTACCCTTATATTAAGGGGTAAGTCTTATTTCGGTTGTATTTTTATTTATTATACTCATTTGTCATTTTAGACATTTAATATCTCATTATTAAGACTACAAAGTTGGATTTACACCAACCCGTTAGACTGCCATGATTTCTCTATGAGGAAAATCGGCGAATAAACATACAAAAACAGATACTGGACGTGACCAGAAATACCAGCTGCCACTCTATACATACTAGATGTCATCTACTATGGATAATATACACCAACTATCATCTTCTACATATAAAATACACCAACTATCATCTACTATGGATAAAATGCACTGTATATTATAATTTACTATATATAAATTACACCATATACTACAGTGTTTTTCAAAACTATTCAAACCCGCGCGATAAAACGATTCAAACCACATTTGTAAAATCAAACAAACCAATAATTCAAAAAGTATCGTACCCCTTGCACTTCAGTCCCATCCGGTTTGATCCTTGATTGATATTTTAAGACTCCCAAATGTAGTACATATGAGGCAATTCTCCAGATTTAACATTTCAGAATATTGAATTCTGATGAAAGTTGGTGTGAAACATTACGCCATTTGGTTTGAAAGACTGTGCGAAGGAGTACAAAACATTTTATCTAGCTGGTTTGAATGGTTTTGAAAAACACTGTATCATCTACTATTGATAAAATACACCAACTATCACCTACTAAATCCAAAATATACCATATATTATCATCTACTATATATAAAATACACAATATAGTATCATTTACCATATATAAAATACCTCAACTATCATCTACCACATACAAAATACACAATATAGTATCATCTACTATGGATAAAATACACCATATACCATCACCGACTGTATATAGAATATACCATATACTATCATCTACCATATATTAAATACACCATATAGTATCATCTACTATGTGTTATGTTCTTTATAACGTATGTTACTTAAACTTGTATACGCTGATGATTCCTCAAGGCGAGAAACCGTAGTGGTTTATATAACTTTGAGAGAAACGTGTTACCCGAAAAACTCACCACTAGAACATTGGTAAGCATTGTCCTAGACTAATCGAAAAGGGCCACCGATGCATGAAGTTCCAAGATGGCCGAACGCCGTGATACCACGTTTGCAGGGACCATTGTTGGGATTCGGACAGCGTAGGCTTCATAATGTCCCTATAGGTAATGTCCTATCTATAGTGGATCTAACACTATGGATAAAATACACTATATACTATATATGTCATAGAATATATGATAATAATAGAATATTATATAGGAGATTATATGTATATGAAATTTAGATCTAAAATGTATGATAAAATTATAATATCATAGATCTATAAGAGATAGATAAAGAAATATATGTATATATGATAAAAAAAAGTCATATATAAGTAAAATATGTATATATGAATATATGATTATCTCTATATATATAAGAGATATATAAGGTGTAATTTAATGTAAATAAATAGCGTCTTTTAAATATCCACTAAATAAGATACAGAAAACATAAACTTGTATCATAGGGATATCAAATTCTAAAATTGTTATAGCTATAACACCTACTACTTATAAAATACACCATATATTATCACCTACTATATATAGAATATACCATATACTATCATCTAGCATATATAAAATACACCATATATTATCACCTACTATGGATAAAATACACCGTATATTATCATCTACTATACATAGAATATATTATCACCGAGTACATATAAAATACACCATATATTATCACCTAATACATATAAAATACACCGTATATTTTCATCTAATACATATAAAATACACCATACGTTAGATCCACTATAGATAGGACACTACCTATAGAGACAATATGAAGCCTACGATGTCCGATCTCAACATTGGCCACGGCAAAAGCCGTATCACGGCGTTCGGCCGTCTCGGCACTTCGGGCATCGGTGGTTCTTTTGGAATATTTTGAAAAACAAGTCTTACCATTGTTCTAGTGGAGAGGTTTTTGGTAACATGTTTCTCTCAAAGTTATATAAGCCATTTCGGTTCCTCGCTTGAGAAACCATCAACAAATATAGGTTTAGGTAACATACGTTATAAAGAACATAACATATACCATCACCTACTATATATATAATATACCATATATTATTACCTACTATATATTAAATACACCATATATTATCATCTACCATATATAAAATACACTATATACTATGGCCTACTACATATAAAATACACTATATAGTAGAATCTACTACATAAAAAATACACTATATACTATGGCCTACTACATATAAAATACACTATATAGTAGAATCTACTACATAAAAAATACTCCAACTATCATCTACTACATATAAAATACACTATATAGTAGAATCTACTACATAAAAAATACTCCAACTATTATCTACTACATATAAAATACACAACATATCATCACCTACTATATATAAAATACACCAACTGTTATGTTCTTTAATACATTTATGCCTTACTAATACTTTGCTCGTTGATGGTTCCTCAAGAGAGGAACCGGAGTGGCTTATATAACTTTGAGAGAAAGGTGTTACCCGAAAAACTCTCCACTAGAACAATGGTAAGTATTGTTCTAGAATATTCCAAAGGGACTGGCACGGCGTTTGGAATGGCCATTGTTACGATCGGACAGAGTAGGCTTCATGAATCCTCTATATGCAGGGCCCTGCCTATCGTGGATCTAACACCAACTATCATCTAGCATATGTAAAATACACCATATATTATCACCTACTATGGATAAAATGCACTGTATATTATCCTACTGCATATAAAATACACCATATACTGTCAGATTCTTGTTGAATGTTATGTACTAAGTTATTTATTTTGTTCGTTGATGATTCCTCGGAAAGAGAAACTCTAGCGGGTATAACGTTGAATCTGTGGAAAACCTGTATTGGATCTAGAAGAATACGGATCCACTAATATAGAGTATTTGTTGGTTTAATTGTTAAATATTAGTAAAGTGGCATCGAAGTCACCTCATCCAAAGATCCAAAGAAAAATCTGCCAATGCTAAAATCCTAATTCTAGCTTTCTCCATTGCCATGTCTCACTGACTGATTTAGGTCTCATGAAGAGAATCAGTCCAGGTGCTAAGTAAACATCAGTACCTCTACACTAGTTAAAATTAGTGGGTCTGGTTTCGAAAGACATGGTATGTCCTTCGTTAGTTTAAATATTAAATAAAAACTGATATGTACAATCGAATAATACTTACCCAAATATAGGGTAACCTGCATATATGGCAGCCTGCATATAGGGTAACCTACATAGAGGCAATTGTACCATAATCTCTATAAATAAAAAGTTACTAGACCAATATAAAACTACACTAGACCAAAATTCAAGGTATATCTGTCTGCACATTGGTGAAGGATGGTGTCTGATACTCATAAGATAGATCCAGTGGTACTTGGAGTATCACTAACTGGTCCACCCACGTGCTTGATCCATTGGCTAATACTCTGGTCATTCATAGAATATGTATTGCACTAGTTCCTTTTGTTCTGAGATCCCTCGATTGCTTGTCTCATGATGGCTTTTTTTTGACCTCGCCTGCACGTTCTGTTGATCATTCTTCTTTCGTTTCTCTTTAGCCCTTGGCCTTGGGTTTGAGGTTCAAAAAGTCTATGGACACGATGATATCGTATCCGTTCTCCTCACACGCATATAATGCCTCGTGCTCGTTGGAGTGCAAGAAACGGATATTCTCGCCCACCAATGCCCGGATGAGCGTGGTGGTCTCGAGGTCCCGGATCTCTATGAACCCGGGGTCGAACGCCAAGAGGTAGGGGTAGAACAACGCAATGTTCTGCGGCATGCCTTCCCAGAAGATCCCCCAGTCGTGCTTGGTTCTCCATCCATTTCCATTGATGAAGAACGAGAACTCACTGTAACTCAAGAGGAATTTCTTGTCAAGCCTGTGGATGGCCAAGGGCTTGACGCTTTCTCTTTGCGTGGCGAAGTCCAACGACGGGTCGGCCTCGTCCAAAATCGACTCCTTTTTTCCTGCCTCCAACGAAAGGATTTCAAACCCTTTGGTGCATCCAATACATAACTTGGTTTTCAAGAACGAAATGGACACGGGGTCTGAAGTGAATGTGATCTCCCGCACTTCCGGCTTGCGGTTTTTGTTCTTGTTCTTGCTGTCGAAGGGGTTGATGGGCTCCACGATGTTGATGGCCTTGGCATTGCCGGATTTAACCGCACACATCAAGAGCTTGCCGTCGCAAACGCCGGTTTTGAAGAAAGAAATGTGATTGAGAATCACCTTTCCACTGCGCGTGTTCTTGACATGGTCCAACGAGTCCGTACACGATAAATCGAACTCGTAAAACGTCTTGTCAGAAAGAACCAAAACCTTGGAGTACTCCACCAAAACCTCCAATTGCGTCACGTATGGCTTGCTAATCACCAACGTGGGGTCCGAACAGATCTTCTCCGATGACGTCACGCTGATGGAACGAACTGTAGACACCCACACTCCTGCATCTGTTCCATACAAGAGCTTTTTGCCTCCATAACAAGGCACAGCACAGTTGATTCTGTTGTTGCCAATAAACCGTCTAGTTTCATATTTGCACAAGGAAAAAACATCGTTCTTTTCAATGAGCTTCTTCTGCTGTGCCTGAACCTGCAGCAACACTTGGTTCTGGTTGGTCAAATCGTCAGCAAACAAAGAAATGTGTGTGGGGTTGCTTCCAAGCCCCAAGAAATTAACCTGCAATTTCGGTTGAGACGACGACACGGGGTTATATTGAGAGTTCTCCACCTTATTCCGTAAGCCAACGTCGGAAACAATGGACCCGTTCTCTCTGAAGGGAAGCAATGTCTTAAAAGTAGGGATTTCATAGCCACTGTTCATGAATAAAAGAGGCAAGTAAATGGGCCGTTCGAACACCTTGTGCACCTCTCTCTTGTTTTGGATCTTGTGTTTGACCAATAGAAGCGCGTGTTCGAAAAGATAGAGGTCGATTTTCTCATTGTCTCTTTTCCGGCTCAACGTCACCTGGTAAATGATGCGGTTGTTGTAGTTTAACTTGAAGTTGAACCGTTCTTCTAGAGTTTGTCTTCCAAGAAGCCGGTGCAACACCATCACCTTGTGCCTGTCCGTGGCTTCACCGGTCTGTACATTGATGCGAGCCAACACCTTCTCTAACTCCTCTTTTGTTTCCTGAAGAACCTTGTAATCAGGAGAATCTTCTTTCGTGTTCTTCAAAATGCCACTCACCAATAATTGGTACCGTGCAGGTCTTTGAACACCTTTAATAAGGAATGAAGAGAAGTCTTGTTTCCTAGACTCAGGTTTCTTCTCAATAGCCTCCAAAAACCGGGCATACTTGATGTTCACCTGTTGTTGTCTTTCATGCTCAAAACTGGCAAACACCTTGTTTCCCGAATACTTAATGAACGGCTCGAAACTTCCAACGTACAGCAACAAAATGTCTCCAATGGTCTCTACCACGGGTTTCTGAGTCTGTTGCCGTGCGGTCAACGCTTCGCTAAGACTCTTGGCCAATCTTAACAATTCACTGACACCTCCGAAAACCGTGCGAATGAAAGCATCCCGTTCTCTTTCCGGGATGATGTTATTGGTGGGATTTCTCAAAGGCATGATGTAGAAGTCCGTCATGAACTCCAAATCCTTGACGTAATCCCTTTCGGTATAAATGAGCTCGTAAATCAACTCCTGTCTCATTTTCTCGTGCTTGTCCAATTTTTCAAGCACTGCATTATCCACCGTTTCGTGCCACAACGTCTTGGAGGCCTCGGTATCATGCAAAGATAATCTGGATACTGCCCGTTTCAAGCCGCCTCTGGGCTTCATATTAAGCCGGGCCTGCTGCTCAAGACGACGAGGACAAGCTATAGAGTAACACAACCGGTTGCGGTTACAAGTTGGAGAATAACACTCAGTCAAAATGGTAAACACACCATTGACACGAGATTGATCCATGAAATCCTTGTCGGTTCCAACTTTGTTGAGACTGGTATAGCTTCCAGGCACACCCTCAATGGGGCTTCCTGGCATTGGGGGATAGTTTGATGAAGGGTAAGGAGCCGTGGAAGAAGGCTGATTATCAAGCAATGAAGCCCTATTGGAGTTATTATTGCTTCCGTTTCCACTGACGCCTCCATTATCGTCGAAAAACTCCACATCACTATAAACACGTGAGAAATTGTAAATTTCGTTAGCAGAGTCCCTCAAACGATGGTTATACGTGGCATCGTGGAAAAACTTCTGAGCATCCAAGGCCCTGCCCAAAAGCAAGGCCAAGTTCCGGTCGTTCGTTCGGATGATATTGCAGATAAGGTCGATGGCCACATTCCCTGTGAACGAGTCATGGTACTCCAAGCCATCCTTCATGTTGATGGTGAGCACCATGCCTTCCTTAAAGGCTTTGGCGACGCGGGAAAGAATGGCCGGATACACGATGGGTTTCCTCAGCGAATGAGAATGTGACTTGGCCGGTACTATGGTCGACAGCGACGGCGTCCGGTCTCTCTGTAAAGTGGAGGTGCTGGAGAACTTCTTGGTGGAAAGCGAGGAGAGCTTGCCCAAGGAGCTTAAGGACCTTGATTTTGACGAAAACGAGAAGGTATGGCCGGAACTGCCCGATAACGACCGTTGCGTCTGAGTATTGTTGTAATGCACGGGCTGGTTGGACGATGTCATGGACTTTGTTCTGGACTCCTTGACATCCCGTTCTTTTCGGAGTTGTTGTGTCTGGAAAGGCTCTGCGTTATAGACGGGCATGGTGGGGGAAGTCACGACCCTTCTATTTTCCAGAATCGGCAGAATAGGCGGTTTTCTGTGCAGAGGATGGCCGTCGGAAAGTCCATAACCGGGGGGAAAGTTCTGATTCGGATACGGTCTTTCCTGCTGGCGGGGGTCATTGTACCGTGGGTCCTGAAACCGAGGGTCTTGGTTGGGGTAAGGTCGTTCCTGATTAGGATAAGGTCTTTCCTGATTAGGGTAAGGTCTTTCCAGGCCTGGGTGGCCTCGAGGATCCTGATTAGGATACCCGTTCATAGGATAATCTGCCGGGTACCCCTGGCGAGGCGTATGGGGCCGTTTCTGAGGCAGGTGATTTGCATGGGGCATGGGCGGAGCCGGAGCCGGATTATGACCCACTGGGGGTTCTCTACGGCCATGCGGCATAACACCGGGGCCGTTTCTTGGTTTTTGATTTGGGTGTTGGTTGGGGAAAGTGGCCGGAGGGTGGCCCCCGTCATTGGAAAAGTTCCCATATCGTTGAACGGGTTCATGGGTCAACGACAGAGCGGAAGAGCGGTGGGACTCTGCATGGGGGTAGCCGTAAATCCCCGGTTTTCCCACGTTTTCAAAGCTTCCGTGTGTTTGATTGGCTCCCGGGTATGGGGCCTGGTTGATGCCGTCGTAGCCAGGATTATACGGGCTCGCCTGGGCCTGGTTTTGGGGAAAGGGAGGTTGGTTTGGGGGGAAAGGGGCCTGATTTTGAGGAAATGAAGCCTGGTTTGGGGGGAATGGAGCCTGATTTTGAGGAAATGGAGCCTGATTCGGGGGAAAAGGGGCCTGGTTTTGAGAATACAGAGGCCCGTGGCTCTTGGAAGATCCCGGAGCGTGGCCCATGCTGGAACTCATCAAGGCCAGCGGTATTAGATGTTCCGGGAGGTTGAACGCCTCATGGTTGGGCGGATATGACATGGTGGATTAACAAGGATTAGTCCGGTACAGTTCCGGTAGAGTCCAGCAAAGGGAAACCAAGCAAAAGCAGACAGAATGCAGGAAGCAGACAGAATGCAAAAGCAGACAGAATGCAAAAGCAGACAGAATGCAAAAGCAGATAGAAGGCAAGACTGCAGATAAAGCAACAACAAGGAAACCAGGAAGTCAGAAACTAGAAATCGGGAAACCAGGAAATCAGGAAATCAGAAATCAGAAATCAGAAATCAGGAAATCAGGAAATCAGGAAATCAGGAAATCAGGAAATCAGGAAATCAGGAGCAGTTGCTGGGCAGAATAGAAGTTGTTCGTTGTTGGGGCTGTTGGGCGGAAACGGGTCCTGTGTCCGGCCTAGTGAATTAAAACAACGCCAGGAATTAAAAAGGGAAAAGGGAGAGGCCAACAAAAACACCGCCGAGGAGAGGAGGGAGAGGAGGGGAAGGGGGGTTCCTGGAGGTACGGGTTTATGCTAATATGCCGCCGGCGATGTGCACGTTTTGAAGGAGCAGCGGAAGGGAGTTGCCGGGAAGAAGAATGCAGCGGTGGAAGAAAAGAATGGAAGCGGTGGATGTGAGGGTGTGAGGGTGTAAGGGTGCGAGGATTTGGAGTGCAAGCAACGGAAGAGAGTGGGCTGCGCACTGTGCAGGGGGCGAAATACGAGGGGGAGGAAATACGAGGGGGGGAGGGAGAGATACTTTTACCTAATTGGGTAGTGGGGCCTGCACATAGCACTCCTGTCTTGTTTCAGGCTTGTTTCAGGTTGGTTTGGTCCCCCATAGCCCCTGCTGGGTATTCTAGACGGGTTGCTTCCATCCTGCATCGGGCGCGGCGCCTTGAGCGGAGCTGAAGGGAAAGTGCGGGCCATACATTCCGAGGGGGGGGCGCACACCCGTACACCTCGCGCCAGCCGTGTATTCTCTGGTATAAAAATAAATGTTAGGTAGCAGCCGGACATTTCGTGGGGCCAGTACACCATGTCGGTCTACACATCAGTACACCAATGTCGGGACTCAAACACCAGTACACCAATGTCGGGACCTAAACATCCCTACACCAATGTCCAATGTCGCTACTCGAAACATCCCTACACCAATGTCCAATGTCGCTACTCGAAACATCCCTACACCAATGTCCAATGTCGGGACAACAAGAAACCAGTACACCAATGTCGGTGCCCAAATGTCGGTACCCGGGTCCCAAGACACCAGTACACCAATGTCGAATGTCGGTGCCCGGGGTAGGCCCGTGCACCTCCCCCCCCCCCGAAACCCGTACACCAACGAACCAACCTATACAGCCGCGATAATGGACAACTCCTCCCAACACCCCAATGCCAGCTTACCACTCCACATTTCTAGGCGACACAGCCGCCGAGCGCACCGTAGGCAACATCGTCTTATTGCCCATCCACACGTCGTACCGCGGCCCCTCGTACCCTCCAAACCAGGAGTACGACATCATCGAGGAAGTGCTCGATCTCTTTAGAGCAAACTCGTTTTTCAAGAATTTCGATATCAAGGGGCCTGCAGATAGATTACTTATTTACGGCATCTTATTCGTCAGCGACTGTTTGTCCAAGTTGAACAGCAGGGTCACGTATAAGGAGGCGGTGCGGGCACTAAATAACTTGGCGCTTGATTCGTTTGCGTTGCCCGGAGATGTCGGGTTCCCCATGAATGCATTGTACCAAGGCCCGGGGTCCAAAAACGAAGCGGAGTTGTTGCGGGGTTATTTGCTGCAGTTCCGCCAGGAATTGGCTGACCGCTTGTTGAAGAAGGTCTATGCTGATAACGAGACTGTGCCCAGCAAGTTCTGGTTGGCGTTCACCCGCAAGCGGTTCATGAACAGAAGTTTGTGATTGGGTGTTTTGAGAGTTTATGGAAGGTTTGCGAGGTGTAGCTGGATTAACACTAGATTTATTGGTATTTTTCTAACAGGTCTTAAGAGGTCCATAATTGGTCCATAAGTAGTCTTAAGAGGTCTTTAGAGGTCCAAAAAAGTCCATAATAAGCTCATAAGAGAGGTCTATTGATAAGACGTTTGAATGAGAAAAAAGGTTTATAAGGTGTCTGCATGAGAAAAGAGTCTACTGAGAACAGAGCTCCTTGATCGATTAGATTTCTATTGATAAGAAAAGAAGTTTTCTATAAGAGTACGAGTTATTTTTATAAAAGAGCTCTATTGATGAGAGTATGAGTCCTAAGCATTGGTAGAGACTACCTACTTATGGATAACCAGAGAGGCATTTTGATGAGACGTTTGAATGAGAAAGGAGGTCTATAAGAGTACAATTTATATTGACAAAAGTATGAGACCTACTCATTGGTAAAGACCTGCTTCTGGATAAGAAATGCCTACTGATAAGAGGTTTGATAAGAGGTCTGATAGAGGTCTGATAGAGGTCTGATAGAGGTCTGATAGAGGTCTGATAAGAGGAGAGGTCTAAATGAGAATAGAGAACTAAAGAAGTCGTATGATCGCAGTCCTATGACCATTCAACATGAAACAATCGAGTAGTTCGTGACACTCATATTCATTGAGTCATTCTCTGGAGTTCATAAGTCCATAGACCATTATTTGGACAATAGTCGCAGGAGTAGAGGGGGCCATGACGAGCCCGCCATTTCCTATCCAAATGCAAGGTAGGAGAATTCTTAGCTATTCGCTTTAAGAATCCCACAATAAAAAAATCTTCCGGTACGGCTTTTCCGAGCACAAGCAGTATTCTTCTCAATAATTCTCTAAACAAGCTTCACATGCCAATGGGTTTTCAGAAGTGGCATGGCAAAATCGCCAACCTTAGGATACACTCCAAAAAGCCTCCGTGGTTCCATTAACACCAACAAGAAGGGCATTGGCTTTTGAGAGGCACACATTTCCTGGCAGATTTTGTCACCTCGAACAATCACTGTATCCCAGACAACATAGCCAATTCGTGGCTAGAGTAGCCAATTTCGTCTAGTTGATGTGGGGATAGCCAATTTCATCTAGTTGATGTATGGAATAGCCACTTTGATGAATATTGCATGAAACAGCAAGGGTTGGTCAGTAGATGAACCAGCAATTATTTGTCAGTAGATGAACCAGCAATGATTTGTCAGTAGATGCACTAGCAATGTTTGGTCAATAGATGTATGGGATTAAACACCACACTTGTGCCTGGTACTCCAAGTACTCAGGGCCATACAAGCGGTTGACCAAGAACCACTCCTCAAACTGAATACGGCGAACAAAAAACCGCACCAACACCACCATGCTGAGCACAGGCACCACCACCGTCCCCAAGATAAGCTGCATTCCCGCCACGTACACCAAGAAACCAAGGTAGCTGGGGTGGCGACACCAAGTATAGATGCCCGAGGTCACCAAGCGGTTATGGGAAGCTCTCTGCGTTTCGATGTAGTGGGAAAACGACTCGCCACACTGGTACATGGCCAAACCCCTAATAAGAATTCCACAAAGGGATACCAAGACTCCAGCCATTTGTCTATGTTCATGAGCGTCCCCAGTTCTACCAATAATGCCACCAATTCCTGATTCACTAACAAGTCCACTGACAGTTCCATATCCACTAACAAGTCCACTGACAGTTCCATATTCACTAAGAAGTCCACTGACAGTTTCATATCCCTTAATAAGTCCACTAGAAATTATACCAACAAGTCCTGTTCCACTGACAATTCTATATCCAGCTCCAGTCCCATTTACTGCCCCACTTACTGCCCGATTTACTGCCCCATAGCTGAATGAACTAGACAGAAATAGAAACAGACTAACGATCAGTGCTATAAACAGTCCCATTGTCTGTATTGGCAGTACCATGATCAGTATCATTACCCCTATTGGCAGTACCATTGCCAACATGATTGACATTAGTATTGACAGTATTGGTGTCGATATGGTCAGGATGGTAATGATTGTGGATGTTGGTAATATTGACAGTACTACCTGTGTTGGTGATATTGTCAGTATTAGTGGTATTGGTGGTATTGTCTGTACTGTCAGTATTGTCAGTATTAGTGGTATTGGAGGTATTGTCTGTACTGTCAGTATTGTCAGTATTAGTGGTATTGGTGGTATTGTCTGTACTGTCAGTATTGTCAGTATTGTCAGTATTGGTGGTATTGGTGTCACTGCCACTTTCAGTGCCAGTGACCATGCCAGTGACCATGCCAGTGACCATGCCAGTGCCAGTGCCAGTGCCACTTCCCAAAGTTTATATTCACATATGGCTACCAAATGAACAGTCAACAAGTGGAGCGAGCCGCGGGCGCCATGAAGAAGAAACGAGTGCGGGGTGAGCGTGCGAGGCTGGCATTTTTTCGTGAGCGTGTATTCACAGCCATGGAAGAGCGCCCAGCACATGATGTACTTGGCCACCGCGTGCGTGTGGTAGTAGCAGGAGATTGCACTGGTGATGATGAGGATTGACCACTGCAAACCCACCGAGTCCATCATTTGTGTTTGATTGGTTGGATGTATAGGTGTGTATTGGTTGGATTTGTTAGTTGTGTGTATTGGTCAGATTGGTTAATTGTGTGTAATTGGTGTAATTGGTGTATTTGGTGTATTTGGTGTATTTGGTGTATTTGGTGTGGGAAGTGTAAATTTTTGTGGTGCTGTAATTATTGGTGTGCAGAATTTTAATGGTGTTGATAATGAGTGAGTGTAGTAGTAATGTAGTGGTGAGTGAGTGTAGTGAGTGAGGCAGAGTAGTGAGTGAGTGAGTGAGTGAATGAGTGAATGAGTGAGTGAGTGTAGATCCACTGTGAGGGTATGAGACCTGAGGGTGTGGGTAAAGACTGAGTCTGACTGAGACTGACTGAGACTGACTGAGACTGACTGAGACAAAGGGAATAAGACTGAGACTCAGAGTGACAGAGACTCAGAGTGACTGTGACTGTGACGGAGACTGGGTGGACTGCACCAGTGCCTCTTTTCCCATATCCAATCACCAATCTCAATATCTTTATCCTATCTCAATAACATTTGATCCAATCTCAATATCTTTTAACTAATGTCCAATATCTTTTATCGGAATAGCATCCCGAATTGAAACAGAGATCGCCCGAATGTAACACTTTCAGTTATGGCTGGGATACACTAGCACCGTATTCTGGACATGCAATATGGCCTTGTAAAAGTAACTCAGTATGTTCCTTCTGTAGATTCTTCTATTTCTGTATCATGCTCTTCTGTATTATTCTCTTCTGTATCCTTCTATTTCTGTATTATTCTCTTCTGTAGATACTCTTCTGTATCCTTCTATTTCTGTATCCTTCTATTTCTGTAGATACTCTTCTGTATCTTGCTCTTCTGTATCATGCTCCTGTGAATGCCTTGGATATAAAATCACCGACCCTGATTGGCTTTCCATCAGAATCGTTCATTTGCCTTTCCTCAAGCGAATCTTAATTGGACTCTGACCCACCATCGAAAATTCAATCACATGATTCCCTCAGTCAGCCGGTATTCAGGCAGTATTCAGAAAGTCCAATATCATTTTGGCTTGGTCCTGGAATCCAGATTGTTCCTTGGTCTTCACGTCACCTATAAAAATCGACCATGACTGTTAGATCCATCATAGTAATGCTCTACCTATTGAGGTATTTAAGCCTATGCTGTCTAATCCTAATTGCCATTCTATGCGTTACAAACATTTTATACTCTAGCAATATATACAGGCAGTCAGTATAGATTAACGTAGACTAGTATATAGTAGTAGTTAGTGGTTAGTGGTTAGTGGTTAGTAGTAGAAGTAGTAAGTAGTAAGTAGTAAGTAGTAGTAGTAAGTAGTAAGTAGTAGTAGTATACTATAGATTGAGTAAAGGACTGGAGAGTAGAGGCTACTCTGATTCGAAGTATAAAATAACATACTATACAATAATATAGTGTTGGATCCACCTTCGGTAGTACTCTACTTATTTCAGTATTTAGCCTACGCTGTCTAATCCTAATTGCCATTCTATGCGTTACAAACATTTTATACCCTAGCAATATATACAGGCACTTAGTATAGACGACGTATTAGTGTGGGTAGGTAGTAGCCAGTAATACAGAAATACAGTGATACCTTAAGTAGGAAGAAGTCAGATATTCAGTAAGTAGACAGTACGTACTGAGTAGTAAGTAGTAAGTAGTAGGTACTCACTACTAGGTTATTTAGTGTCAGCAGTCAAGAGCAGGAAGTAGGTAGTTATTCAGAAAGAAGGTAGTTGTAGTTAGTAGTATAGTAAGTAGTAGTAGGAAGTAGTAAGTAATACAGCAATACAGCATTTTAAGTAGGTAGGAAAAAGTACGTCAGTCAATTATTAGTAAGTTGTTAGTCAGTAATTAGGCAGTTAGTAGTTAGTAGTTAGTAGTTAGTAGTTAGTAGTTAGTAGTTAGTAGTTAGTAGTTAGTAGTTAGTAGTTAGTAGTTAGTAGACAGTAGTAGTTAGCAAGTACTCAGTTATTAGCAATTAATCAGTAGAAAGAGTCAGTACTCAGTTAGTACTAGGTTATTCAGTGTCAGCAGCCAGTACTAAGTACTAAGTAGTTATTCAGCAAGAAGGTAGTAGTTAGTAGTCAGTAGTGAGTAGTAGTAGAAGTATTAAGTAGCAAGTAGTAAGTACTAGTAGTAATAGTAAGTAGTAAGTAGCAAGTAGTAAGTAGTAAGTAGCAAGTAGTAAGTAGCAGGTAGTAGTAGTAAGTAGTATACTATAGACTGGACTAGAGGACTCAAGAATATTTAGACTCCTCTGATTAAAGTATAAGTAACATACTATACAGTAATATAGTGTTAGATCCACCTTCGGTAGTACTCTACTTATCTCAGTATTTTAAGCCTACCCCTTTCAATTATAATGACCATTCTAAGCGTCACGAAACATGCAAACCTGATATTTTATATTATAGTAGTATGAAACAGCACTCTACACTCTAGCAATATATACAGGCAGTCAGTATAGATTAACGTAGACTAGTATAAGTAAGTAGTGAGTAGTTGGTAGTTGGTAGTTGATAGTTAGTAGTTGGTAGTTGGTAGTTAGAGGTTAGTAGTTAGTAGTAGTAGTTAGTAGTAGTAGTTAGTAGTAGTAGTTAGTAGTAGTAGTTAGTAGTAATTAGTAGGTAGTATTTAGAGTAGAGTAGAATGCTGTGTGTAGAGGACTGAGTATTTAGACTACTATGATTAAAGTATAAAATAGCATACTATACAGTGATATAGTGTTAGATCCACCTTCGGTATTACTCTACTTATTTCAGTATTTTAGCCTACACTGTCTAACCCTAACAATGGCCATTCCACTGTCACACTTCCATCATGACTTTACATAATCCCAGGAGGGATTATAAACCAGGGGCTATGATGAATGTGATAAACCCGGGGCAGGAAATCCATTACCACAAATCAATTCCCCCCCCCCTAACTAATAAATCCTCCGTCTTCAAGTTCCCATAGACAGTTTCATTATGGTAAATTATGGTAAACTAGACTATCACACTAACTACTAACTACCTAGAGTAGAGCACAATGATAGAGTGGAGTAGGCCAGATTGTATAGTAGAGTGAAGTAGACTATTGTATAGTAGAGCCGAGGGTAGTACACTGACTATTGTATAGCGTATGTTGTGTTCTTTAATACATTTATGCGTTACTAATACTTTGCTCGTTGGTAGTTCCTCAAAGAGAGGAACCGAAGTGGCTTATATAACTTTGAGAGAAACGCCATCATTGCACGAAGTGTTATGATGGCCATTGCAGAATCCACTATGATAGCTGCAAATTCCGTATCACGCCCATCATTGTACGAAGTACACTGATGACTTGGCCATTGTTACGATCGGAAAGAGTAGGCTTCATGAATTCTCTACAGGGCCCTCCCTATTGTGAATCTAACAGCGTAGTAGACTATTGTATAGTGTAGTAGACTAAAGCATATATTAGTACAGTCTGAAGTAGAGAAAGTTGACTATGCTAGAGTAGGATAAAATGTGGAGAGTGTCCCGCTGCACCTATCTTTAACCGGTAGGATACGCTAACTCCACCGCCAACTAGTTAAATAAACCATTCCGCCCTCTCCTCCCTTTGGAGACTCATCAACAAAAAAAACATATTAAACACAGTAACTGTAGTAACAACATGAATCTTGTTATGCTCCGGTTACGTCAGGTACTCTGGTTCTTATATTTTTTAGTTTTTTTAGTTGATGATTTCTCCTAGGGAGGAATCTGAGGTACTTAAATACTTTTAGAGGAGAGGGCGTGCGACTTAGTACGAGAACACTAGCGATGAGCGCCGTCCTAGAATCGTACGATGTTGGGCCTCACCGTCTTAAAGTGGCCATTGTTAGTATTAGACAGTGTAGGCTCAAAATACCTCAATAGTTAGGGCACTACCTATGGTGGATCTAACATTCATATTGCA
Source organism: Metschnikowia sp. 01-655c1 (assembly GCA_002370185.1). Lineage (NCBI taxonomy): Eukaryota > Fungi > Ascomycota > Pichiomycetes > Serinales > Metschnikowiaceae > Metschnikowia > Metschnikowia sp. 01-655c1. The sequence continues at coordinate 470,493 of NKZO01001508.1, forward strand.
ATTTTGAGCAAAATACGAGAATGATCCACCAATGAAGACCATGGAGGGTAATATCTGAGTTGGTACTTTGGTTTTTTATCTATCTCTCTATTTACCTTATTTATCTATCTCTCTATTTACCTTATTTATCTATCTCTCTATTTACCTTATTTATCTATCTCTCTATTTACCTATATGTATCTCTCTCTCTAACTTATTTATCCATCTCTCTATTTACTTATATGTATCTCTCTGTTTCTATCTTCCCATCACATAGATCAAGTAGAGAAACTGTAGCTAAATATTAAAGATGGGTGCGAAAATGCACTAAACTGCGAACCAGTGCCTTCTCTACACCAAAAAAACGCTACACTAAATAAAACGCTCCAAAAAACGCTCCTAAAAAAACACCACCATAGTAAAACGTAAAGCAAAATAATCAAAAAGACCCAAACACCATACCTACCTACGGGGAATACTGTATATACTAGTGATACTATATCGTTTAGTAATACCATTACTATGTGTACTATATCTACTAGTAATACTATTGTTACAATGTGTAATATATCCCGACCCATTTCCGAGACCTAATTCTAAAAAATCTCGACCCAATTCTAAAAATCCGGACACCATCCTGAAAATCCACACTCAATCCAAAAAAAATTATCAAAAAGACGTGTTCTTTTGGGGTGCCACGTAAACCATTATCCAATTCACCTGCATATAATCCATTTGTACCTGCATATACCACTCCACCTTCAAAACGCGCTAATCTCCAACGGTTTCTCCTCACCTCAATGCGCTTACTGCCTCATGTGGTGGCACTCAAGTCGTTCTTCTTGGGCGCCTGCTGGATGCTCTCGGGGGCAGTGGCCTTTTGCACGTGGACTGCACACAGCACCGTCTGCAGGTCCGCCCTCTACATTCTCTTCGTGGCTCTGTTTCACTTCTTGGAGTTCCTCATTACGGCTGTCTACAATACGGCTGAAACAGATAACGATTCGTTTATTTTGAACGATTCCGATCTCCACGTGATCTACGTGGCTGCGGTGGTGGAGACTGTTGTGCAAAGTTGGGTCTTGCCGCTATATGCAGTCCTGTTCTGGTTAGGCTTACTTCTTATAATTGTGGGTCAGGCGGCACGGACCATGGCTATGCGGACGGCGGGCGTGTCTTTTAACCACTATGTCCAGAAGGAACATACCACCGACCATGTGTTGGTGACGTCCGGCATATACCGCGTGCTCCGACACCCGTCTTACTTTGGGTTTTTCTGGTGGTTTGTAGGAACCCAGCTTTTGTTGCAGAATTACGTGATTTTGCTTTTTGGCTGCTATAAGCTCCACCGCTTCTTTCTGCGCCGCATCTTCTATGAGGAAAACCTCTTGGTGTCGTTTTTTGGCAACGCCTATGTGGAGTATAGGGCCCGTACCCCGGTGCGTATTCCACTCATCTCATGATCATTCATATATTCAACTGATACAACAAATTTGTACAAGACCGCCTTACTTGGCCCCGACTCCGACTCCTTTTCCGTTGATGTTTCTGTACATCATCACTCCATTGTCTCCATCCACATATTGGCACCATCTGGCCGATTTCCACAATGACTGGAACATGTTCTCGTCACTGTGGCGGTAGTGCTTGCCCATGACCTTCTTGATGGCCTCGCTAGCTTCACGTGCATTGTAGAAGGGAATCCGCGAGCAGTAGTGGTGTAACACGTGGGTCTCGATGATATCGTGGAGCACGTGCTGGCCAATGAAACCAAACTCTCTATCAATAGTGGCGGCGGCGCCTCTAGCAAAGTTCCATTGACTGGCCTCGTAGTGAGCCATCTCGGGGTCCGAGTGCTGCAAGAAAGTGATGAACACCAACCAGTGGTTCACGCCGATGTATGGAAGAAACCAGTTCACGAACACGTTGAAAGCTCCGTAGTTCTTGTACCACGTGTACAACACAAACAATTGGGTCAAGATTCCAATGTCCGACAACACAATGTACCAGTATTGGTTGGACTCGAAGATGGCAGACTTGGGGTTGAAGTGGTTCATGCCCCAGCCGGATTCAGCAACAGGCTGGCCAGTGACATTGGTGGAAAGGTACATGAGCCAACCAAAGCCCTGTTGCAAGATCAACGAGTATAACGAGTAGATGGGCGAGTCGCTGGCAATCTCCTCAATGTGCGAGTGTTGTCTCAGCTTGACGAACTGGTCCTTGGTCTTGGGCACGAAGACCATGTCTCTGGTCATGTGACCCGTGGCCTTGTGGTGTTTTCCGTGAGAGAACTTCCAGGAGAAGTAAGGCACCAACCAGTAGGAGTGCAAGACCCAGCCCACGGTATCATTGACCAAGCGAGAGTCGGAGAAAGCCTGGTGGCCACACTCATGGGCCAAGACCCAAAGCCCCGTACCAAGAAGACCCTGGACAATGCAGTACACGGACCAAGCAGCAAAACGCAAGGGAGCGGAAGGCAACAAGTGGATGTAATTGTTGGCAGCATAACCAAAAACCAACATCCAGAACATATCCCGTGCCACATAGTACATGGACTCCCAGGTCCGTCTCTCGTAGCAGTGTGCAGGAATCACCGACAAGATATCCTTAATGGTGAAGTCAGGGGCCTCGAACTTGTTACCATAGGTATCGATGGCGGTGGCCTTCTCATCAAAAGAAGTCACGTTACCCGTCTTCTTGAGCGAGCCCATGGAAGCGGGCGCCGAGCCGGTGGTGGTGGACGATAAAGAAGCAATCTGGGCCATATTAAACACGAGTAGGGCAGGCAAAAAAGCTTGGGCAGCTCAGCGCACCAGGCGCGGGCGTGGGTTTTATAGCGCGAGAGAAAAAAGAAAGTACCCAAAGTGTGCATGTGCGCAGATATTGGGTCTGGGCTGTACGAGCTGACGAAAAAGAAACCGCGCACTGGATAGGGTGTACGGGTAGGGTGTACGGGTAGGGTGTACGGGTTTAGCCGTACACCCTATGGAACGGAGAAACACGGGAAAAAAGAGGTAAAAGGGAGGGGAGAGAAAAAAGGGAAAAGGGAGGTGGGAACAGATGAGTATAGAGAAGAGACAGAAAGACAGAAAGACAGAAAGACAGAAAGACAGAAAGACAGAAATTAGACAGAAATTAGACAGAAAAAAGAGAGAAATGAGTGAGAAAGAGAGAGTGGCATACCATAAAGACATAAGTACGGACTACAAAATTAAGAAACAGTAATAAAAAAGAGAAGAAGAGAAAGATTCAGCAATTCACAATAATAAATGAAATTAATAATGAAATTAATAATGAAATTATTATTGTAATTAATTGATGAATCGATTGTTAGGGGTATGGTGGTTAATAGTCAGTTAGTAGTTAATGGTCAGTAGTTAATGGTCAGTAGTAATAATTGGTATTGGGAATGAGTGAATATGGAGTGAAATAATTATGGCGCGGTAATTATGGAGTGAAAAAGGAGTGAATAAGGAGTGAAAAAGGAGTGAATGGTGCGGTGTTGGAAATGAAATGGTGTGGTGTGGTGAATGGTGCGGTAATACTTAATACTCATGATATTTATGGTACTCATGAATTCATGAAAACTTATGGTGCGTAATAATCATGGTGCGTAATAATCATGGTGCAGTAATACTAGGCGTGTGCGGTCAATACTAGGTGCGTGCGGTCAATACTAGGTGCGTGGTACAGTGATCAGAATATTTGGTGATGGAAATAATCAGTGTGGAAATACTCAGTGTGGAAGTACTCAGTGTGGAAATACTTAGTGTGGAAATACTTAGTGTGGAAATACTTAGTGTGGAAATACTTAGTGTGGAAATTCTTAGTGTGGAAAGGTATGGTGGGGTGAGGTGATGTAATACTAAATTGTGATGAGAAGGAGGGTGGACTGAGTTGGCATGTGATGGGCGACGGGGAACAATAGGGGTGGGAGAACAATGGGTAAGGGTTGAAGCACAATAGCACAATGGAAAGCTAACAATAGGAGAGGTAACAATGGGAGGCGTGACAGCCAATGAATAAGAGGGCAATGAAACGATATGAATAGGGATATGAATAAGAGGAATAAAAGGAAATAAGGTATAGACAGGATGAATGGAAGAGGCGAGGATATGAATAAGCGATCTGCTTATTGGAAGGAATAACCGGTGGTTCATTGTCCTCTGATAATTTCAGTCCTTTTCTATAGTCTCTTGTATTGCTCTTATACTAGTTATTATATACTAGGTCTTGTTACTCTATACTAGGTCTTGTTACTCTATACTAGCTCTTGTATTATTTATGATAGTGATAGTGATAGGATGGGAGTAGTGATAGTGATGGTGATAGGATTGGTGATACTTCTCAGACCACTGTATGTACCTCAGTACTGTCTCCATAACTTAATAATGAAACTAGAGACAGTACCCATAAAGCTGTCCCATAAACTGTACCACAATACATAAAAGAATGAATTTGTTAAGCTCCGGTCACGTCAGCTACTCTGTTCAGTAAGTTCATTCGCCGTTCCGGTTCCACTCTTTGAGGAACCATCAACGAGCATAGTATCAGTAAGGCATATAAGTATCAAAGACCATAACATGAGGTAATTGTGATTATTAAATCCTGTGAGTATAGTGTAGTGTGATAGCGTAGTGTGATAGTGTAGTGTGATAGCGTAGTGTGATAGTGTAGTGTGATAGCGTAGTGTGATAGTGTAGTGTAATAGTGTAGTGTGATAGTGTAGTGTGATAGTGTAGTGTGATAGTGTAGTGAAGTAATAATACCCCCATATGACTCTAAGAGTATTTCCATAAAGATCTATGAGAAGATTCCACTACTATAACTGTAATCTGGCTTACATAATACAACTCCAAGAAGTTCTATGAAAAAGACTCTATAATACACCATGGCTGTGGAATAGTAAAAGAGAGTGGAGCATACGGTGAGTTCAGGATAGAGTAAACTGAAGTTGGGAGTATATTTATAAAGTAGTATGCCACGGTAAAAACAGAGTTAACATAGAGAAGAGACCTTATTTAAAGTCTCATGACTGTTTTCATGAATTTCAGCCGATCATACGAACATATGATGTTTTTCAGACTTCAAGGTATCACCCCAGAAAGGTCTATGAATAGAACCAATACCTGACTTCATGAATGATTTATGATGACTTTATGAATGATTTATGATAACTTTATGAATGATTTATGATAACTTCTTGAATGATTTATGCTGACTTCTTGAATGATCTATGATAACTTTATGAATGATTTATGATAACTTCATAAATGATCTATGATAACTTCATAAATGATCTATGATGACTTCATAGTGTGAGTCCATGATTACATAAGTCCATGATTCCAAAAAGAGAGTTCCAGTACTTGAATCAATAAAATAAATTGCTATTAATTTGAGTTGGTCGGAAATCTGAGCTTATTTGGAACTGGCGGAGGCATAAGTGTATCAGTAGATCAGAGTGTCAGTGAGAGTGTATAGTTCATCAGCATAGACAATAGTTATGGAATATCCTGGAGATAAATTCTGGGAACGATTAGCTAGAGATGCTTAATTATTGATTACTGACGTATTTCATTGGGAAAAAAAATGGGGAAGATCACATTGTCACATTGTTAAAATATACCCATAGTTATTTGAAATCCTGCATCCAAACACTCAACCGGCCCTGTCCAACTAAATCAATCTAAACAATTATTTTATTTTAGGCTGACATTTATTCAGGATACTATAACTGACCGAAGTAACAATATCTTGTCTAAACTATGTATATTATAGTGAAGTGTGTGTAGTGAAGTATGTGTAGTGAAGTATGTATAGTAAAGTATGTATAGTTTAGATCCACTATAGGTAGGACACTACCTATATAGACATTATGAAGCCTACGATGTCCGATTCCAACATTGGCCACGGCAAACGCCGTATCACGGCATTCGGCCGTCTTGGCACTTCGAGAATCAGTGGCCCTTTTCGAATATTCTAAAACAATTCTTACCATTAATGTAGTGGAGAGTTTTTTGGTAACACGTTTCTCTCAAATTTATGTATAAGCCAATTCAGTTCCTCTCCTTGAGGAACCATCAACGAATACAAGTTTGGTTAACACACGTTATAAAGAACATAACAATAGTGTAGTAAAGTATGTATAGTAAAGTATGTATAGTGTAGTGAAGTATGTATAGTAAAGTATGTATAGTTAACTATGTGTAGTAAAGTATGTATAGTAAAGTATGTATAGTAAAGTATGTATAGTAAAGTATGTGTAGTGTCAGATCCACCATAGGTATTCCCACCTATTGAGGTATCATTAAGCCTCTCCGCATGATATCTACCAACCACCTACCAGCCACCTAGTGGGGGGGGCCTTCTCTTTAGTTATATATGCAACCCTGATTCCTCTCATGGGGAATCATCAACGAATACAGATAACTTAGTCCAGTGTTTTTCAAAACTATTCAAACCCGCGTGATAAAACAATTCAAACCACACTAGCAAAATTAAACAAACCAATAATTCAAAAAGTATCGTACCCCTTCCACTTCAGCTCCGTCAGTTTTGACCCTTGATTGATATTGCAAGACTCCAAAATTTAGTACCTATGAGGCAACCATCCAGATAAACATTTCAAAATAATGAATTCTAATTAAAGTTAATGTGAAACCATTACGCTATTTGGTTTGAAAGACTGGGCGAAGGGTTACGAAACTTTTTGATTGATTGGTTTGTTTAATTTTGCCGCGCTGGTTTGAATAGTTTTGAAAAACACTGTACTGAACGTTACAACAAGAATCTAACATATAGTGTGTATTTAAATACATATATATAAAATTAGATAGAGGAGTATAATAATTTTGTTTTTAGTTCTCTATTTTTATTACTGTAACGTCTTTCCACGTCCAAGGAACCTAAATCAATTTCTAAATAATCATAATAATGATACTAATAATGAAAGAGTCCAGACTAAAGTATGTGCCAGCAGCTGCGGTGGGCGACTTGTAAGCTATTATTTATACTTCGATATATATCGACATCATTCGTAGCAAAGATGAACCTATCTATATATGTTTTAAAGTGATTTTATAGTATAAAACTATGGAAACAATGTAATCTAAAATTAAATCACATCAATTAGATACGTAAATTTACTATGGTAGAATGTATAATATGTATGGTATCTATGGTATGTATAATATGTATAGTATGTTAATATTTATAGTATCTATAGTGTAGTATGTATGGTATGTTAATATGTATAATATGTATGGTATGTTAATATTTATAGTATCTATAGTATGTATGGTATGTATAATATGTATAGTATCTATAGTATGTATACTATACTGTTAATGGGTTCTCGGTGAAGCCGCACTGGATTAGCCTCGGTCACGTGCGTGACACTTGCACCCATGTCAGGGCTCAGAACCAGCTTCCATATCGAGAAACACCAGCTAACCATTTCCCAATTAGGTAATTTCTTTTTTTTTTCGGGCTTTTTTCAAATCCAGAACCAATACGGTTCCATTCCCGGGAGCTCCAACCCTTCAAAGAATTCATGGCTCACGTCGCAGCCACCCGTATATCTCCGGGAGAGTGGAGGAGATCGCGAGTTTGGCCGGGCCCGGGACCGGCCGCGTGGATGGAAAAATTCACTGCACCTGATCCCCCACATTCTTCCCTCTTTCTCCAGGCACTCGCTAATTGTTCCTAGATCTCTCCCTCTAGGCTCGTATATAGATCCCCACAACGCTATAGTTGTTATATATTCCAACCAAAAAAACAGAAAAACCCAATAGTGGTCATTTTCTGTGGTCAGCTCCAAACCTAGCTCGTCCATCCTATCTACTCACCAAAAAAGGGTCTAAAATGGCTAACTTATCGCCCAACACCATCGAAAAAAAACCCATCAACTTCTCCAACATCTTATTGGGGGCCGGGTTAAATATGGCCGAGGTCACCACCTTGGGGCAGCCGCTCGAGGTGATCAAAACAACCATGGCTGCCAATCGCAACATCTCCATTGTGCAAGCGGGTAAGTTGGTGTGGTCACGTGGCGGGTTGCTTGGTTTCTACCAAGGCTTAATTCCCTGGGCCTGGATCGAGGCCTCCACCAAAGGCGCTGTTTTGTTGTTTGTGTCCGCCGAAGCCGAGTACCGGTTCCGGACTTTTGGCGCTAGCAGTTTCCTCGCCGGAATGGGAGGCGGTGTCACTGGAGGTGTGGCGCAGGCGTACCTTACTATGGGGTTCTGCACGTGCATGAAGACAGTGGAAATTACCCGTGCCAAACAGGCCGGTGTGGCTGGTGTACCCCAACAAACATCTTTACAGGTGTTTAGAGATATCTTCCGCAAGGAAGGAATTCGCGGTATCAACAAGGGAGTCAATGCGGTGGCCATCCGTCAAATGACCAATTGGGGGTCGCGGTTTGGCTTGTCGCGCTTGGCTGAGGATGCCATCAAGAGCGTGATCGGCAAGTCCAAGGACGACAAGTTATCTGCGGTGGAGAAGATCGCGGCCTCGTGTATTGGAGGAGGGTTATCTGCGTGGAACCAGCCCATCGAGGTGATCCGCGTGGAGATGCAGTCCAAGACGAACGACCCCAATAGACCCAAGAACTTGGGTGTGTTCTCCACGGCCAGGTACATCTACTCGCTCAACGGCGTCAAGGGCTTGTACCGAGGTGTGGCACCACGGATCGGTTTGGGTGTGTGGCAGACTGTGTTCATGGTGGCCTTTGGTGATATCTTTAAGAAGATGTTGAATGCCGATGGAGGCCACTAATCCCACTAGAACATGATATGGAGTCATGCATCAGAGTATGCTATGGAGTCATCATCCGAATATGCTATGGGTCATGGAGCCATGCATCATTAGAATATGCTATAGGGTCTGGAGTCATGGAGCTATGGAAGTACACTGACTGGAACTTACTGACTGGAATTATACTGACTGGAACTATACTGACTGGAACTATCTGCTATGGAACTCTCTACTGAACAGAGTGCTGTCAATGCTATTTACAAATCTATTGATTCTATGATTGACTGTCTATTGATTCTATGATTGACTGTCTATTGATACTGACTGTCTATTTCTTGATTGTCTTTGTCTAGATCTATTATGGAACTATGGAACTATACTGCTATGGAACCGTAGGGTATACTGACTGGAACTATGGAATTATGGAACTATACTACGAAACTGTGGAACTATGGAAGTATGCTGACAGAAGCTGTGAAGGAATACTCCATATAACTATTGCTATGAAGCTATGGAACTTTACTGACCGGAACTATTCGCTACTGATTGGCACTATCTCTGTTCCTGTTTGGACTATTTGCTGCTGACTGGAAAAATCTCTGCAATTTGACTATCGGTATATAATGGAATTATATAAGACTAGAGCCATTGGTTTGGATATTATAGGTTAATGTGTGGTACTAAGGACTAGTTATTTGAATTAGTTTGGTGGTGGTCTATACCAGGTATAAGAATGGCCCTGTATATTCAAAGTAGTCTGGAACTGGATCAATAATCAATAAAAATCACTCACGTTGAATCGATATTCTATACTTTAATATGTTTTATGGTCAGTCGTGCGAAGCTCATATGGATGATAGTGCACTTTGACTTACCTTGGTCACTGTACACCAATATTATGCTTGATACTGATTGATCTGGGTCTATTATATTAATGGTCTAGTCTATATATTATGATAGTCTGAAGACATGAGAGAATTATGGAGTATGATCTAAGGCCAGGGTCTAGACTTCTAATCTGGTCAATGCTTTCTTTCAATCCCCCACTTGTCGTAGCAGTAAAGGCCCACGGCAGTGAGGAAGATGCCACACGTTTGCGTGGCCGAAAAGTTGAACGAACTCTCCCATACAAATGCACAGATGATAACCACTATACGCTTCATGATGTTGGCGATGGAATAGTCGATGGTGGAAATCGTACCCAAAAGGGAAAAGGCTAGCAACGACTGCATGAAGTGGGAGAAGCCGTTTAACGCTAGCAACGCCAAGAGAGGGAACGAGAGCTGCGAGAGGGAAAGCTGAGCGTTGCTGTACTCGGAGATCAAGTAAAATGGTAAGGTGAAGATGAAACCAATGATGGAGCAAAACAATAAGATGGTGAGCTTATCGAGTTTCTTTTGCAGGTCGTTTTTGAACGACGGAAGCGACTTATCGGTATTAACCGGTTCAGCATGCGTAAGTCTTTTTTTGGCAAAGATATTCTGGCTCACGAAAATAAGCATGGAAACAAATGCATATATAAGCCCACTGACATAAGTATCGTCGGGGTTGACCACCTTTGCCTTTTTAGGCTTGTAGCACGTGAGCATGATACCCCACATGAGTGGCACCAAGGTGATGTAGGTGATTTTTTTGAACTGCATCTTGTACACGAAGCGGTAGATGAGCACGGTGGTGATTGGCGACAAGGCCTTGATGGTGTGCACCAAGGAAACGGGGATCACCGATGTGGCCTTATGACTAGTGATGTGGCCTGCGAACTGGAAGATCCCCATAGGTAAAGTGGTCTGAATGATAAACGAGGTGGGAGTCAAAAAACGTCTAAGCGAGTAGTTCAACAGCAGAGGGTCCGGGATGGAGCCCACGGGGAATTTGCGGGAGTAGACTGGGAACAAGGCCAAAAACGCAAACAATGCCGAGCAGAAGAACGCATTGAAGACAAATTGGAACTGCGTGAGAGTGAGTGGGTAGGAGAACTGGAGAAGCACCGATTTGGTGGAGTTGGCAGACACGATGGAGAAGCCGTACCAGAGCAGACAAAGCACAAGCACCTCCACATTGACGCGAGGCAAGAGACCCAGGTACCATTCCTTCAGAGCCACGGCAGGAGCAGGCAAGACCTCAAAGCTAGCTGTGGAGTTGGAATGCGAGCCAAGGCTAAAGATTTTATGGGATTCGCCGGTTGGAGTGGGAGAGTTGGAAGTGGGAGGAGTGATGGGGAAAAACGGCGACGGGTGGTGGAGTCTGACGGGAGGGGAGTGGAGCCGGGACGCTTTGGGATGGTTCAAGCGCAGGATATCCGTGGACGAGAAGTTGGGGTTCATCTGCAGCGTCCGCTGGGGGTACTTGGGGATGTCCTCCATGGACGGGTTGACACTGAGCATAGGAAGTAGTTTAATGGGAAGCAGGAGGGGGTCAGAGGGGTTCAAGTAAGTTTCAGTAAGGGTCAGAAATTCAGGATCAGTAGCCAGAAATTCGGAATCAGTAGCCAGAAATTCAGGAACTTATGAGCTTCAAGGAAGTTTCAAGAGTGTTTCACGAACGGTTCAAGAAGGTTTCAAGAGTGATTCAGGAAAGGTTCAAGAAGGTTTCAAGAGTGATTCAGGAAAGGTTCAAGAAGGTTTCAAGAGTGTTTCAGAATTCAGTTCCAGCGGTTGTTTATCGGTTGTTTATCGGTTTTTTTAGCGATGAAACGGTTTTTGCAGCAGTTCTAGGAGCAGTTCCAGGGCTTGACAGTTGGACAGTGAAGTGGTGGTTGCCAAAATCAGAGGGTAAAAAAGTGGGTAGCGACCAAAGAAACCTAGGGGGACCTATGCAGACCAAGAAAGCGAAGGGGACAAAGGCGTAGTATTAACCAAAGTCTAAACAGTCCAGCGGAGGCGCCGTGTGCAGTGAAACCGAGGATGGAGATGGGAAGAAGAAATAGACTTTTTGGTGGAGGATGTGCAGTAGAACAAAAGAAACAAGCGCAGTGTGGTGCAGGACTCAGCCTTAAACAATAACACCACGCTTCGCACGCTGGCCCTTCGCGCACCAGCCCACCCCAGCCAACCCAGCCAACCCAGCCAGTGGAGAATAAAAGAAATAAAAAAAGGAGTAAAAAAAGGAATAAACAAAGGAATAAACAAAGGAGTAAAAAAAGGAATAGAGTAAAGAAATTGAAGTAAAAGCAAAAATAAGAAATAAAGAGTAGGTCAGAGTCATGGTAGAGTAGAGTAGAGTCCTAGTAAAGTCCTAGTAGATGCATAGAAGAGTCATGGAAGAGAGTCTAAGACAGAGTAGAGTAGAGCCAAAGTAGAGAGTAAAAGTTAGTGCGGACTAGAAAGAGTGCAGATAGATCTAGTAGAAGGAAAATTAGAGATTGTCCTAGAAGATTGTCCTAAAAGAGTGACATAGAAGGAGCAGATTAAACTATGGTGTGTATAGGGTGTATATGCGTGTAGTGTAGTGTAGTGTAGTGTATAGGAGTGTAGAGTATAGGAGTGTAGAGTATAGGAGTGTAGAGTATAGGAGTGTAGAAGTATAAGTGAGTCTAGTGTAGAGGAAGAAAATGTAATTTTATAGAGATGAAAAGAGAACCTGAGAGAGTGTAGAAATGGGAACAGACGGAGAGGAGGATTAGGGTGTGGGTGAAATGTGGAATGTTATGGTTGTTCTTTTTTCCTGACGCGAGCATCGCTATTTATAGTTTGACATGTGTCAAAAAAATCAAACAAAGCAGGCAAATACATAGAGTCAGGAACCAAATCCACACTAATAATTGCACCGGGAAATTCATCAAAGTCACACCAATTCCACACTAGAATTGCACACCAAATTCACACCAAATTCACACCAAATTCACACCAAATTCACACCACTAAAATTTCACACACCACACCAAAAAAATACACTTTAATTATACACACTATAAATACACACACTAAAACACACACCAAAATACACACCACTATAAATACACACTATAATTATACACACTATAAATACACACTATAATTATACACACTTAAAAAAAACATACCCCAGAATACACACACTATTAATTCACACTATAATTATACACACCAAAAATACACCAAAAATACACCAAAAATACACCAAAAATACACCAAAAATACACCAATAATTCACACCAAAAATACACACCAAAAATTCACACACTATTAATTCACACACTATTAATTCACACACTATTAATTCACACACCACCAAAAATACCCCAAAATACACACACCATAAATTCATGGTTTGAGCCGTAAGCAGTCAAAGTTGCACATACGGTTCTTAAGAGGGGAAAGCTTGAGAGGGCCTACCTATCCTAACAAATTCATTGACGTATAATTGAGGTCCTGTATGAATGAATATTCGATGCACAACTCCAACACAACTCCAACACAACTCCAACACAGCACACCATGCTGAAGGAATAATCAACAGTTTGAAGCTATAGAGACAAATGCAACACTATTTCCCATTTTAATTAATAGGAGTGCTAACCTTAGATCCACCATAGTTCCGCCCCGCATATGGAGGTATTATGAACCCTACTCTGTCTGATCGTAATAATGGCCAAGCCATCATTGTACGAAGTACTACGATGGGCATAATACGGAGTTTGTAACCATCATAATGGAGTCTGCAATGGCCTTAGTGGAGTCTGCAATGGCCATAGTGGAGTCTGTATTGGCCATCATAGTACTTCGTACCATGATGGCTTCGTACCATGATGGCTTCGTACCATGATGGCTTCGTACAACGGTGGCTACCATTGTTCTAGTATAGAGTTTTCCGGTGCCACGCTTCTCCCAAAGTAATATAAGCCGCTCCAGTTCCTCTCTTGAGGAACCACCAACGAACATAGTTTTAGTTAGGCATAAATGTATCGATGCACATAACAGCTAAGGTGATAATTCTATGATAAACGAAAGTGATCTTTCTTTGAGGCTTTATAAAACAATTATATTTCTGTCAGATCCACCATAGGTATCCCCACATATTGAGGTATTATTAAGCCTCTCTGCCTGATATCAACCAGCCACCTACCAGCCCCCTAGTGACGCGCCCCTTTCTCTTTAGTTATATACAACCCTGATTCCTCTCATGGGGCATTATCAACAAATATAGATAACTTAGTACTGAAAGTTACAACAAGAATCTAACAATTTCAAATATAATTGTTCAGTCAAATCCTTTTTATAATGGGATTTGAAATGGGACTTAGACGAAGTAAAGTATAGTAAAAGCTTAATTAGAAAACCGTTCTTTAAGTATACCTACTACTTTCATGTCATGAATAATAGCTCAAAATCTAATAAAAAGATATGCTTTTAATAGTGTGAATTATATGAAAAATAATAGTTATAACTAACTGTATATAAAAGAAGTTATACCAATACACTATACCACTATACACTACACCAATATAATACAACACCAATATAATACAACACCAAGATAATACAATACACTACACACTACACACTACACACTACACACTACACACTACACACTACACACTACACACTACACACTACACACTACACACTACACAAACTGATTTATATTTGTATTTATCTTTAATCTATATCTATGAATCGATGTATAAATCCTCTTCAATATTCACATTGATCATTTCCTTAACCAACTGTTATGTTCTTTAATAACGTTTCTTAAGCTAAACTTGTATTCGTTGATGGCTCCTCAAAGAGAGAAATCAAAGCGGCTTATACAACTTTGAGAGAAACGTGACTTCGAAGAACAGGTAAAAAGGGAAAGGGAGCCTATGCCGTCACGGGAGTTTGGTCCAAGAAAACTGCCGAAAAGGCTGCTAGATTGGGATTCGAAACCGATATGGTGGTCAACACCAAGGCTTCGAAATTTGACCATGTGCCTCCATATTGTGAATGGATGCCCATTGACAAGGAAAACACCGCTTACTTGTATGTGTCTGATAACGAGACAGTCCATAGAAATGAGTTCAACAACACGCCTGGTCCCGACTACTTGCCTGAAAGCGTCGAGTTGGTGTCTGATATGTCTTCCAACATCTTATCAAAGGTGATCAACATCAGTAAGTATGGACTAGATGATTATACATCAAATGGATGTGAAAACTGCGTTTCTGAATGGCAAAATCGACAAGGACATTTATATGAAACAAATTCCTGGCTATCCATTAAAGCTAACGAATGGTTCCAATGAGAAATGTGCCTTAAAACTCAATAAATCCCTATATGGTCTAAAGCAAGCCCCACTTGTCTGGAACCAAGTGATAAACGAACACATCAGCAAGATGGGATTCAAACGAGCTATCAATGAGACATGCATCTATCTGAAGAGAACCAAATCTTCATTTACACTAATAGTGTTATGTTCTTTAATACATTTATGCCTTACTAATACTTTGCTCGTTGATGGTTCCTCAAGAGAGGAACCGGAGTGGCTTATATAACTTTGAGAGAAAGGTGTTACCCGAAAACCTCTCCACTAGAACAATGGTAAGGATTGTTCTAGAATATTCCAAAGGGACTGGCACGGCGTTTGGAATGGCCATTGTTACGATCGGACAGAGTAGGCTTCATGAATCCTCTATAGGCAGGGCCCTGCCTATCGTGAATCTAACAAATAGCACTCTATGTTGATGACCTATTAGTGATTGGTAACTGCTCAAAGGATGTGTCAAGAACAAAGGAAATATTAAGCAGCAGCTTTCAAATGAAAGATTTAGGAGAAGCCAAGAAATTGCTTGGTATAAACATTGTGGTGGGAAATGGTTACACGAAGTTACACTTAGGTGATTATATTGAAGCTCTTTTGGTGAACTATGGACTTGACAGGTGTGCGTCTAATGTTGTACCAGCAGAAAAAGGCAGTTTCGAGAAGAATACAAATGAAAGAGATAATGAACTCTGCAATGAAACAGAATACCGATCAATAATTGGTAAACTCCTCTTTGCTGCAAACACTGTTCGTTTCGATATCAATTTCGTTGTACTGAAACTCTCGAATCATGGCTGGAGCTCAGAAGAATGTTGGCTTGGCTGGGTTGACTATTTACATCATCACGAAGTCTTTGATTGAGCAGCCCTCTGATGACGAATTAAAGGCTTTGGATATTCCATTAGCACCAATTGCCTTTAGCTTCCCTCCTGTCACCGCCACCAATCCTGCCTACAACACTATCCCCATTTTCGCATGCCACACTTTGAAGTTGGTCACTGAGAAACTGTTGGCTGAAGGCAGAATTAAGGCCATTCAGGCCATTAACAAGAAGTGGGCCATCCAGGCCATTAACGAGAAGAAGGCCTCTTTTTTGTACAGTGCTTTGGAGAGCTACCCAAGAATGTTTAAGCCCCTCTCAAGAAAGAACAATGGTAAGGATTGTTCTGGAATATTCGAAAGGGCCATCATAGCACTTCTTGTATCATGGTCAATGGCCGATGGCCAATGGCCAATGGCTGATGGCCGATACGGTGTTTGCAATAGTCATTGTTAGGATCGGACGTCGTATACTTCATCATGTCTATATATAGTGACCTACCTATAGTGACCTACCTATAGTTCCCTACCTATAGTTCCCTACCTACAGTTCCCTACCTATAGTTTCCTAACTAGTTCCCTACCTATAGTGTCCTACCTATAGTGTCCTACCTATAGTTCCCTACCTATAGTGGATCTAACACCAACGTATTTGGTTCGATCAACTAATAAATAATTCAATGATTAGACTTGTTTAGTACGTGGTGGTTGTTTAAATGAATCAACTGATAAAGTTGGAAGATTGCTCCCTGAATATTATCCCTATGTATCATCCCTTGATAATCTTAGAATTATCCCAGCATACCTCAAAATATATATATCATATCAACAAATTCAAAAAAAGAAAGCCTGTTAGACCCGAAGAGTTGGAAACTGGCTTTCACTGAAAAGGGCTCTACAGGAAAGCACGAGGAGGAAGTCTACCTGATTGACCTTGACCAGTTCGCTATTGCTGGCTCCATTGATATCCAAGCTGTAATCCAAGCGGTAATCTAAGCTGTAAGTATGTCTAGAGGGATTCAACGTCTCTAGAGCTGAGAAGCCCCCCATAAAGCCTTGTCTTATATACTCCAATCTCCTCAACCACAGTCTATTATCCCTTTTTGAAGAAATATTAACCTCGATATTGTCTAAAGTTATAAATAGGTACTTGGCTGCAGAGTATCTCCGTCTTTTCGTACATCTAAGAAACCACCAATTAAAGTGGAAAATCCAGCTATTCATAATATCAAGTATTGAATGAACACATTCGGGCTAAACCTTTATTCTTTTTATGATGAAATCATATGGTGACTGACACACTACACACTACACACTACACACTACACAACCCAACACATGTTAGATCCGCTATGGGCAGGGCACTACCCATTGATTCCTATTAGAAAATTAATTTAATTATCAATCTTTTTAATTATGAAATTGTAAATCAATTGAGCCAATTGACTCATTGTTGATACAGTTACAACTCTTTTCATATCATTATAGAGGTATCATGAAGGCTAAGCCGTCTGATCTACCAATGGCCATTCCAAGATGCCATCTGCTCAGTCACCAAAAACACCAAAAACACCAAAAACATCAAAAACACCAAAAACACTACACCAATACACCAACACTACATTAATACACCAAAAACACACCAACACTACATCAATACACTACATTAATACAACACGTAACACAATAAACCAATACACGCTCAAGAAACAAAACCACCAACACACTACATTACACATTAGAATCCAAATAAATTATATGGAAGTTGGAAGTTGGAGATGGGACGTGGAAATGTGAACTCGGAGTTGAAAGGAGAGGACACTTTGATCGTTGCCTGCATACACCGCGGGGTATTTCTCAGCTCCCGCGTCCTTCTCCTCCAACTAAACCATGGAATCCGTCGTCTCTCTAATCACTCGCCAGGCCACCGTCCGTGGCGCCCGGTACCTTCTTCGTAGGGCCATGGACGATGACGAAGAAGTGCCCGAGATCCCGCTCCCGGACCCGGAGGAGGATGCCGATCCCGTGACCGAGGAGATGTTTTCGTCCTGGGCGCTTTTCATCCTTTTCTGTCTTTTGTGTGCAGCTTTATGGCTGTCGTATTATCTCCAGCAAAGACGCATCAAGGCCGTGCACGAGACGGTGCTTTCCATTTTTTACGGGATGATAGTGGGGTTGATCATCCGGGCTGCCCCCGGGCACTACATACAGGACGCGGTCAAGTTCAAGTCCGGTTATTTCTTCAACATCTTGTTGCCTCCGATCATTCTTAATTCGGGGTATGAGCTACATCAGGCCAATTTCTTTAGCAACATCGGCTCCATCCTTACGTTTGCCATTCCGGGCACGTTCATCTCGTCCTTGGTGCTAGGCACCATTCTTTATGTATGGACGGCCTTGGGGATCGATAGTGTGCACTTGGAATTCGTGGATGCGTTGGCTGTGGGTGCTACACTTCTGGCCACCGATCCCGTGACCATTCTCTCCATCTTCAATGCTTATAAGGTGGACCCCAAGTTGTACACCATCATCTTTGGCGAGTCGCTTTTGAACGATGCCATTTCCATTGTTATGTTTGAGACGTGTCAGCAATTCCACGGCAAGGATGTGCAGTTCACATCTCTTTTTGAAGGTGTGGGTTTGTTCTTGATGACCTTCACCATCTCCACCATCATAGGTATCTCTGTTGGAATCTTGGTTGCGTTGATCTTGAAACACTCGCATATCAGACGCTACCCCCAGATCGAAACGTGCTTGGTGTTGCTTTTCGCCTACCAGTCGTACTTCTTCTCCAATGGAATCCACATGTCTGGAATCGTATCGTTGTTATTCTGTGGTATTACGCTCAAGCACTATGCGTACTTCAACATGTCCCGGAGAACGCAGATCGCCACCAAGTACATCTTCCAGTTTTTGGCCCAGATGTCGGAGAATTTCATCTTCATTTACTTGGGTTTGTCGTTGTTCACGGAAGTGGAGTTGGTGTTTAAACCCCTTCTCATTATCGTCACCTTCATCCTGATTTGCATTGCAAGATGGTGTGCCGTGTTCCCACTTTCACGATTTCTCAACTTCTTGTTCCGGGCTCGGTTCGAGAGGTTTAACACCTCGTCTGCAATGTCGGGTGGCATCTCATCGCATAGTATACCGGAGGAGATCAGTCACTCGTACCAGATGATGATTTTCTGGGCCGGGTTGCGCGGTGCTGTCGGCGTTGCTTTGGCTTTGGGCTTGCAGGGTGAGGCCAAGTCCACCTTGCTTGCCACCGTGCTTGTGGTGGTGGTGTTGACAGTGATCTTTTTTGGCGGCACGACTGCGTCCATGTTGGAGATCTTGGGCATCAAGGTGGGGTGCGTTCAGGAGGGAGAGAACTCGGACGATGAGTTTGATATTGAGGCCCCAAGACTACCCCACTCGGTCTCCAACGTTAACCTCATGGGCAACCGGAGATACAACACGCCAGGCAACGGGTTCCGTGCAGGACCTTCGCCCAAGAGCCAAGGGTTTAGAGTCGATGGCGCCGATGGGTCGGCCAAGTTGGCCAGGACGCTGTACTCGCTCAACAACCTGCAGGCAGACCTCAACGACGAAGAGGAATTCAACACCAGTGATGTGGATGACTTGGTGAGTGAGCCGGTGAACTACCCCTTGAGCGAGGCGCCAACGTCGGCATCTCATGGTGTTTTGGGGGCCTTCTTGAGTGCAGAAGAGCATGCCAGGTGGTTCACCAGGTTTGATGAGCAAGTGTTGAAGCCCGTGCTTCTTGATACTTCGCCGTCCGGACATTCAGAGCACAACACAGACGAGGAGGCGAACGTTGGGAAGTAAGCAGACAGCAAACCAAGGTTAGGAAAGCAGGAAAAGAGCCAAGACGGCGCGAGCATCAACGGTTTAGGTTAGGTTTAGATCATAGAGCTACGGCGATGGATCGAGTGGGTGTAAGTATTGAGTAACAAATATTTCATCAGAAAGGTTGGCAGAGCTGTACTAGTCGGGTCTTTGGAATGGGATTTAGACTTTACGCTCTACTCTCATTCCCCAACACTGTATTATTATTAGGTCCGAGGGATGGTGCAAACCTCGATAGGCCAATCGAAACTAATAAGAGTACAGGATTAACGAGACCAATAGAGACTACCAAGAGACCACTAAGAGACCAAGAGATCTACCGGTAAGCGATACCAACAATAGTGACACGCCAATGTGGATATGTGATAAGAGTTAGCATAAGAGTATCGATGAGGATTCACTAATAACACATACTAATAAAAGGGATATACCAACTGTTAGATCCACGATAGGCAGGGCCCTGCCTATAGAGGATTCATGAAGCCTACTCTGTCCGATCGTAACAATGACCATTCCAAA